>JAMPIV010017252.1:0-275000 GCA_024509875.1 Oreohelix idahoensis | reverse complement strand
CCTCAGATACCTCATTTCTGAGGTTTGGATCTGGTTTTTGTGGGTTGTAAAAAACATGATTACGCGAACTACAACGGGCACACCAAATTAAATAAATATTATTTAAAAAAAAAATAGGTAATGTGTCTTACTGTGACAAAGAAAATCGCCTTCGACACAGACAAACAAACAAAAAACAAAAAGAGTCTAATAAATAAGACATAATCTATCCCGCATGTGAACATTTCAAATCAAGTCTCTTCATATGTATTCCGGTATCTTCCTTCCGATAAATAGTGGTGTCAATACCTTTTAGATTCCCAAGGCGTATACGAATTCAACAGACAGAAGTCCTCCTGTCACGTGCCATTAGCTCAAGCTCTTTCCGCTTTTGTCTCATCATTGTCATTTCTGTCTCCAGTTCTCTTCTCCATGTGTTTCTTGGTCTACCTCTGCCTCTCTTACCCTGGGGATTCCAGAACAAAGGACTTTTGGTGGGGTAAGCAAACAATAAAAATAGATGACACGTCTTACGGACAAAGAAAATTGCCTACGTTGCGGACACAAGGCCTTCACTGGGGACAAACCAACGAAAACAAATGAGGTGAAATTTGAGAACCAACTATAATACATAAAAACAATAATAACAATTAAACGACCAGAAATTGAAGTCCTTCGTGATATTCCTGACAGAGTCAAAATAAACAAAACCCGACACAGGTAGGTACATGTTAAGGTAGTCCCATAGCTGATACTGTCGCAGGGAAGTAAAGTGTTAGAGATGTCACTATACTAGTTCCAATTTTATGAGGTGGGCTGAACAGTTTCCTTAGTCACTGCCGTCACCTTCCCTAACTCAAGAACAGTTAGGTACCCGTTTTCAGCGGGGTAGACTCCAGCATGATGCCACCGTGTTTCGAAACCAGCACATTTGCCTGCGAGAGGCCAGCGCCCTAGCCAAGCTACCAATCGGACGCTCAATGTAGATGTACAATCGTGAAATTGTGAGAGAGAAAAAAAATGGTGGACAAGTTCATTTAAATCTGTCCTTCGCTGGAACACTCATTTGTTCTAGACACGTCCAGAGACCCCGAGTGATCACCCTTTGTTTTCGCCCAGGACAGGGTTAATCCCATCAAAGAACGGTCCTTCAGTTAACCTCCTTTGTTTCCAGTGGGCCCTGACCTTCGTTTTTGAGTAATGACCAACGTGGTTTGGAAGTTTATCGTCTGACAGCTCTGATTTAGGAATCCAGAGTCCATATTGATCCCTACTGCAGCTGGTCCTGCGGTCTAATATATAGTTCAGTGGTTCCATATTGTACCGCAAATCTTGTTCCAGCGCTTCTCAAAGTTTCTATGTGACGTGTCGGCAATTTATTTCTTCCATTGTGCTAGGGACTTGTGATGTATTACTGTATTGGCCACAATATGTTCGCATGCGTGTAATTTAGCAGTGTGGCACCATGGCATAATTTATAAAGAAAAACAAGCCTGTGTAAACTGTAAAACAGAAAGAAAGGTAACACAAAACAAAAAACCCCAAAGAAGTTGAAATCACTCCAGAAATTCCATCCAGATTCATCCAAGAGGCACCATCGTATTCCTTAAAAATAAAAACAAAACCTGCAAAATAAAGTTCAACAGAGACATTTATATTTCTGATAGGAAAGTGTGAAAGTAATAGTCTATGAAATATTTTTAAAAAATACAACTTTGCTTAGTTTTGGCAAGGCTCGTCCTGTTAAACCCAGAAACATGGTCCGTTGGTAATATTAGAGCGCTAGTCCAAATGTAAAAGACCTTGTAGTCTTGTCGTAATAAATAAACATGTCCGGATAGTTCAGACCAAAGTTCCGTATTTGCTAATTGTGGCGTGACAAAAAAAAAAAACGATAACCCTTTTTATGAGCTACTTAGTGTGCCGTTTATTTCAACGAGGCGATGGCGAGAGTTCCTGTGTAGATTGTCTCCCCTGCTCTGCCCACTAACGGCTAAACTCTGAGTACAAGGATGGGGGTTTTCAAAAGTATCAACCTTCACTCAAGATTACGCTTGGCAGAGATAAAAAGAGAAAAATGATGCCTCTACTTCACGGAATCTGATCTATTGGTCCTTGATCACGACTGACAAAGCAATCAGTGGCCATCACGCCTATTGGCGTTTTTTAGAGCAGAAATAAACGGTATCTACTTTGCTCGGTCGACAGCTAACCTTCTTATGATGCCCCAGCTCTGGTTCATGCTTAGCATCTACTTCTGCATTGTTCTCCGCCAAGTGGCTTCATGGAAAACAAACAGTTACATTTTTATCATAGGATGGTGGTTTGGAAAAACAGTGTTCATGAGCCGAGCCAGTATTTTACTTAACTGGTGGTGTGGGGTCAGTTGGATGCTGGTTCAGTCACTGCTGATCCTCCGTAAAGAGTTGACTGTTCCTTCTCTTTAGGAGTCGAATATTTTATAAGCAGCAAGGCCGAGGTAACTGCTCAGGTTGTTTTGTCACTTGTCCTCAAGGTTGCTGTCGGTGTCTAACGTCGACCTCTGGCAGCTGGTGCAAAAACTGAGATTAAACAAATACCTCTTTTTCTAGTCTCACGTTTCATAATGCAATTATCAGGCGACCTCCGCTTCTCTCTACCATTTCATCTTCCTCAGAATTTTGCCAAATACCACTGAGCAATAAATCTCAACCCATCGAAGCAGATGAAAGTGTTTCAAGAGAGCGGAAGACAACAAATGTATTCTATACGTATATGAATTTACATGTAAAACTTAATTAAAATATTAGCATAATAAATATATACATCATAATGTTACAATTTTCCTATCCCTACTTCCTATAGAGCTTTGGGTTGCTTCTGCTATTGGGTCTTTGTGAGGAAACCTGCTCGAAGCAGTCATCAGCTCTTGAAGTGGTTGTTTAGTGGCAGTTCTTTTATATGATGAGATTGCCAGTCTCATTTGCAACTGTACATCAATAATTAATTCATATATGTCAAAACACAAATAACAATTAATAAAATGTTTATGTTACAACTTACCCCAATAGATTAGGTAAATTAAATGCAGACTCTGATCCACAGAAAGACCTTAATATGTCTGGAAACCGTTTTAAGATGCCGTCAGCCCTCGTGGGAGTTAGGTTCCTAACTGGGTACACTTGAAGAAGGTCCCTAGGACTCGTCGCGCTAAACATTATCCTTGGAGTTTTATATTTTTTTTACTTTTAAGAGCAACTCCGAGTCCTTTTGCCATCAGGGGAAATCACAGACACCCAGAATAAGAAGTAATCCCAATGATTCCATTAAACGACAGGGAGGTAAGGAAATGCAGTGCTTAAAACGTCGAACGTGCTATGTTCTAAACAGAATTTCTGTCCTACAACAGATGGCACCTCGTAGGGTTCTGTTGAGTGAGATCAAATCATAATTAAGCAGAAATGTCACCCCGTGAGGTTCTGTTGGTGAGGCCCAATCAAAATTAAGTATAGTTTAATATTCTAACATCAACCCAATACCGAATGTAAGGATCCTTATTTTAGTAGGCGTTTCCCCCATGCTTATCTGAACATTATTTCATGACCATATAAGGTATTGCCCCTCATTTGCTTTATATTTACCAAGGTCATTATATCACCAGCAACTCGCCCTTGAATATTATATCAGATAAATCTTCTCTCAGATTGTTATCATCCCAACCGACATCTCTATTTACCAAAACAACCTGGCCTGGCAGTATTTAGCATCGTAATTCCTACTATTCAAACCTTTCCAGCTTCTTATGTCTAGACATGGCATAAGAATAGGCCGAGTATTTGTGCAAGTTATGCTTGCAAAATTAACACGATATCTTAAAATTCCATCTGTCGTCCTATTATCAGACACAATCCACATGTGTTTATTCAATCAACCGGTCTCGCTAATAGATTGCCCGGAAATAAATACGTAATCTGACAGACGATAGCCTGCTTACGACGTTCACTCCTAGTGTCTAAAATAAACAACTTCGCAGCTATTAGAGTTCAATGTATCATAGTCCACCCGCCTTCGCATAAACGCCGATTAAGATAACCAGGTCGGAAGTGTCTTTAAGGAGGGTAAGAGAATTATCGGTTGATGACGATATAAAAGGAAAGAAAAGACTGGACGAAGCGAAAAAAAAATGCTCAAATGAATAATGACGGAGGGAAGTAAATAGAGGGAAACTGGACGACAGGATAAGGCGTTCATTACGTCACACTTGCGAGAACCTGGTAGCAATCTCCGCAGTGCTATTACTTCCCTTTTATTGTCTGTTACCTAGTGTCCTCATTTTGTCTCTCTTTACATGTTCTTGTGGTTTGTTTATCGCTCATAGAACTCTTGTTTCCGTGTTTTTTTTCTTGTGTGTGTGTGTGTGTGTGTGTGTGTGTGTGTGTGTGTTGGGAGTTACTTTGCATTGCTATAAATGCAGGTATTCTGTATGTCCTGTGAGCAAAGCTTCGTTCCACAATGACAAGCGTAGAGGCGGGCTGCGTGACAAATTCGTGAATGGTGACAAGTTCGCGAAGCGTTTACAAATAAAAAGAGAGAAGGTTTTGCAAGGATTTGGGTAGGGAAAATAGGGGCATTCAAGTTCCAGACGTTTGGCTGTTGAGATGTGTATCTGGGTGTGTGTGTGGATGCCCATAAGATATATTCATGTACACAATATTCATTATATTGAAAGTATACAACTGTATTTCATTTTTCATTATTGAAAGGATTGTTTCATACATACAAGTGACGATCTTAAAGATCACCAGCCGTGTGAAAGCCTGAGTTACTATTATTATTGTTAATCCTGGTTGTGTACTAATTGCCTAAAATGCACAATAATCAATATAATAGGGGAATCTATTTTACGTGTAACGATTTAGCTATTTTTCCTAAGATATTGAAGGCGTTGAAGGAACAGTATTAAGTACAAAGTGTCATTTTATTTATACAAAATTTTTAGGACTTTACTATTTAAGTGTAAATAAAACAGTTCTGCCATACGGCGGAGTAACACACAAGTTTATGTAACAGTTTATAGTTTCTATTTTTGGCTCAGCGTTGCCTTGCTGATTCATGTGACCAGTGTAAACAGTGTTACGCCGTATTCAGACCAAAAAGTTTTAGTCTGCATTTTAATATAAGTTTAGTTTTGTTGTACAAGCTTCTTCGCTTGCATAGGTAGGCGGGGTTGTCGCACAGAAGTCCTGGGTTTGAGTCCTGGGTAAGCCACTCACATCTGTTGTTTTTCTGTTGTCTAGTGTTCTACTTCTATATTTCTAATGAGTGCCTGAAAACATACCTTTATGTTTGTCTAATATTTATTTATTGATTGTGATAGCGCAGTTTACAGCATTGTTTGCTATCATCGCGTGCTCCATCTTCACTATTTTTTCTCTCTCTTCTATATGTTCAGTGTTTCCATGTATTTTTTTTCTCTTTGTTGTTTATAGGAATCATTTTTCTCATTCATCTTCGGAAGTATGATGAAAGTTCATCTTCTATAAGTTTATGTGAGGTTGCATTTAGGGAATTTTAGCCCTTTGACGCATACATTCATATATTCAAAGTCCCTATTTGTATCGCGAAAATTTCATCTTTGTTCAGTTGTGCCGTCAGGTATCACCTGTTGTTATTGTTTCATATCTATGTTACATATTGTCAGTTGTTGTAATAGTGCATTCTATACTTTCTTCTCTTTAGTTCTTAATATGACGGTCTGTTTGTTTCAGTTGTGAATTATTTGTAGTGTCTATTAGTTATTATTTGTTTACATGTTAATATAGAATAATGTTTTGTTGTCTTATTTTAGTTGATTTAGATTTGTTTTCATGCGTGTCGTATTTTGATATTTAAGTTGATTTAGATTTGTTTTCGTGTGTGTCGTATTCTGAAATATATCATCATTATCATTGACATCGTTGCCTTCATTTTTCATTGCGCATTAGTTTGGACCCATTGATACATATGCCAAATTTTTATATATTTTTGTGTGTATTCATTTTGATTAAGTCCTTGATGTTTTAATAGGATTTACACATTGTTCATCATTAATAATATCACCATAGTTTGAACAGAAAGTGGTTTCTGGGAGAAAATCATGTTTTCGTTTCAGGACTTCATAGAAATCGGGATTAAATTTAATAAATCAGGAGAGGAACTAGAAACCTTTGTTACCGCACAATTTGACAGTTACAATGCACGCATGGAAAGACAGAATGAACGTAAATTGAAACGTCTTCAGTTAGAACATGATGAGAGGAAAAAGGCACAAAATTTAGAGAAGGACAGGTTAGAAATTGAAAAAAGAAGAAATTGGAGTGAATAAAGATGGAAGAGAAAAGAAAAGATCTTGCCCAAGTTCTTGTGCTGGAATAGTTAAAAATAGATGCTGAACGAGATAAATTTAAGATGGACGCTGAACGGGAAAAATGAAAGATAGATGCTGAAAGAGATAAGATAGTTGCCTCAGAAAGAGAACGAGAATCTGAGAAAGATAAAGCAATTGAGATTGAGAAACTAAGATTAGCTGCTGCAGCTGCACAAAAAGCAACTAACTTGGAGATAAGGAAATTGCGTGTTCAGAAAGATTTAGATGTTACTGTCGCCTTAAGGAAAGTGGAGTCAGACGCTCCTAAGGCATCTTCTAGTGCACCTGTGACCACAAACCGAATACGATTGCCAAATTTTGACAAACAGAGAGACTGCATAGACAGCTTCCTACAACGAGTTGAACTCAAGGTCAGTGCTTTGAAGATCCCCAAGGTTCAGTGAAGTTCTACATTGTGCAACTTATTGAAAGCTGATGCTCTTCAGGCCTATTTTGCATTGAACAGTGGTAGTCGAGAGGACGACGATGGTGTCAAGGAGACATAGCTGCATAAATTTCAGCTTACGGAAGCAGGATTCCGTGATAAATTTCATATCTGTCTGCCTAGCAGGAAAGCTAATTTATTTCATTCTTACTTACTTACTTACTTAGTCGTTCCCCTTCTACCGTGAGGTGTAGAGGTTTGGAAGAGAGAGCGCCAGACTATCCTATCGGCTGTAAATTATTTCATTCATTAAATTATAATCTAAATGATGGATGGAATTGTCCTGTATTGATAAAACCTTTACTGGCTTACTTGATCTAATGTTGCGTGACAAGGTGTTGTCGGCATATAGCACCGATCTTGCCTCATTTTTACAAGAAAAGAAACTGAAAGACCTTGAGGAAATGGATTTTCTGATTCTTGGAGAGATGTAACTGTATCAGGGGTTTAGATTCTGGTTATCGTGAACAGGCTATTGCTGTTTTCGAATCTTTCTCTGACGTTTTGAATGAACTTCCAGGTCGCAGTGATCTTATCTCTCATGATATTACATTGAGTGATAATCACCCTACCAAATTCAGACCGTATACTATACCATTACACTACATATCTCAGGTGGATAGTGAAAGGATATGCTATGCTCTCCTTCTGAATCATGCTACGCTTTTCTTATGGTTCTAGTTAGAAAGAAGGATAAATCTCTTTGTATCTGCATTGATTTTAGACGTCTTAACAGTGTCACTATCACAGATGCTGAGCCTATGCCTGTTTTGCAGGATCTCTTATTACAATTATCCCAGGCTACATACTTTAGCAAACTAGATCTGTCCAAGGAATATTGGCAGATCCCTTTAACTGAGAAGGCCAAAACGCTAACCGCATTTATGACACTATATGGTTTATACCAATGGAATTATATGTGTTTTGGCCTTGTCAGTGCTCCAGCAACTTTTGTGCGCATGATGCGGAGACTCTTAGGTGATAGGTCTGATGTCATCACATACATAGACGACATCTGTTTATTCCATAGTTCTTGGGAAGAACATATCATGGGATTAAAATCTGTATTAATGTTACTTTGAAAGCATTGTTTAACAGTTAGGCCTTCAAAGGTTCAGATTGGTCGTAGAGAAATTTCATTTCTTGGTCACCGTGTCGGTAACCACATGTTATATCCTGATGAGCAGACTGTCAAACGCATATTAGAATTAGATATCCCTCGAACAAAGAAACAAGTAAGGAGCATGTTAGGGCTCGTTAACTTCTATCACAAATTCATTCCGAACTTTTAAACAATTTCTTATGTCCTGTCATCTTTGACTAGAAAGAGTGCTCCTAATAAAATTCTTTGGTCCGATACCTGCAGGGAAGCTTTAAACAAGATTTTAACTGTATTTTCCAAGGCACATATTTTGGTGTTGCCTAATACCACTATGACATTCTTCTGAGGACTGATGCTTCCCAGACTGGCATTGGTGGTTGCCTGTTGCAATGGTTCAATGATACTGCACATCCATGCTTGTATGTAAGCAGGAAGTTGCTACCAGCAGAAACTCCGTATTCCACCATTGAAAGAGAACTCTTGTCCATCATTTGCTAAATTAATATGAAACAAATATAAAGGTATGTTATCAGGCACTCGCAGGAAATAAAGAAGTAGAACACCAGACAACAGAAAAACAACAGACATGAGTGGCTTACCCAGGATTTGAACACTGGACCTTCCGTGCGACAACCCCGCCTATTAATTTACTGTTTACAGGCCTCGGGTTTCCCTCCCTTATGTGTCCATCATTTGCTGTATGGGCTAGTTATCACGCTATTTACTTGGCGCACACTTCTACCTCCAGGCGGATCACCGTCCACTAACATCCCTAAACGAAAAACCTACAACAAATAGTAGACTACACAGACGGTTTTAGCTTATCCAAGAATATAGATATTCAATTATCCCCATCAAGGGATCAGAAAAACTTTCTGGTAGACCTGTTGTCAAGAAATGTAGCTTGAAAGTAATATCGTTTGTGCCAGATGTTGACATTGTCTGATCTTGTTTTTGTTTTTCAGGTGCTACAGTATACCACCGAAAAATTCATTTGACTACTTTCATTGCATTGTTTGAAAGATTGGATGACATTTTGTCTAAACTGTTTAGATATATCTGTTTTATGTCATTTGGTACCATAATTACTAGTTCATATATATTATTTTCAGCAGTGTGATTGCTTTTCCTAATCGATAGTTTTTAGGGCTGACTTTCCACTGTTCACAAACGAAAATGCTTTTCCTAATCGATAGTTCTTAGGGCTGACTTTCCACTGTTCACAAGCGAAAACCCTTGGTTTCCGCTCGGGACCAGGTGGGTAATTTTGGGAGTTGCTTTATATTGCTATAAACGCAGGTATTTTGTATGTCGTGTGAGCAACGCTTCGTTCCCCACTGACAAGCGTAGAGACGGGATGCGTGACAAGTTCGCGAATGGTGTGACAAATTTTGCAAGGAGTTGGGTAGCGAAAAATGTAGCATTCAAGTTCCAGCCGTTTGGCTGTTAAGATGTGTATCTGGGTGTGTGTGTGGATGCCCATAAGATAACCCTTCAGCCATTCAGACGTGTTACGGATGTTCGTTCTCCATTAAGGAGCTGATTGCGATAAACTTTAGCCAGCCGGCAAGGCATTGCTACATGAAACTGAGTATATACTTGTTTTGTTAAGTAAAATGTAGCATATACTGACATAACTAAGTAAAAGGGATTATATACTTATATTGATAAGTAAAGTGTTGTATATGCTTAAAATTATACTGTTTAATCAAATTAAAAATATACTTTTAAAACTGAGTAAAATGGAGTATGTAAGTATGTAAGATCCTCCTAAGTATATTGCTAAGGAAAGTGGCTTATATAATTATGCTGCTTTCTAAAATGAAGCATTTACTTATTAGCTAAGTTAAGCTAAGTAAAACGTGAGACGCAGTATAAACTTTCATAGCTAAGTAATTCAGATTATATCTCATCACCACGTCTAATAACACAAAATGAAAAGAACATGTTTTGCTAAATAGGGCCTACAGTGTTTTTCTTCTTAAATAATGCCGAATGTATTGGTTTGGTTTGGTTTTAAGGACCATCTTCGTTGCACACAGACCGCTCCATTAGTGCTCCGATCTCCTTCCTTAGATCAGACAAAGAGGATCTCAGCACAGCACACGAACTCCGTAGCACCGGCGAGGATCCCATTGTGTGTATACACGATTCACACATTCTGTACATATTTTTGTGGTGGGCAGGTTTCCTAATTTTATAAATTTTGCCAGGACAAAGGTCGTATGACCTACTCTTTATGATTTCCAAAGTGGCGAGGGATTTTTACCGTGCGCAACTTCTACACGGGCCCTCCTAATTTTTCGCTCTTATCCGAGAAGGCTATGCATCTGATCTCACTACCCAGAAGATCAGAGTGAAGTACGACATCATAAGGAATCACTGGTTCTGAAAAGATAAAAAAAAGTGCCTTGAAATATATTCCTTGTACTTGGATTGAGCTCGGTATCTTTAGAATTAGAGGCTGACACCATAACTTTTAGCCAACCTTAGCTGAATGTATTTTAAATCCTTAATGCCCATTGCAATGATTCCTCTACTCTAGCATATGTGTTTTTCTTCTTTTTGTTTTCTCCCCTTATAACAAAAGTCAGTTTCCCATAAAATTGGCGGTACTAGAGCCTACGAAAACTGTAGGTCGTGCAAATATTAGTGTTCCGGATCACCGGAATAAATTAGTAGCGAAGATCAAACAAGGACTTGAGTTCTTATATCCATATTCTTCAAGGTCTGTTGACAGGGTGGACAAATGACAAAGGTTAAGCACAACTAAAATATTTGGACTTTAGAACATCGAGAAGAACTTAAGACGATCAACGTTTGTAGACTTCTGGAAATGGACAATGGAACCAACCGGAACCAGGTAGCTTTTCCGCAAGAGGGCAAACTAAATAGATAATAGCTATTGCTAAGGAAAAAGTACTGAATAGAGGAAATTTTAAGACAAATATTTTTATGAAAATAATTGTACATATTCAAACATGAATGAAACAAAAGAAAGAAGACAGATGAAAGAAAAAGATACAAAGTAGAAGACGAAGAAGAAGCAGCAGAAGCAGCAGAAGCACATTTAAAGATAGGAAAGGGAAAAATAGAAAAGCTTAAGAAAAAAAGGAAGAAAATGAAGCTTCAGATGAATATGACAAGACATGAATGAAAAATATTTTTATTTTTGACTCCTAAAATGATACCAGGAATCAAATCACAGGACTTCTTTACCTTAATGATGTCTAGACGGCAGTTTTTAAACATTTAAAAATCTTTACCTAACTTTCAGTTTGTTCCAACCTTCCGCGCCTCCTCTCTCCACTGTTATTATTTTTCTTTCTAAGACTTTTGTCTGATTGTCATGTCTGTGTCTGGAAAGTAATAAGCTGGTTAATCGATTACTGATGGCGTCACTGTTCGACATAAAATCTGGGTGACCGATAATTTAAGATCCTGAAAGATGACTTAAAATTTGAGACAATCAAACCTCATTAACATAGATTCCAAGCTTCTATTGTGACGTCAGAGTACTGTAAGACTTACAAAAATAAAGAGAAAAGAAATCAAGACCATCTGGTCATCATTAAAAATAGCGTGACCAAAAGTTGTTCGGAAAAAAAACCCACTTTTTTTTCCCCAGTGGGTCTATAATGAGCGACTTTCTCCTCATGCATGTCAAAGAGGCCACTTGAATGTGGTTGTGGATGGGGCTGACAACGTTAAGATTAAAATAAACGTCTTCAGAAGCTTTCAGTACATGTGCACAGAAGTGCATCATGTATTAAGACCAGTTGCCGCGGTGGCTCAGTGTTCCATAAGGAGTGAAAAGGAAATGAAGATAATGACGATGATGGTGATTATGACGACGACGATGGTAATGATAGTGGTGATGATAACGATGGTGATGATGATAACATTGTTGATGATGATGATGACGACGAAGACGATGATGATGATGAAGACTTGAAGTTAAATAGAGAAAACTGAGTCCAGGACTGGATGTCATGAACAATCCTGGTAATTCAACAAAGTACAACCAACTGTATACGGTACCTATGCTTTGTCTTGTTTACAAGAATTGGTCACTGTCGGATTCTTCGTATTTCGTTTGTTTATTTGAAGTGATGATACAGGAACACTCAGTCTCTCAGTCATTCTCAAGAAAACTGCGATCGATGAACGGTCCTATACATTTTATTTGACATCACATGTTAACAACAAATGAAAGCCATAAATTGATCAGACTTATGAATGATAAAATTCAGGTGTCCAAACTCTGATACTCAGCATTACGTCGCCTCAGTACTGTTTGATTCCATCTCCACTTCACCTTTATTTGAGAAAAACTCGATCAATGTTCTTGGGCTAGTAATTGAAAAAAAAAAAAAAAAGATATATCACATTAAAATGAAATTTTTCATGATGATCCAAAAAGTTAACTCTTAGATATTGTGTAGGTTTATAGAGCAAACTATTTTATACTGATTTCTTTACCGAGGCACTGTCAGTAATTACAACGTTGAAAAGCCAAAAAATAAAGAAGACCTGAATGATCTAAGAATAGTGCTCAACAAACTATGTCAACGATTCAAAAGAGTTGTGATCCAATGGATCCCATCTCATTGTAACATCCCCTGCAATGAAGAGGCTGACAGATTGGCAAAGGAAGGTGGAAAGTTACCTCAGCCTGATGAATGCATTACCTTCGAGGAGGCAAAGAGTTTCATCAGAATCAGATACAGAAACATATGGGATGTAGAGCATCCAGGTCACACATAAAATGATGCATAATACTAGCTCAACAGAAGAGAACAAGTGGTAATCTTTAGACTCCTCACTGGCCATAACAAATTGAGATACCATCTCTTCAACAAGCTAAAGATAGGAACTACCGATGAGTTTATCTGTGGCACTAATAAAATGACTGCTGAACATCTGCTTCAAAGTTGCCCAACAGATGCGGAACAGAGAAAGTGCATATGGGCGACACCAGTACAATTCGTGGAAAAGCTCTACGGAGATACAAATAGCCTTAAGCTGACTACTGCTTTCTTTGAAAACAATCAAGTAGACGTCTGAGAGTGTTCGAAGGAGATGAAGATGAAGAAGATATATATTATGAGCATATGAATTTTGGCCAAAAGTGGAGATAGAATAATGCATTACTAAGGCTACGATTAGTTTCCTCTCGTGCAAGTCCTATGGTGGAAATACAAATAGCATCTCCATTTAAGTAATAATTATTCCACAGCAAAATACTCTAATCCCACACATCACACCACAAGCATGATTTTGTGGGAAAATAGCTAGAAATAAGACGAACTCCTTGGCCATGGTTACATTGTGAGGTTTATGTGTCGTGAATTTAGCATGAGTTTGTTGAAAGCCTATGCTTCTTGGGGTGTGTTACAAAACGGGGCGGCCCCTATCGATCTTTGTTTCTCTCCGGCAGTATCGGTACATTTGTGGTACTGATTTTTTTAATGTGCTCTCAAGTATCGCACTTTTCTTTCTTTCTTTCGTCGTTATTTTTCTGCTAAGTAGCAGATATTTGATTTTATCAAATCATTCGACACTCCTCTCTGTGATGTTACCTGTTGTTGCCCGGTCATCCTAGCTTGCGGTGAGCAACTGAGATAAGATGAGCACCGGCGTGTTTAGATTGAACCGCTGATAAGACCACTCGGTTGGTAACCCAGACGAGCAGACACAGAGTTTTGCGTACTCATACGACAGATAATGAGATTACTGTCTGTGGGACACGTGTTGGCATAATCACTTCCGACTTGTTATGATAACATTACTTTCTAATAAAGTAATAAGTATTACAGCTTACACTTGTTGTCAAGTGAGTTCCGCGATCTGTCTGTAAGTTTGTATACAAGGGCATGTGGTAAAATGGGATGTTATAAATATTTATAGGGGACTTAGTGTACTGACTGAGATCAGCTGTGAAGGTATCTATATCTAATAAGAGTAGTGTATTATAGATAACCTTACTTACTGCCACATATGTATACCTCAGTCAGAATTATTCTGGAATAGTGTGATGACTACGTTATATGTCTAGGGTATGTTTATGATGAAGTGTAAGTCATAACAACAACAGACAGATAAACAATTTAATTTATTCCACCACACTTGACAACACTGTGACACTCACATACATATAACACTCTAAGAGGATATCTTAAAGGAGTCACTGATAACTTTTCAAATAACAATATGTATTCAGTGCTGTCATGAAGGTATATGTGTCCTGATTCAAATACAACCAGGAATCACAATCAATTTTAATTACAAGTTATATGTACAGAATTTATTAATATGATTCTTATAGTGACATATATTATTAATGGTATCCTATGTGTGTCAGTTGTGTAGTGGTAATATGAGGTAATACTGGTTTTGTTTTGTTCAAGCTCTGTTGGTATTTGTCATCATGACTTCAATAGTTTGTTTCTATTGGAACTAGTATTGGAGATGTTCTCAGTTCCTGGTATTAAAACAATTAAATTCCCCTCTTAATTTTAGTTTATAATGTCATTTTAAGATGGGGGTACATAATGTTGAGCTCCATGGCCACACTCTCTTATCTTGCGTGATGACTGCAGTAAAAGACTCCTCTGCTTGATTACTGTAATGAGTTCTGGAGCCACCCCACTGGATGCTATATGGACCAAGGAGTATGCTGTCCACCTCTGGCTTCAGCAAAGCTCTGACCAGGTGCTGCTCAATAACTTTAAGACCACGGTCCCTGAAACAAGAAGGTTGTACCTTCTACGTCAGAACTAATTTATACTCCATTTCTACACTGAGCACAATACATCACAAACATTGAGTTCAGAGCGTTAGGCCAACTGACAGCTTCATCTGAAATACTTTATACCAGTATTTCCCTCCCTAATGGTTACTACGCCTCTGCAATTCCAGCATTATTTCTTTCTAGTTAATAATCTAGGTGTCAGTGTACTGTTTGGCCATTCCATGCAGTTTTACTTTCCTCCGACACCTTCTGTTCAGGCTGGAGCACTATAGGCTTTACATCATGTTCGCTACTGAACCACACATATATACAGACATAAATTATCAATTTACATTCAATTTTCATTAAAAGATATTGAATATTTCAAGCTTACCACAATTCATGGAAATAATAATACACAGTTTCGTTGACTGGCAATGAATATAGCACAACTCCGATCTGCCGATGTCCCAGGCTTTATTTTATAAAAAATATACACTGGTGCTCAACGTACTGTTTCTTAGTAGGTTTATTACAAGATGTGGCAATGAACAGACGCTCTGAATTGTGTATATTCGCAGCTCTACCCAATCACACCACGTCTACACATCTTTTCAAAAAAAGTACCCCTTTCTCACGTTTCCCCTGACAACACAAGATAGTATTTATAGTCCGACCAATCGTGTTTAGTCTTTCATTTGTTGCGCTCCAATCACATAGGAGTTAACATGGTAGGCTATTTCCGTACGTAATGTTTTTTCAAACACGTTATAAAAAAATTTTATGAGCAGAAATGATTTCATGCTGTCAGGCACCCCCACTATTTTATTTTGGCCATAACTTGGTAATTTCTAGACTATTTGCGTAACGTTTTACATATTCTTTGTCAGCAAACCCTAAGGAACCCAAATATACGAATTTAATGGAGCCAATATGCATTTTCTTCTAGGATAGTCGTGCTATCATGTTTTCAAACGTAAACCGGTATAATGTCATAATTCCCAATAAGCGTTTTTCAGGATTTTAAAACCTAACTCTGGTATGGGTAGTGAATTTTATCACTGTCGATTTGAAATAAAGTTAGTGCATGTGGCCTTACACGCGTGATGGCAGCAATTGTGTATCGCGCGACGCGTGTTTAGTGTTGCAGGTGTCCCTGCTTTCTGCCTCTCCCTTCTCTCTATCCTTTAGTCCATCTGTCTTTTAGTACGCCGTGTATAAAATGGAATGAATGAAATATTAAATTTAGGTCATTGATCAGCTTGCGTATCTCAAGGTTTTTCCAAGAAATACAGTACACGTTTCATTGAAGAAAGCGGGTAATAATACAGTAGGCTTTTACTATCAACGTGAAAGCGTTACAATTTGCCGACGAAGTAGAAAACAAGGGGGATTTCGAGTACAGTCATTGTGACAGCACTGTTCTTTACCATTCTTCTTTCCTTTTATTAAATTTATTTGTTATGCTTTGCATTTACGTTTTAATTTATATATGGCGATTAGAATAATTCACGACAGGGCATCGGACATCATATTACCATTTGAGGGAGACGTGACCTTTGCAAAATTTTTCCATGTCGGAAATATTGTGAAAGTACCACACCCGACATGTTTGAATATGATTGGAGCGTTTATTTAACTCCATAACAAACGAAGGCACTGGAAGATAGTAATATAGTCTGACCATTTCGCAGTTTTATTTCACTGTGAATTTCACGCTCGCCAAGACAACATCAGACCTCGCCAGAGTAAAGACTAGATTCAGAATTCCTTTTTATTAACCGGACCTTTAATTGGAGAACCAAATAAGACTTACAAAGCAAAGGAAATCTTTACATTTTAATAAGGATTACCGGGGCTAGGAAACTGAAGAAACACACGGAGTCAGAGAGGGAATATATTGTCAAATTAAAGACCCCCCCTAGACGTGTGTAAGAGACTGACTCGTCTCTTTTATTCATCTGAGCAACAAGTCTGTAGCCAGGATTGGCGTAAGTTGTGATTTACATTTCATATTTTATTACTAACATGTGAACTAACTTATATATGTATATATTACATGTGAAGTTTAATGTGTGAAACTCGCTATTGGATGTCAAAGTCATTTGAGGCTGGCAACCTCATCAAATAGAATGATGATTCATGAACCACCACTGCACGGGCTGGTGATTGCTTTATTGATAGTTTCGTAAAGAGAACTAAAAGCATAAAGTAGTTCCAGGTTCCCTATGGAGCAGGGAGGGAATGAAGAAAGAAACGATGTACATTCTAAAAAAGAATACTTACAGTTTCAAAGCTTTTCACTCAGTGTAAATGTAAACAAAAAAACATATTCATGTTAAAATTAATAGAAGTTTCAAACGTTTCAAATCGTATAAATATAAAGGAAACATAAATAAATTTATATTGTGAACACTTTTCAAACAGTGAAGATGTAAAATTTTATCCCGAGGTATTAAATTTAATTCTCATCGAGGGTAAATTCTGACATGGGATGGTAGAATAGAAGCGGGGGGGCACATAACTATGTGTTGGAAAACGCCATACTCAGAAGAGCGTTTCTTATCTATTTCTATTATCAGTTATTGGTAGTACCAGCAAAAAGGACCATTTCTGGGACAAGAAGGGACGAGTGGTTACGCTTTAAGACAGAAGAACAGCTTTGAAGACTCTTCTAGACTTTCCTGGGAAACGAGCTTCACCCTACGGACCTTGACCAGAGACGAGTGAACGCTGTGTACAGACAACCAACTCATCAGGAGGAGGAGGATCAGAATCGTCACTGGCAGCTAAGTTAACCCATATGCTGCCACTTGAACCTCTTATCAAAAACCATCACCCGAGTGATGAAAACTTTATTTTGTAATTTACTATTATTCCTTTCATTTAACCTGTTAAACTTAAAGTGATTATTAAATTTTGTTATTTGTAATTATAACAATTTAACTTCGATTCAATCAATTTAAATGTACTACATGTTTGTCTCAGTCAAAGTTACTAAACACACACTCTAAACAGAGCTATATAAATATATACATATCTTATAATAATAATTCCACTGATTAACTCAGGGGTGGGGGCTTAACGAGCTATAATAAACCATTGCTAAATTCTTCATAAAAGTGTCGGCAGATTATGGAATTAACGTGCTTAGCGACAGCCAGCATTGTTTTCGCTTATCTGAATATCTTATGAAGACTACCATGTGATAGAAGCTTTACCACTCTCCTATCTACATTTCTGCCAAGAGTAATCTTGTGTAAAGATAGACTCCATTGAAGCCTATAATAGATACTCTTGAGTTTTGGCCACTGTTGGACCACTACTGCAAAGCAGGGGAGGCAATACCGTCACAGGGAGCTAAAAGGTAATGCATGTATAAATTAATAAAAACACCAAGATCGTAAAAATCACCACAAGATTGGTTTTGTGAGGAAAAAGCCAGAAATAAAATGTATCCATGGCCTCAATTACATCACAAGGTTTATGTAGCGGAAATTTTAGCAAAATAAACGCCCATGAAAAATTTATTTTACGACGAACAAAAGATGTCACAATTGTCATATTGAATCCCTAAGATGCGCTAAACATATTATACAACCAAGCATACATTCGTACATTGTTTTCATTTCTTTCTAATGTAATCTAAATTTGTCTACCTAATTCTATCTACTGGCGCATTGATTAAGTTCTTTTTTTACTTTTTCTCTTTTGTTGACCTTCATTTACGTACCTAATTCAGCAATACCCGTCTGCTCCCTGTGGAACAATAGCCGTCAAACTGACATATCTTATGCCATCCGCTCGTTGTTCTTTCCATATCTGCTTATATCATTTTTTAGACCTCTCTCCTATATCATTTTCTTTTTATCTATCTATCTATCTATCTATCTATCTATCTATCTATCTATCTATCTATCTATCTATCTATCTATCTATCTATCTATCTATCTATCTATCTATCTATCTATCTATCTATCTATCTATCTATCTATCTATCTATCTATCTATCTATCTATCTATCTATCCATCTGTCGATGATCGGTCGGTCTGCCTGCCTGCCTGCCTATCTATCTATCTATCTATCTATCTATCTATCTATCTATCTATCTATCTATCTATCTATCTATCTATCTATCTATCTATCTATCTATCTATCTATCTATCTATCTATCTATCTATCTATCTATCTATCTATCTATCTATCTATCTATCTATCGTTCTGTCTACTTGCCTGTCTGTCTGTCTGTCTATCTGTCTGTCTGTCTGTCTGTCTGTCTCTCTCTCTCTCTCTCTCTCTCTCTCTCTCTCAGTCTACTACGAAGGTAAAGAAGCTTGAGCTTCAGGGCCCCCCCACGTATAATATTCTCTATAATACGTTTCTTTCCCATCCTATAACACTTTTTTTATAAATAAAAGGGGCCCCTACAAGAATTCAAGTTTCAGGGCCCCCAAAATGTATGGGGCCGTGAAGCCTCTCAAGAAGAGTATTAGTCTCCCGTCCGGTACACGTGTATCAGCAGAGGCGTCACGAAGTGCATCAGTAACGTGTTGTCACACCCACGACATATTTTTTTTTTCATTGGTCGTCATTATTTCCTATCGCTTCCGCTCTCAGGTCACGTGACAGTGCTCGTCCATGCTTCCTCATTTCGAAATGTCCAAATCAGAAATGACCGGGGGGTGGAAGAAGGAGGAACAAATACACAAACCTTTATAAACTATTTCTAACAATGATGGGTGACACAAACGTGTTTCCTAATCACATGATCTCACACTTCTGGAACTTAATATCTAATATCGCTATTTTTTTCCCCAATTACTATCTTGTTTGTGTTAAAAAAAAAAAAACCTCATTTTTTATTATGATTGCATACTGTAAATTAATGCTGTTATGTTAACTTTATAATATTGCATGCCTTTAAATTAATGCTTAAAGTATCATGTGGGAATAGAAGGATATAGTATGCACGATAAATGAGAGTGGAAGGGCAGAATGTTAGACGGGCCTGCGCTCCCAATTCTTAACCCTTCGAAAATAAAGTTCGTTCGTTCGTTCACTGATCTCACATTCCGAATCTTCGACATCGTTATCACAGTTTAGTATTGAAATCAGGCGAAGTTCTTAAATTATGTTTAAACGAGTAAGTTACCCGTCAAAATATGTCGGGGTTTACTTATATTGTGTTCTTTCTGCTGCATGCCCTGATGACGTCACTAAATTATCCTGTGGTCGTTTCATTCATTTCTATTTTGCTACAGAAGTACGGAAACGTAGATTAAATGTGGCACGAAAGCATAGCTGCTTCATCATGTAAAGTATATAGCTACAGAGACCACTGCTGCAAGATCACGTGGGTTATTTGGTGCATACTTCCTACAAAGGGACCAGCTGCAAAGCACTGTATTTACTTTATTGTTTGTTGTATTTATTTTGTTTATTATATATATCTAGGTTATTTTTACCGCGAGTGTGTCTGGGTCTCTATCGGCATGTCTGTCTGTCTATCTCCCTACCTGTCTGTCTATCTCCCTACCTGTCTGTCTGTCTTTCTGTCTGTCTACTGGTCTGTGTCTGTCTGTCTACCTGTCTGTCTCTCTTACTTTCTGTATTTCTGTCTGTTTTTCTGTTTGTCTGTCTTTATTTTTTTTTTGTGTGTCTACATGTCTGTCTGTCTGTCTGTCGGTCTGTATCCGGCTGTCTATCTGTCTACATATTATATAACTCAGTCTATAAAAGAGATGATGTAATTACGTTATGGGTAAGCTGCATACACAAATGATGACGTCATAGAAGTTTGAGCATATGTAGCCTACTTCCCACATACACATATTTTAAACCAATAAACGATTAATATTTAAACAGAATTTCAGCTTATAAGAACAGTTATAGATAAGAACAGTTATAGATAGAACAGTTATAGATAAGAACAGTTATAGATAAGAACAGTTATAGATAAGAACAGTTATAGATGAGAACAGTTATAGATTAGAACAGTTATAGATTAGAATAGAATAGTTATTGATTAGAACAGTTATAGATTAGAACAGTTATAGATTAGAACAGTTATAGATTAGAACAGTTATAGATTTCCCGAGCGAAGAACGAGTACACATATATATATATGTGTGTTTGTGTGTGTGTGTATATATATCTATCTATATACATATGTGTGTATATATATCTATCTATATATCTATCTATCTATCTATCTATCTATCTATCTATCTATCTATCTATCTATCTATCTATCTATCTATCTATCTATCTATCTATCTATATATATGTGTGTGTGTGTGTCTATATCTATCTGTATATATATGTGTGTATATATGTATATATATAAGTATATATATGTCTCCGTAAGAGACGACTAATATGAGGTTGTATATGAGGCTGGCAGCCTCACCATGTAAAACAAATTAATACAGTAACCACAGCTGGAAAGGGTAAGGTAAAGGATCCCGTTACACGCCTATTGAGACATATTTGGAATATGGTGTTAGGCCCATATTTTCTTGACCATCGGCACACTAGGGGTGATGTGGTCAGCATCACGCCTCCGCCTTTACCTTCTCAGAGGTTCTCAGGTACCTAATTTATGAGGTTGGGTCGACCCCGGAGCCGTTTGCGGTCTAAAAATTCCCTCCTCAACTTGGGATTGAACCATGGACCACCGAGCTAGTAAGCCAGTGCACTAACCACTGCGCTAACCACAGCTACAAGAACACATGAATATTTTGGTATATGCTTCTCTACAAGGGGATCAACTACAGCGGTGACCCCATGTTCCATTGTATGCGGAAAAACAAGATGACGATAATGATAATGAAGATGAGGATATATAATGCAAGCAAGAATTGACCTTCAGTTCACCTTTACTAACATTAACAATGCCCGTATGTCAATCAACGACCTTGGCTACCTTGGTGCACAGACTAATGACTACAGAATTGTTTGTTAGCACTTGTTTGCCCGTTTGTGTAATTCCGCTCTGTGCTCTAGACAGTTATGCGATTTGACTATCTTCAGCGTTCATTACCTACCTCAGAGAGAGAATGTGAGCAGCGGTTGTATTCATGAACGTAAATCAATACAGACTCCTGGTAATAAATTATATCTTTGTTAATGTTTTTACACCATGTATCACCTTCATTTCTATCATCTAGTACCCGTCATTTCTTGAACAGGAAGCATTAAAAATGATTTTTTATTTTCAATTAAGTACTATATTCATTTCACCCGTATGTTACCGGGGCTCAAAAGGGGAGCAGGAATAGTAATACTGTACCCTACCAGGCATGTCGTAAAAGCGACTAATGAAGGTTGGGCATGGGACTGGTTATCCCATCCTGTAAACAAACTTTTAACCACAAAAAATTCAACAAACACTATGGATAAGTCAAATATAGAATATAAATCAATTCAGCCACCCAAGACAGAAGGTCCTCTGGACAGGAGGCACATGAAGCAACAGAGAAAGCCGAAAGGAGTCTGGGTTACCGACTAACCTGTTTTCGTCTAGGAAAATCTCCAGAATTGGCACCTGGAATGTTCGCACTCTACAGGGACAAGTTTTTTCTCTTATTTTTACAGTTTTATGTTCTCCACTTAATTGTCACTTTCTTTCCCTTCTGTTTTTTGTTTGTCTGTCCCTGACGAAGGTCTTGTGGCCGCAAGTATATTTTTTCTTCTTCTTTCTCCCAGTCAGACGTATCACTATTTGTGTGTTTTTTGTTCATTCTACAGGAACAAGGGAAAACTGCACAGGTATCAGCAGAAATCAGGACATGGCAGTCCTTGTTCTGGAATCCCCAGGTAAATAGAGGCAGAGGTAGATTTTAAAAAAAAACACATGGAGAACAAAACTAGAATACAGAAGTGAAAATGATGAGGAAAACATGGAAAAAAGTTGATCGGATGGCACGGGACATAAGGATTTGGCATGTGTTTGTTGAAGGCGTATGCTCCTCGGGGAGCTAAAGGGTATTGATTGACTGTATCCACTAATTTAAGCCTCGTGAATTGGGTACCAGATCAACTCTGGGAAGGTTAAAGGTGGATGAGCGTTATGCTTACCACATCACCTCTAGTGTGCCGTATGGTCAAGAAAATATGAGCCTAACACGATACTGAGCGTCAGGTTGAAGAACGCTGGACTCTCGCGGCAAAGGTGTCTGGTTCGAATCACGTTACCGACACGCTCCAGTCTATCTAGCTGTAAGTGGGTACTTGACCAGAGTCAAGGAACGAACGAACGAACTTTATTTTCAAAGGGTTGAGAATTGGGCACACATTCATACTGAATTCATTTATTCCCATATGCATTTTACATATCAATGTCAAGGAATTCAACGTTGTAAAGTAAAATAAAATAGCACACTCATATTAACATTAACTACTTATAATTAATATGAAACAAATATAAAGGTATGTCATAAGGCACTCGTTGGAAATAAAGAAGTAGAACACCAGACAACAGAAAAACAACAGACATGAGTGGCTTACCCAGGATTTGAACCCTGGACCTTCCGTGCGACAACCCCCGCCTAGCTATGCAAGCGAATCCTTAACTACTTATAAACATGACACAAAATCTGTTGAAAAATACAAACATCATCATTAGAACCTACTGTTGATATTATGAGAAAGGATAATCCGATTAGGGTGGCATGTAATCAGAACTCATAAAGTATTCGAAAAGTCTTCGATTGTATGAATAGGGACTGAGGTTGTTTCTTAGATTGTGATGAGCCATACCAACAAAAACCTACTTACTTACTTAGTCATTCCCCTTCTACCGTGAGGTGTAGAGGTCACAACAAAAACAATAACATTAATTTACCATTTAGTGCCCTTTAGCTGCGTCCGATTGGCTGAGTGGTTAGAGCGCTTGTATTTTGCGTCAAAATTAGCGGGTCCCAGGTTCGAAACATTGCAGCGTCACGCTACATTGTGTACCCAGCTGCAAAAAATGGAGACCTGACCGCTCTTGAATTAGGCAAGCAAGGGCAGCGAGGAAGAGAACTAGTCACCCTCACCTCATAAAGCTGTACCTAGTGTATAATGAAGTCTTTAACACTTCACTCCCTAAGGCAATATCTGATATGGGACTTTTGTTGATATATTTTTTTTAACTTTCAGTCCCATGTGATGCATAAATCACGTGCCATCATTTCAGTCCTTCCATGACTACTTTTTCCCGTTTATATCAGTCTTTAATTCTCTTCTCCGTGTGTTGTTCTCTCTCTCTCTCTCTCTCTCTCTCTCTCTCTCTCTCTCTCTCTCTCTCTCTCTCTCTCTCTCTCTCTCTCTCTCTCTCTCTCTCTCTCTCTCTCTCTCTCTCTCTCCTTCACACTCTATACAGAATGCTCCAACGCATATGTGGCTAATGTTCAAATACAATGAAAGACGCAGTCAACGCTTTAACAAATTACAAGTGCCCATGCCTAGGCTTGACTTATTCAAGAAAAAGCTAAGCTTACTCAGCTGCTCATCTTTGGAACTATCTTCCATATGATCTAAAAAAAAAACACCCTCAGTCCCTATTCATGCAGTCGTAGAATATTCGAATACTTTATGAATGATGATTACACGCCCCTCTCATCTGATGATGTTTCCATTTAAATATATAATATTGAATGTAGATTTAATGATGATGTTTATACTTTTCAACATATTTTATTTCATGATTATAATTAGATGCTGTGATTGTGAGTATCCTATTATTTTACTTTTACAACAATGAATTCCTTTTAAATTGATATGTAAAATACATGTGAAAATAAACTAATTCAGCATTAAAAGGCGAGAGAAAGCAAGGGCAGAATGTCAGATAGGCCTGCGCGCTCAATTGTCGAACCTTTGAGAATAAAGTTTGTTCGTTTGTTCGTTCTCTCTGTTTCTCTTGCTGTTACCCTGGAGATTTCAGGACACAGACTACCATAATAAGATTGACATAAGTACCACACAACTGTCAAGTAGACATGCGACTTAACTGAGTTGTGTGAATCAATTTCCAAATATGCACTCGCGTCTGATCTGGTCTTAGTTGCCAAATTGGATTACATGTACTGCTGTTCTAATGCCCACAGGCGGCGCCACTGAAGAAAATGTCATGTAGCAAAGACGTTCCTACATATCTTTCTCCCTGGAAACAATTCTACATTTGTTCATTAAGTTGTTTCCTATTTTAAAATCTCTCTTTCTTCGCTCGTATCTAGCTATTTTATATGAAATAAATGACAAAATAAAGGGAATTAAATATTATTTCTTATGCTAAAATAACATATTATATTATACTTTACAGTTCAACGTGAGATCCCGCCTGTTGAACATACGGCGTGATGGGGGCAGCAGTTTATTATCTCCCTTAAAAAAAAAAACGTAAGTGTAATTTTATGCTACTTGTTTTTAATTTGCTACTTGAAAGAAAAACAAACTTATTAGTCCAATATCAAAAAGCAGTTATTGTTCCTTGCTTTGCCATTAGTTTCAAGTATACAGTATATAGTAGATCCACATGAGGATATACATATTTAAAGCAGGGGAGGGACTTTTCAATTAACTTGTTCTATAGTTATCAGATATTTTTATAATGTGGTCTTCCCCAGCGAGAGTATGTGGTAATATAAAGAAATATTTTTAGATTTACGTGAAAGGTCAAGCTAAATATAGACCAGCATCATCGTGTGTCATGCCTCAAAGCATTCTTCTTTTTTCCCCCTTTTGTTTTTGTTCCATGTGTAACATGGAGCTACCATTGCAGCTTGAACCCTTTGCAGGAAGCACACATCAGAGCATTCATGTGCTGTTGTAGAGGTGGTTTCTGTAGCAATTTGTTTTACATACGCTAGCGCAGTGGTTAGTGCACTGGGTTCCTAGCTCGGTGGTCCATGGTTCGATCCCCAGTTGAGGTGGGAATTTTTTAGACCGCAAACATCTCCGGGGTCGATCCAGCCTCATGAATTGGGTACCAGAGGAACTCTGGGAAGGTTATGGCAGCCGGCGTGATGCTGACCACATCACCTCTAGTGTGCAGATGGTCAAGAAAATATGGGCCTAACACCATATTTCCAATATGCCACAAAGGGCGTGTAACGGGATCCTTTACCTTTTTTACCTTTTCATGTCGTGCCTGAAAGAGAAATTCTGTTTTATTTGTCTTCTTTTTTATGCATGGGGGCATATCTGGAGCCATCCTTATATGACCACCAGCTATGCTTCTTTTCTTCTTTGATCCTTAGCCGCCGACCGTCAAAGCAGTCAGTGGCCATCACGCCTGGTGGCGTCTTGTAGGGCAACAACAAATTGATTCCACTCTGCTCGGTCGGCGGCCATCCTTCGTACAGTGCCCCAACTCTGGTTCATACCTCGCATCTCAGCCTCCACAGTTCTCCGCCAAGTTGTTTTTGGTCGGCCTCTCTTTCGTTTTCCTTCAGGGGTCCATAGCATAGCTGTTCTTGTGATGGCATCGGGGTCTCTTCTGAGGACATGGCCAACCCAGCTCCAGCGTCTGCCAGCTATGATGGTGTGCATGTCCTCTTGCTTGCTCCGAGTAAGCAGATCTTGGTTGGTAATGGTATTCGGCCAAAAGATTCGGAGAATTTTTCTTAGGCATGTTGTGTGAAAAGAGGACAATTTCGACATTTCCTTCTCTGTAACTCTCCAGCATTCCGCACCATAGAGAAGCACAGAAAGCGCACAGCTCTGATATAATCTTAATTTTGTGCTTGTGCTGTACTGAGAGGACTTCCAGATGTTGTTTAGACTAAAATAGGCTGTTCTTGCTTTGTTCATTCTGTTGTTGATGTCTTTGCTTGCTCCGCCGTCTGGTGTTACTATGCATCCTAGGTATGTGAAGGCGTCTGTCTGTTCCAGTTGCTGATTCCTTACTGATATGGGCTCAGGGTTGCTCACATTGAGCGTCATGACCTCTGTCTTCTTCAGGTTGATGTTCAGGCCCACCTGCTGGCTATACTTATTAAGTCTATCCGTTTTTTCCTGGATGTGTTGATGTGAATGTGCTAGTAGTGCAATGTCATCTGCATATTCCAGATCTTCCAATGTAGAAAAAGTAGTCCATCTTATTCCTCTTGGGTTGCCCTCTGTTGTCTGGCGCACCACCTAGTCTATGACTGTCAAAAATAGAGTGGTTGACAAGGGGCATCCCTGTCGTACTCCTGTCTTCACTTCAAAGGTTAGGTTGCTCTGCCCAATGCTACACGTAAAGTTGGCATACAGGCTTTTTATGATTGACACTATGCAGCTTGGAATTCCATAAGCCCTCAGTATTTTCCATAAACTGTCCCTATGTATACTGTCAAAAGCCTTTTCAAAATCAACGAAATTAATGTGCAGCTGTCTTTGCCATTCTGAGCACTGCTCTATAATGTTCCTGGGGGTAAATATATGATCTACACATCTTCTGTTCTTTCTAAATCCTGCTTGTTCTTTCCTCAGTTTGTGGTCTACTGCTTTTGAAATTCTCTGTATAATTATCCTGCCTAGTATTTTGCTGGGAACTGAGAGAAGAGTTATTCCTCTCCAATTATTGCAGTCTGCAAGATCTCCCTTCTTGGGCAATTTGACAATTATTCCTTTGCCCCACTCTGGGAGCCGCGGTAGCATAGTGGTTAGTGCACTGGCTTCCTAGCGCAGTGGTCCATTGTTCGATCCCCAGATGATGCGGGAATTTTTTAGGCCACAAACGGCTCCTGGGTCGACCCAGCCCCAAATGGGTACCAGAGCAACTCTGGGAAGGTTAAGGCGGCCGGGGTGATGCCGACCACATCACCCCTAGTGTGCCGACGGTCAAGATAATATGGGCCTAATACCATATTCCCAATATGCCTCAATGGGCGTGTAACGGGTTCCTTTACCTTTACCTTCCACTCTGTTGGTGTTGTCCCTGTTTTCCAGACTTGTGCATATAGTGGTTCTAATAGTTCTGCTGCTAGCTCAGGGTCTGTCTTAAATAGCTCTGCATTTAAGTTATCATGGCCAGGAGCTTTTCCATTCTTTAACCCTTTGATTGCTGTGATGATTTCTTCTTTTCGTGGAATATCTGTATTAACATCTAGATCATTTTCATCCTCAGGAACATTCAATTGTGTCTCTGGTGATTCCTTACCAGCTATGCACAATTCCACGTACGTAAATTATAGTATACCAGCTATGCACAATGCTATAATTTACGTACGTGGAAGTGAACCTATTTCTGTGAGGCTAAATACATCCTCATTGACTCTTGAAATCATCCACACACTTCCAGGGAAACCGCTTGTGGTGAAACTTATCGAGAACCAAGCATCGCAAACTAAGCTTGGAAAAGACGCACGAGCCCCAGATGTAATTCTTTGTTTTGACTTGGTTCACCGCATGCAGAAGGGTCTCACTCTGGAGCTCGTGACTTCACCTCAACACGTTTCGGAATGGCAGAAAAGCGACAGGAAAAGCCTTGATCTACAGTGTAGATAATACCAAGGACCTTTCAACTTTGTATTGGCTGCAAAAGATCGAAAAGCTCAGCAGCCCTAGTAATACAACAATGACCTTCATCGGAAAATCAAAGAGGTCTATGGCACAAAAAGGGTTAAGAAACTTTTTTTCTAGGCAATGAAAATTGACATGTGAACCAGCATTAACTGATAATCAAATCCGTGATTTGTAAGATCGTTTAATTTTGAACACATGCCCCAATATAACGACGGCTGTCGTTTCTAGGGTGAAAGATGCATGCTTTGCCATATCGTGGTTAACTCGAACTTAAAAAAAATGGTGTAATTTAAAACACAACATCTCCTGAATATAGGCTATCGACTGGCAGCCTGGTTGACATCTCGAGGCAAAGGTGCTGGGTTCGAATCACGGTGGCGTCACGCTGCAGTCTACCGAGCTTAAATGGGTCCTTGACTGCTCTTGAGTTAGGGAAGGCAAAGGCAGTGGGGAAGAGAACTGATCACTCCGCCTCTCGAAGCTGGACCTAGTATAGTGAAGTCTCTAACACTTCACCACCTACCTCAGTATCTGCTATGGGACTACCTTTACCTTTCACATATTTGATTATTCATTCCGTCCATTGTCGAATACTGGAAGCTGGAATGTAGGAAACGATACCATGAATTGTCTCACCAAAACCAGTACTACAAGGCAGGATCGATGTCTGTTCCATTTTTATCAACACAAAAATCGATTGTATCCATTTTTAAACATATTTCTCCAATTACTTTCACCCTGCGAAGCCTCAGGGACTGGGGCCACATGATGCTAAAAATATCCGCTCTACCGGGATTACTATTGTGAGGAGACGCCACTAGTGTTTTGTTATTTTGTCGCTCGGAATCGTGACGACAGAATACGGAAAAGGGGGGGAACAATGAGGAAAGCCAACTCTTCCCCTTATATGTCTTTGCGCCACTAGGGTTGTGAAATCGCCATCGTAACATACCAATGTTAAAGTCTACTTTTGGAAAAGTTACGTATAATTGCTGAACAGTTCTGGACAAAGTAAAATGGATGCAATTTATTAGGGCTCGATAGAAGTTTATATCGCTCACGTATAACCGGTCCAAAAGGACAATGTAGTGGATTTGATGGTACTGTATGGTTGTGATATTACCTAGTGTGATGCATGAGGTCAGCTGTGAAGGCTCCTGAGATAAATGTAGCTGTGAATTTACAGAAGGCCCTTCTTGCTACCACTTACGACCTCACACATATCTTTTTTACTAATGAATATGGCTACGTTAAAATCTAGGGTACTGATATGTAATGTGTTGTGGTAGATTACATACACACACACAGAGATAGTTAATAAGTCTAATAATATTAATAAAATTTATAATACACTGAACTAACTCAAGCTGTTTAAATTTTTGATATTAAATTTTTTTTTACGTTTATTTGTTCTGAACCAAGGTTTTATTTTGGTCAGAACATATGAAAAATTTTGAAATTATGAATGAAATGCATGAATATATGTCATAATAAAATAGAAAATGTGTACATATGTATTTCAAATGACTGGTTAATAGTAATTATCTTAAGATAGTCACAGGAGAACTTATTTCTAGATATGCTGTTGGGGTGATATCATCACTCCCTGTCTATGACTACCAAACATTGTCCATTCACTGATGGGAGTAATACAAGTTTTATTTCCCAAAATTTTTGTGGGTTCTAGTGATGGTAATATAGTTGGTGTGTTAGTTAGTAAATAAGTTGGTGAAGGTCCAGCAGGCCAGACGCTCACGTATCTTGACTGAGTAGTTCTGGTGCTGGAATCTGGTGGCCCCACCTCTCCGTGCTTGGGGGCAATATAAGGCTGCTCTGACAAAATACTAGACTGCACTGGTCCACACTTGTATATATCAACACAGCATTTGACACCACTTTGGTGCCAAACAGAAACTCACACTTCTGCAACAAAAGTATTGGGTCATGTGTCAGAACTCTACCTCCTGAGCCACTTCTGCACACAACACTACACAACAACACCACATAGACGGGGTCAGATCTCTCTGACCACACAGCACATCTTACCAAGTTGGTTTCACATAGTACTAGTTACCCAAGACTACATATTCTGAAATATGTTCATTAGCTTCCTGCTATTGAATAAGATAGGTGATATGTTCCACTGATCTCAACACTTGATCCGCCCTTCATAATCCTTGCTGGCGTTTATGTATTTTGTTTGTCTCTAGACCCTGAACTTGGGCTGGGGATCTAGAGCGAATCCTTACTTGTTGTAAGGGGTAGATTTTGATATGGCAGTATCAAATCACTCGAAACATTAAACATTATTAAAATATATAAAGAAATGCTTTCAGTCTTACCAGAATTATGAATAGAGAACACAGTTATATTCTAGCAAAACTCAGCTGAGCTGCTGGCTCTAGTATGGCGTCCCTCTAAATATGGCAGTTAGCTTCTGGGAACTACACCACTGAAGAATTACTGTGTCTACTAATGGACAATTTATGTTGAATGGCAAAAATGCGCGTCTGTGCGCCGATAATATGATTATCTGTGGCCAATCACCGACTTCCCCCCTTTCAAATTTCAAACCTCCAACCAAAAGTCAATTCAGTCATACCTCAGTCAAGTATGTATTATTGTCTGTTGGTCCGTCTGTCTCTACTTGCTTTTTCATAAAAAACACGCTTGGTTCTACATGCCTTTCTACACGAATCGGTCTCTAGAGTTATTTTTAGCCACAATTTTCCACTATTTCCCCCTCTCTTTCATTCCAACTAGATTTTAGCACTTGAGTCTCAAGGCCGCAATTTTTGAAAATTAGTGACATTTTTTTTTAACAGTGCAGTCGCTCTTCTGTCATGAACAACACAGTCTTTTGTCAATATCTTCATTATTATCTATCCGTCTGTATAAATGAAAGCATATTATTTCTCTGCTCAAGATGGGCTATCAGACTAGCTAGGTTTTATATTCCTAACATTATTATTAAGAAAAAAATACTTTTTCAAGGTTAGTTGTTTTTTTTTAAATATGTTCGAGCATCTTCTATAATGCGTTTGCCGCTGAATTCAAATAAAAGGACTAAGTATCGTAAAAGCGTCCAAGAAATGACTGTTGCGTATAATAGCTAAGGTCCCTTTTGTCCATTTCTTTACATTGTGTCAACTTGGGGACGTGAATTTTTTTTTCCTTTCCCCACCAATTGCGTCTTTTTAGCCTTGCTAGTTTCAAGCACGTGTTCAGTCATATTTTTTTCCTTTTTGATCTCCGTTCCCTCCCGTCTCCAAGGGTAAACGTTTAGTCTTCACGTCTAACAAGTTAGTTTCCATGGCGGGTAGTGAACCGCGGCATGGGCGATCATGTCTTCTAGTAGCTTACGCATTATTTTTATCCCTACATTTTATCTTTGGAGATATTTTAACGTTGTATCACGGTTAAATTTATCGCAGACAAGAAGGAGATGTAACCAGGTGTCGTGAGGTGATTTAAGAATATGACTGATGCAATTAAATTGCAAGTGAGATGCTTGACAGTAGGCAAAAATAGTTTCCCAAGTGTGAATGGTGAGTGTTGTATGAGAGTCCGGAGATTATCAGTGATAGATCTAAGATGTTGTGAGTTTGTTAAACATGATAAAAAAACAACGGAAGTGGTAAGACCTTATATGGTCATTGAGTACGTGTAGATGAGTTTGAAAATAACATGTGAAAAGAATATCTTATGTGTCTTGCAGAAAGGTCTACATGAGTGTAGGGGTAACCCCTACCAAAATCAGACGAATAACTGTAGTTGGTTTGGCACGGGAATACTAAACTAAACTATTTCTGAATGGATCTTTCCCTAACTGAGAAATGTGTGCGTGGGAACGAACACTTTGCTTATAATCTATGGCATTTTCAGACTATTTCAATGGCTTCCAATTTCGGCAACGAGAAATCATAGATAGCCAGGAACCCGGAATATTAAGATCCCAATATAGGAAAGAGAGGCAGAGGTAGACCAAAAAAACACATGGAGAAGAGAACTGGAAACAGAGGTGAAAATGATGAGGAAAACATGGAAAGAACTTGAGCGGATGGCACAGGACAGGAAGACTTGGCATGTGTTTGTTGAAGGCCTATGCTCCTTGGGGAGCTAACGGGTATTGAATTGAATTGAAATATAGGACAGGCCTGAGGACTGGAAGTGAATTCTGATAACTTGCTCAGTCTTTATACGTCTGCTCCAGTTCTGTTCTTCGTGTGCTTTTCAGTCTCACTCTACCTCTTTCACTCTGGCGATTCCAGAACAAAGAACTGCCTGGTAATCCTATCAACAGCTGTGCTCATAGTGCGTCCTATCTAATGCTGGCATCATCTCATCATCTCTTGGTTCCACTGTCATTTGTCTGATTCTTGTCATCTGTTCTTGATTAATGACCTTGCCGCACTATGTCAATCCTTCTATTCTAAGCAAGCACTTATTTATGAAAGTCTTAAGGTCTTGGATGTCTTTGTTTAGTTTTCCGTGTTTCAGAGCCATACAATAGAAGTGTAATACTGTGTGTTACCGGAGCATGAAAGTGTAGCTAATAATAGTAACGCTCAGTGTTGCCACTCCTAGGTGGATTCACTTAGATCTAAGTTTTTGTTTCGTTCCATCTAGGTGTCAATTTCCTTCATTAGTTGAAGAACGCCACCTAGATTTCGCCTAAAAGTGGCCAGAATCGACCAAACTAGTCCAACAATTTCACAAAATAGCTCAAGTCACCGATATACAGTTTTTTTTTTCCTTCAAAATTCATAGTGGTAACACTGTATCTTATTACTCATGTCATAGGAGGCGACTAACGAAGGTTGGCCATAGAGCCAGCTAGCTCCTCCTGGAAAAAACTGTAAGAAATAAGGACTTCAACAACGATATGGACAGGGGAAATTTGGATAGATAGTGTTAAAGAAATTATAAGAAATGCGATATGACATGAACAAAACATACCTTGCAAAGAACGAAAAAATGTACCTCCCTAAAACGCTTCAAGACGTAGCTGTAAAGAAAAAAATAAGTTTCACAAATCAGGATGAATCTTCCAGATGTCACCAAACAAAGAGGTCTCATTGACATCTGTAGACCAAAATTAACATTTAGGTCAGACACACACACCCCACCTTTGTTGATTTTTAAATGTACTCTTGTACTAAATAACCGTTCCCGGACTCCCGCACAGCCCCTAGGTCACCTTACTTGTGCTCCTGCTATTGTTCTGTCTGCCTGTATTACATATCTCGACTGGGCATTGACCTCAAATCCCGCCTACAGCCGGCTGCTGTCTGTAGGGTGTCTTTCAATTCATTTGCTCAGGTATTAAAATCTATCGATTCGTGTGATACAGTCACGAGAAAGTGGCGTTCACACTAACCCACATGCATGACTGCGGGTGTGACACAACTAAAATAGAACTGTAAAAAAAAAAACCAGAACTGAAAAGAGATGCATGTGCGCCATTCCGTAACTAGCTTGATCGATTCAAAAGCAGACGCAGTGAGCGCCATTTTTATCCAACTGTGACGTCACAGCCGCACCGTTTGCGTCGCTAGGTTAATCGTTATGGAAGGTTGGTTAGTTAAACTGAAGGTCACAACGTGTTTGTTAAATGTGGATATCGTTATGGGCTAGTTAAACTGAAGGTCACAGTTCGCTGGTCGACCTTGCTGCTGAATAACTAGGGCTTCTGAGAGTGTCGCTCTTTCGCAGCCAATGCCAAACTGAAAAATTCGCTTGCGTTGGTAGTTACCGGGGGTTTCTGTTGAGACAAAGAAAGAATAGAAACACTGATTCCTCATGCAAGTCGTACAAGGCGACTGATATAATGTTGTGTATGGGACTGACAACCTCATCATGTAAAACTCTGCTACTGAAACCACTGCCGCAACAGCATGTAAATGCTTTGTGCAGGCTTCCTGTAACAGTGTCAGCTACAGCAGTGGATCTATGTCTCATAGGATGACTTGACATTTGAATAGATAATTCTGAATTTCTTCTTCTTTTTGCTCGTTCGTCCTGAAAAGGTGGTCGGTTGCGTTGTGTCCGTTTACACATCCGACTTCAACACGGCATTTTTGGGGACCGGGTTTGCCTTCCCTCTTCGATCCCTACTCTCTCAGCCAGACTGCAGTGATGCATCCTGTTTCCAGGACCACCACTTGGAGGTGGAGTAGAGTCTTGGTCAGCTCTGGTTCGCCTACCCTGACGCAAGCAGTCAAGCTATGGGTCGCTGACTGCATTCATCACGTATGCTGCGTCTTCGGTCCCTGATTCTGAATTTTGTAATTGGACCTGATCTCTTGATCAGAAGTCCTCATGCAATGAAAGCTCTTCTTGCCTTATGTATTCTTATTTTGATATCACTGTCTGTCCCTCCAACTTTGTCTATATTACTGCCACGATATATGTATGATAATACTTCTTGTAAAGGTTTTTTCTCCAAGTTATCGTGTTCAGCATTTATTCTCATTATCCTTGTCTTGTCACTGTGTATTTTAAGACTCACCTGCTGTGACATCTCATTAAGTATTTTTATTTGGTCTTGCATCTGATTACGGTTACGGTCGTCGGCAACACCAAGATCGAAAAGCTGGTCACTTTAAGTCCACTGTAATCCATTAATTGTTGGCTATGTTTTATGTCAAAACAGTCACTGAAAGTTTACCAGAAAGAATAAGCAAGAAAAAGATGAATTCATATGTGGTCGAAACGTGAAGTGCGAGTGAACACCAGTGTTATCACCCTGAATTTTGAAAAACAAAAATCCTAGATGGTACCTTAAAAACACCAAGATACACTTAAATTTTTAATTTGGGCTACTTTTGTGCGACTTGGGCTACTTTAAGCAGTGTTTTGGGCTACTTTTTGATATTTTTGGGCTACTTTGGGCGAAATATAGCTGCTGTTCTCCAACTAATAAAGGAAAATGACACCTAGACGGGACCAAAAAATCTAGGTGAATCCACCTAGGAGTGGCAACACTGGTGAAAACACTGTAGTAATACTTACTTACTTTCTTACTTAGTCATTCCCTTTCTACCGTGAGGTGTAGAGGTTTGGAAGAGAGAGCGCCAGACTATCCTATCGGCTGTCTTCCTCCTGGCCTGGTTCCATTCTAGTCCTCGGTCCTTCAAAGACTGTCTAATGTTGTCCTCCCAGCGGACTCTGGGTCGTCCTGTGGGTCTAGATCCCTGGCTTTTTGTTTCCCATGCTTGTCGTGGTAGCCGATCTTCTCCCATTCTGCAGACATAGACATCACTGTAGTAACACAGACCTAAAATAAATTCCTCTTTTGTGGTCTTGGGGTGCGAATACTGCAGCAAGTCTCCTGAGTGGAAGACCGCGCCAGAAAAATTCACGTTCTCTTGCAATGGTTGTTTCTGTATGAATTAGTTTCACGTAACGAGACTGCAAATCTTGCAAACATCCCTCCTTAGAAACCTAGTGGTCCATACTTGTCGTGCACGATAGGACCATTTTGGTTGGAATTGCTCTATAACAATATTGAACTTTGCCCCGTATGTATCCCGGGGCTTCTGAAGAGACAAAGGAAGAATAGCACTGCCGCGCCCTCAAGTGTGTCATACAAGAAGACTAATATGAGGATTGGCAACTTCAACATGTAAAACAAATTGCCATCGAAACCACTGCTGCAACAGCGCGTGAATACTTGATGCAAGCTTCCTGCAAGGGAACCAGCTTCATTGCTCGCTCTATGCTCTGTAAGGAGCGCAAAAAGAAGAAGATATTGAATCTTCCCAATACGCGTAACGGTACCAGATAAAGATAGATAGGGTAGAAAGTGGAACACACAAACACAATTTTGCAGCACTCATTAAGTCTGTGACGGAAGAACCTGTAGCTACGTTATCTGGTCAAAACGCTCAGCGTAACCATCGATTACACCACACCGTATGCGAATCAAGCTAAAAATAGTCCGTGCGCACTTATACGAAACTATACGTTTTTCTCTTTTGTTCGTCGGTGCTAAACCCGGCTCAGAACAATGATATTTACTCAAACACGACCTGTGAATAGAAAAATCGATGAGAGATGTATAATAAAGCGTGGAAAAACCATGACCTCACAGCCATTCCTTGAACCTTGAGGAATCCCTCTTAAAATCATGATATCTATTTTAAAAACACTAAGTATAGTACTCAGACTCGGAATAGATACAGTTTCTGTGACGGGGTCGTTCGCTTGACGCAGTGCCGTGAGGTTTTAAGATGCTACAATCCCGTAGAGATCTGGACGGGACAATTAGGTTAGTTAGGTTAGCACTTACCCTATACCCGGGGTATTTAAGAAAATACGTCATTCTCTGACGTTAGCTTCGAAAAGACGAACATAGCTGTCGTAAGGTTACTATTCTAATTTGTGCATGTTTTATAGAAGGAATATTTGCATCAAGATAAATATTAGTCAATACATTTGACAGGAATAGTTTCACATTTTGGCTTACTTAAAATGACATTTCATTGGGTTACCTAGTGACCTCGTTTTGTCTTTGAATTACATGGGTCACTTTTATTTCAGGTGTCGAAAAAGACGTCAGGCCTTCCTCTTGACCAAGCCCAAACATTAGCTAGTGCTTTTGTACTGGGCTCTGATTGGCAGAGTGATTAAAGTGCTTGCTTCTCGCGGCAAAGTCACCCTGTTTGGCGTTCAAAACCTGGTAATGTATCGCTCTAGTCTATCCGGCTGTAAATGGATACATGACTCCACACTTGAGTAAATGAGAGCCAAGGCAACGAGGAAGAGAACTGGTCAACCCCATCTCATCTTGTATAACGAGAAGTCTAGCGCATCACTTACCCTTATGGCAATATCTGCATTGGAACTATCTTTACATTTCACTTCTGTACAGCGCGAAGGACATCAGATGAATTGCGTTCTTTTTGTAGCTACGGGCGGCAGATTCAAATTTCTGTAGGAAGCAGTCAATGAAGTAATTCAGACAAGTAAATCCTTAGACGAGCGTCTGACAGAGTGGTTAGAGCAGGTCTCTCGCGGCAAAGATGCCGGGTTAGAATTAAGGTACCGACACGCTCCAGTCTGCCCAGCTGTAAATAGGTACCTGACCAAAGCCAGGGAAGGAAAAGGCAACGAGAAGGGAACTGGTCACCACATCTCTAGATGCTGGAGCTAGAAAGGTGAAGTCTCTAACACATCCACTCCCCTACGGCAGTATCTGCTATGGGACTACCTTTACCTTTATAAATCCTTAGAAAATTTGCAGCACAGTAAATTATTTATTTTACAAGTGGCTTGTTACATGCGGCTCTGAGAAAGTTTTAAACCATGAAATTGAGGAGATTCAAGACATTCAGCCCAGTTAACATGTTATGTGTTGACTGCATCATCATATTTTTGCATATTATTCCAAAGCAACTCCGTCTATCACCTTGGTAAACCTCCAGATTTGGCACATAGAATGTTTGAACACTAAATAATTAAGTAAGAACGGCCCAGGCGGCAGCAGAAATTATATATATATATATATATATATATATATATATATATATATATATATATATATATATATATATATATATATATATATATATATATATATATATAGTAGTAAAGTGGGATGTTATAAATATTTATAGGAGACTTAGTGTACTGACTGAGATCAGCTGTGAAGGTATCTGTATCTAATAGGTGTAGTGTTTTGCAGATAACCTTACTTGCTACCACATTATACCTCAGTCAGAATTATTCTGGAATATTGTGATGACTACGTCAATGTCTAGGGTTATGTAAATGATGAAGTGTAAGTCACAACAACAACAGACAGATAAACAATTTAATTTATTCCACAATAATGTACAACACTGTGACACTCACACACATTTAACACGCTATAAGACTATCTTAAATGAGTCACTGGTAAATTTTCAAATATATATGTATTAATTACTTTCACTAATCTATATCCTGATTCAACTATAAAGTGAACCAGGAATCACAATCAATTGTAATTACAATTTATATGTACAGAATTTATCAATATGAACTTTGTAGTGACATGTTTTATTAATATTATCCTCTGTGTGTCAGTTCTGTAGTAGTAGTATGAGGTAATACTGGTTCTGTTTTTTCAAGCTATGTTGTTATTTGTCATCATGACTTCAAGTGTTTGTTTATCTTGGAAATAATATGGGGAAAAGTTCACAGTTCCTATCAATTTAAACACTGTATTTTCCCTCTGTTTTATTATAAAGTCAGATTTTGAGGGGGCATAATGTTGAGCTCCTCTGGCCACAGACGCTTATCTTTCGTGATGGCGGCAGGAAAGGACTCCTCTGCTCGATAGCCTCCCTGTGTTCTGGAGACACCTCACTGGTCACTATCTGGACCCAGGAGTATGCTGTCAGCCTCTAGGTTCAGCAAAGCTCAGACCAGGTGCTGCTCAATAACTTTAGGACCACGGTCCCTGAAACAAGAAGGTTGTACCTCCTATTTCAGAACTAATTTATAATAAATTTCCAGACTGAACACAATACATAACAAACACTGAGTTCAGAGCGGTAGGCCAACTGCTATCTTCATCTGGAACACTTTTCACCAGTATACTCCTCCCTAAAGGTTACTACGCCTCTGCAATTCCAGCATTATTTCTTTCTAGTCGATAAGATAGGTGTCAGTGTACTGTTTGGCAATTCCCTGTAGTTTTACTTTCCTCCGACACCTTCTGTTCAGGTTGGAGCACCATATATGCTTTACCTCATGTTCGCTACTGAACCACACATATATACAGACATGAATTATCAATTTACATTCAATTTTCATTAAAAAGATATCAAATATTTCAAGCTTACCACAATTCATGGAATAATACACAGTTACGTTGACTGGCAATGAATATAGCACTATTTCGATCTGCCGATGTCCCAGGCTTTTATTTAGAAAAATATGCTCTGGCGCTAAACGCACTGGTCCTTTAGTAAGTTTATTTGAAAATGTGGTGCTGACCTGACGCCTCTGATTGACTATATTGGCAGGTCTAACCAATCGTGCCATGTTTACACAAGCGTTTGAAAAAAAGTACTCCTCCTCCCGTTTCCCTAACAACAAAGAATCAATATTTATAGTCCGACTAATCGTGTTTAGCCTTACATTTACTTTCCGCCAATCAAATAGGAGGTAACATGTCAGCGTATTTCCCGTACAATGGTGGTGTGAAAATCTGCCACTGAGCGATTCTGATTTTGGTGTTGTCTGACATCCCTCACTATTTCTTTTGGCTATACTTTGTTAATTCCTAGACTATTTGTGTAACGTTTAACATATTATTTGTCAGCAAGTCCTAAGGAACCCAAATATATAAATTTAATGGGGCTAAGGGGCTGCGTTCAAAATATGTATTTTCCAGGATAGTCGTGTAGTTTTTATTTATTTTTTATGTTTAGAACCGCCACCTGTCCTGCTCTACTGTCAGACTAATGTCAGGATTTCAGACATAAAACAGTAGAATGTCATGTTTCCTAATAAGCGTTTTGTAAGTTTTTAAAAACTAACTCTCGCATGGGTAGTGTTTTCTATCACTGCCGATTTGAAAAAAGCTAGTGCTTGTGGCCTTACACGCGTGATGGTAGTAATTGTATAGCGAGACGCGTGTTTAGTGTTGCATGCGTTCCCGCTTTCAGCCCTTCCCTTTCTTTCTATCCTTAGTCCATCTTTTTTTCGTTTATGGTAACTTAGTGTATAAAATGACATGAATGGAATTTTAAATCTAGGTCAGCTTGCGTATCTCAAGGTTTTCTTTAGAAAGGCAGTACACGTTTTATCGTAGAAAGCGGGTATTGCAGCAGTAGGCTTTTACTATCAACGTGAAACGTTACAATTTGCAGACGAATTAGAAAACAAGGGGAATTTCGAGTACAGTCATTGTGACAGCACTGTTCTTTACCATTCTTCTTTCCTTTTATTAAATTTATTTGTTAGGCTTTACCTTTACGTTTTAATTTATATATGTGGATTAGAATATTTCACGACATCTCCCCTCTTAAAACAGACATCTTATGTCAGTCCTTTATTCCATATACACATAGATTAATGTAAGTCAACTTGACTTTACTCTGCTGTTGTGCTATCATGGTTTTATGTAGTTGGGTCCATTCAGAGTGAGCACTACTCATGAAATCTGCCTCAGACCTCTACAACCAATAATATTTTTCGGTTATGTTACTGAACAGCCGCAAGTGTGACTGCTTGTCTTAATGCTGCTTCACAACCCGTATTCACCATTTCTCTTCTCTGAGTCTGCGCAAGGACATGTCCAGAGAACATTAGATTTTCCCCAAAATGTACGTTATGAGGAGATAACATATACCTGGTGATAGCAGAGTTTTCGTAGTGGATCCCATAATCTTCTTATTAGCCTGTATAAAACATTCGGAATATCCTCAATCAAAGAGGCAACTCAGGGATTCATTACGTTCCTCCGAATTGTTTACATCCAACAAGTTTGTCTGATCTCAGGTTTTACTGGAATCTAATAGTATCTTTTACTCAGATCCACTTTTGAGAAATATTTAGCTTTATTTAGCCTGGCAAACAACTGATTTGTATCCGGCAATGGATCCACCTGTCCTTCTGTATTAGCATTCAGTCTCCTGTAATCTATACAGAGTCTATGTTCTCCAGAGGGCTTCCTGAGGAGTACAACACCGGAACAATACGAAGATTTACTGTGTGAAATAATTCCTTCCTTCAACAAATAGTCTATCTCTTCCTTCAAAGCTTTCTCCTTAGCAAAAGGAATCGAATAGGGTTTCATACAGACAGGTGTGGGGTCTATCAGCTTCATATCATATTCCAATAAGTTTGTATGCCCTGGTCGGTCTGTTAACACCTCTGCATGATTATCTAGAACCTGTTGCACTCTCTCTTTCTGAGTTTTCGTTAAATGTGTACTGATTTTCACCTGTGCCGCTGTCTCACAGGGGTGTAATGGATATTCAAATGATGAAAGTGGTTCCTTTTTCATCTCCATGGCAATGGACAAGGTCAACAAGTGTGTCTCTTCCTGATGTTCTCTTTCCAAATATTTCTTCAGGAGATTCACATGATTGATTTTTTCTTTCCCCTTCTTATCTATCTTATAATTGGTTCTAGACACCTTCTCTAGAACTGTATATGGACCTTGCCATCCAATTTGTAACTTATTCTGGCTACCGGGTAGAAGAAGCAGTACCTTCTCTCCCACAGCCAAATCTCTGTCTTTAGCTTTCCTGTTATAATAGGCAGCATGTTTCTTCCTGGCTTGTTTCAAATTTTCATTGGCAAGTTTCCAGCCAGTTTTTAAACGAGTGGTCAGCTCATTCACATATTGGTATGAGGATGTAATATTTTCCTCTGCCTTTTTCATCAGTCCACGTTCTTAACAGCGTTACATGTGGAGCTTTAATTTTGTGGACCTATTTGTCCATGCACCGGTATGGTCTCTTCCACTTGAAGCGCTGTAGTGATGATTTTTCTTCCCAGATTTATCATGCACAAAACGACCGCTACCAATTCTTCTCTTGGGGCTGTCTCCCCACTTAAAATTCTTGATGAGAGATTTCCTCTCTACATCTTCTTCCTCCAGTTTGTTTAAGTCCGATTGGGGGATTTTCGGCTTATCCTGGGGTAAGACATCTTTTTGCACTCTCCGCATAGTGGCCATTGTAAAACAGTTAAGTGAAGCTTGTCCGTGAAAAGGGGCTTCCCATTCCCTTTGGTCCACTTTATCAAATTTATATTTCTTTTTATTGTCAGGTCTAATTTTGCCCCTTGGCGTGTCCAGGTCCTGATCAATGTTCCCACTTGTGGGTGTTCCCTCATGTGCTCTGCTACACCTTTCTACAAAATTCTCAATGTCCCATCTTGCTTTGGGCCAATAATAATTGTGAGCCACTTTTTGGATGATGGTACCTATTTTCTCATGGTCCCCATCTGGTTTCACATGTAGGCTCCTTATTAAGTCTGCCCTATATCTTTTAGGAAGTACCAGCTGTCCCTGACCTTTGGATCTAGCTCCAGTCTTCCTATACATCAACTTGTTTTTCAGGTAAAAATCTCCCTTGCCTGGAGTTGTATGACAAGTTAACAATTTCCTGAAACAAGGCTTGAGGGTCTTATCCCCAGCCTGTGCCTTCCTCATCTCTTCTGGAGTGGTATCTAACAGAATATCCTCCTCCTTTCTTGAGGTCGACCTGACCTGAAGGGTTGCCATAACAATAGGGTTCCTTCTGCAACGGTCAGTGTCATGATTGTTCATCTTACAATTTTTACACCACCTTTTCCCTTGGTTGAAAGATTTTCTTTCATCATATTTCCTTTCATCGAATTGTGGGGTTTTATTTTTATTGTCATACCGTGGCCTATCAAATTGGTGCTTACCTTTGTTTTGATCTCTAGGATCAAATTTATTAAAGTTCTGTGGTGCCCTAAAATTTTCCACCTGTTTCTTTTTGTTACCTGATACCTCTGCCTGAGCTGCTTGATACCTTTCAGCAACATTTAGCAACTCACCCAGCCTCTCTGCACCTTGTTCCATGAGAAACCTTCTCAGGTCTGGAGCCATGGACTCTCTTAATTGTTCTATAAGGACCATTTCCTTAAGATCTTGGGTTTTCCCCAGAGAAGTCCATTTCTCCAAGTATGTCTCTAACCGTGCAGAGAACTGGTGATAGGTTTCACCTGACAGTAGTTTAGCATTCCTAAATTTTTTCCTATAAAATTCTGCGTTCTTTTCATATCTTAATAAAAGAGCCTGCTTTAGCATGTCATAATTTTCCTGATCACCTCTGCTCATTTTGGCAAAAACTTCATAAGCTGCCCCACGAAGACCTTGAGATAACTTTAAGCTCCACCTTTCTCTCTCTAACCAATATGTGGTAGCTAATAGTTCATATCTATTTAGATAGCTCTCAATATCATCGTCTTTCTCAACAAAATGATCTAAATGAAAATTCATAGCTGAGGTTGAGGCTCCCTGGCTAGCAGTGGCATCAGACGTAAAGGGACTGGCACCATTTTCAGGAGCCTGGCCTTGAAACTCAAACTCCCTTAGTCGTAACTCATGTTCCCTTTGTAACCTTTTATCTTCTGCTTCCCTTTCTGCAGCTAATCGCTTGTCTTCCCTTTCTGCAGCCTGTCTTCTTTCCTCGGCTTCCCTTTCTGCAGCCAATCTTTTGTCTTCTCTTTCTGCCTCCAATTTCTTAGCCTCAGCCTCAATCTGCAACCTCTTAGTCTCAGCCTCTAACCTTCTTTCGGCCTCTTTTTCTAATCTTCTTTCTTCCCGTTCAATATATTTGTCACATTCAGCCGTGACATAAGCAATCATAATTTGCCCGTCCATTCCTAACTCTTTTGCAGTCTGTACAGCAGCAGATCGAAATTTTGCCAGGTCCGCCATTTTCTAACAGGTAAATGTAGGTAATGTCTAACTAAACAATACACTCTGATATTACTTATCCAAAGACACCACAGGCACTGAGAGCTCAACGTTATTTATTTCCACCCAAGGATACCTTTTAATTCTTATTATTCCCAATATCTATAACAAGAGAAAGTTCAATATCCCTGGAGCGAGACCCCAATATATGTGGTAAAGTGGGATGTTATAAATATTTATAGGGGACTTAGTGTACTGACTGAGATCAGCTGTGAAGGTATCTGTATCTAATAGGTGTAGTGTTTTGCAGATAACCTTACTTGCTACCACATTATACCTCAGTCAGAATTATTCTGGAATATTGTGATGACTACGTCAATGTCTAGGGTTATGTAAATGATGAAGTGTAAGTCACAACAACAACAGACAGATAAACAATTTAATTTATTCCACAATAATGTACAACACTGTGACACTCACACACATTGAACACGCTATAAGACTATCTTAAATGAGTCACTGGTAAATTTTCAAATATATATGTATTAATTACTTTCACTAATCTATATCCTGATTCAACTATAAAGTGAACCAGGAATCACAATCAATTGTAATTACAATTTATATGTACAGAATTTATCAATATGAACTTTGTAGTGACATGTTTTATTAATATTATCCTATGTGTGTCAGTTCTGTAGTAGTAGTATGAGGTAATACTGGTTCTGTTTTTTCAAGCTATGTTGTTATTTGTCATCATGACTTCAAGTGTTTGTTCATCTTGGAAATAATATGGGGAAAAGTTCACAGTTCCTATCAATTTAAACACTGTATTTTCCCTCTGTTTTATTATAAAGTCAGATTTTGAGGGGGCATAATGTTGAGCTCCTCTGGTCACAGACGCTTATCTTTCGTGATGGCGGCAGGAAAGGACTCCTCTGCTCGATAGCCTCCCTGTGTTCTGGAGACACCTCACTGGTCACTATCTGGACCCAGGAGTATGCTGTCAGCCTCTAGGTTCAGCAAAGCTCAGACCAGGTGCTGCTCAATAACTTTAGGACCACGGTCCCTGAAACAAGAAGGTTGTACCTCCTATTTCAGAACTAATTTATAATAAATTTCCAGACTGAACACAATACATAACAAACACTGAGTTCAGAGCGGTAGGCCAACTGCTATCTTCATCTGGAACAATTTTCACCAGTATACTCCTCCCTAATGGTTACTACGCCTCTGCAATTCCAGCATTATTTCTTTCTAGTCGATAAGATAGGTGTCAGTGTACTGTTTGGCAATTCCCTGTAGTTTTACTTTCCTCCGACACCTTCTGTTCAGGTTGGAGCACTATATAGGCTTTACCTCATGTTCGCTACTGAACCACACATATATACAGACATGAATTATCAATTTACATTCAATTTTCATTAAAAAGATATCAAATATTTCAAGCTTACCAGAATTCATGGAATAATACACAGTTACGTTGACTGGCAATGAATATAGCACTATTTCGATCTGCCGATGTCCCAGGCTTTTATTTAGAAAAATATGCACTGGCGCTCAACGCACTGGTTCTTTAGTAAGTTTATTTGAAAATGTGGTGCTGACCTGACGCCCCTGATTGACTATATTGGCAGGTCTAACCAATCGTGCCATGTTTACACAAGCGTTTGAAAAAAAGTACTCCTCCTCCCGTTTCCCTAACAACAAAGAATCAATATTTATAGTCCGACTAATCGTGTTTAGCCTTACATTTACTTTCCGCCAATCAAATAGGAGGTAACATGTCAGCCTATTTCCCGTACAATGGTGGTGTGAAAATCTGCCACTGAGCGATTCTGATTTTGGTGTTGTCTGACATCCCTCACTATTTCTTTTGGCTATAATTTGTTAATTCCTAGACTATTTGTGTAACGTTTAACATATTATTTGTCAGCAAGTCCTAAGGAACCCAAATATATAAATTTAATGGGGCTAAGGGGCTGCGTTCAAAATATGTATTTTCCAGGATAGTCGTTTAGTTTTTTTTATTTTTTATGTTTTGAACCGCCACCTGTCCTGCTGTACTGTCAGACTAATGTCAAGATTTCAGACATAAAACAGTAGAATGTCATGTTTCCTAATAAGCGTTTTGTAAGTTTTTAAAAACTAACTCTCGCATGGGTAGTGTTTTCTATCACTGTCGATTTGAAAAAAAGCTAGTGCTTGTGGCCTTACACGCGTGATGGTAGTAATTGTATAGCGAGACGCGTGTTTAGTGTTGCATGCGTTCCCGCTTTCAGCTCCTCCCTTTCTTTCTATCCTTAGTCCATCTGTCTTTCGTTTATGGTAACTTAGTGTATAAAATGACATGAATGGAATTTTAAATCTAGGTCAGCTTGCGTATCTCAAGGTTTTCTTTAGAAAGGCAGTACACGTTTTATCGTAGAAAGCGGGTATTGCAGCAGTAGGCTTTTACTATCAACGTGAAACGTTACAATTTGCAGACGAATTAGAAAACAAGGGGAATTTCGAGTACAGTCATTGTGACAGCACTGTTCTTTACCATTCTTCTTTCCTTTTATTAAATTTATTTGTTAGGCTTTACCTTTACGTTTTAATTTATATATGTGGATTAGAATATTTCACGACATATATATATATATATATATATATATATATATATATATATATATATATATATATATATATATATATATATATATATATATATATATATATATATATACATATATATACATATATATATATATAAAATTTCAATTATGGGACTGCGAGAAAGATGTAAGGGAACGGAAAAGAGAATATTTAACAAGTAAGAGGTAGTGTTGTCTTCGGGACACAAGAATGAAAGCGCTTCTCATAGTGAAGGTGTGGCACAATTGCTGGTGAAGGAGGCAAAGAAGATACATATAGAATGGGAAGCTATGTGATATAGACTAATATCACCAACTTTCAAAACTGTCAGAAGAAAACAATATTAATTTACCATTTCTTCTCAAACAGATGCGCCATCAGAAGGAATCGGTGGATGTCTACTTCAGTGTTTGAATAGTAGATTGCATCCAGTGTTCTATGTGAGCCGAAAACTCAGTCGATCTGAAGTTAGATATCCGGTGATCAAGCGTTGGTTTGATGTCTAACGAAACTTCAGCGGTACCTGCAAGAACGCCATTTCTTTATCCTAACCGATCACCAGCCTTTAACGTTTTTACAGTTAGCTCAATACCCAAATGCGAAAATTGCCAGATAAACACTTTTGCTTCAGCCATGTGACTATACCATACTGCCCAATAATGGTGAAGAAAATGTCCTTGCAGACATCTTGTCTCGTTGTTTAACATATATTATTTATGGCTCAACATTATGAATGTTGAACGTATGATATGATCTCTTTTGGATGGTGAACATTAACGTTGCACTGTTGTTAATAATATATGGAACATTAGGAATTCATATTAATGTAAATTATATCGTGGACTTGAAATAACACTGGACAATCTAATATATCAGTGACAATTTTCAAACTTAGTGGTGAACATAAATTCTTAGTTTTGCTAGTATATATTTGTAGCGTGATGTAATTACAAATGCCTTGTTCTGACAGAAAGGAAATATTGGCAACCAATCAGACGCCGCGAAGCTCGCTTGTTGACAAACCGGTGTTTACAATGGCGATCTGCATAGGAATAGGAAAATGTGTTAGTATACAATGGATTAGTGTGTCGTACAAGTGAATGGAACAACAGAAAGTAATGACAGTGCTTTCATTTTTTTTTTTTTGAGGGATAAGACCAGCCATATTTATTCCAAAGGAATAGTTGCTGTGTGCATTACGTTTTTTTTTAGAAAATTAAAGGTAAAATAGTTGTTTGAGGGAAGTTTACTGTCCTTTCTGCTGACAACCCTCGGTTTTTTTCGGAGAGGAGTTAAATTGTTATGACCCTTTTTGCGCACCACATAGGGTATTGTATTTGAATACTATGTGATGCACACACACACAAAGGCGTTGATGTGAATGTGTTCATGCGTGATTGCGAGTATGACGTGGAACTGTGTGGAGTAGCACCGAAAGGATTCTATGGAATATGTCCGTTAGGACTGCATTTGTTTTGAAAGATATGTCTGATCTTATGAATAAGGGATTCCAAAGTGTTATAAATTTATATTAAAGTGTCGGATAAAATTATTATTGTTCGTTAATACAAAGGAATATATTTACGAATTGACTGTATCCGATTATTATAGTAGAGTGATATTGCAATAATGCCCGCCAGTGCACTTGTTACAGAAGACTAAATAAAATATAATTATATACATGGATATATGGCAATGTTCAGTATGTGGATGAATCGTAAATATTATGGATAAGCAAAGGCAAATGTAACTGAAGAAATTATATGTGGAGAATTCAAAGTGGATGTTAATGAATATGTTATGTGTGACCTCGGAGTGGAGTTGGATAATTGATCATATTAAGCTTGGTCGTATTATTGTAACACTATTGATCGACTCCCCATCATCACTGTGACATTCATCCAATTCTGTGTGCCAAATAATGACAAGGAAGAATATGTGAAAGAAAAATCTTACACTAAACCTGTATCATTAACTTTCTTATAGAGCTCCTTATGGAGTAATGAGTCACCTCAGAAGTTGGCGCCAAATGCAGGAAGAGTGCACCAAAGCATTGAAGTTCTCTTGCAGTGATGGTTTGTGTAGTATTCTATTTTACATGATGAAGTTGTGTTCCCCTACCTCACAATTAGTTGTCTATTAAGACATGCCTGATTTAGCAGTGGTGCCATTCTGTCAGCTGAGGTTGTGTCCAAGTCGCTGCTGAAGATATCATAAAACTATTACTTTCAGTCTACCTCATCATTCCCTTAACTCAGTAGCAGAGTGAGGCACCCATTAACAGCTGGGTAGACTGGAGCGTGATGCTACGAGGTTCCCATCACAGAATCCGGTAACTTTGCCGCGGGCAGGTTTGTTGAGTGTCCAAACAATGTTCTGACTCTGACTCCAAATATTTTAGATGTCCGACTCCGACTACAGTTTTTTTTACTAGTCATGTGGCATAAAAGTCGGAGCACGGACATTTTTTCCGACTATACTAAAAAAACGACCGACTCCCACAGCCCTGGTCGTGAGAAGAAAGCCAATAGGACGTCAAGAAATCATCATCATCATCAGTTGCCATCTCCACAACGAAGGTTGGCTGTAATGGATCTCCAACGTCTTCTGTCTCTTGTCTTGGTGGTGCACTCTGATAGACTCTTTCCTGTCCATCTCTTAATGTTATCTTCCCACTTGTAGTGCTGTCTTCCCCTTGCACGTTTGCCTTCAACTCTCCCTTCTGTTATGGTCTTCTGCAAGGTGTTATGTCTTTTTATGTGGCCAAAGTATTTTAGCTGCCGGACTTTGACCTCCCTCATTAGTTCTCTTTTCATACCTAGATTTTCTAGGACCTCCTTATTTCTTTTCATCTCTTTCCATGAGATACGCCCCATTCTTCTATATATCCACATTTCAAGAGCCTCAATTCTTTCTTCCAAATGCTTATTCATCGTCCATGTTTCTGCACCATACAGAAATGCAGATTATATATAACACTTTATGATTCTCAGTTTTAATTTGTGAGATAACTGTTTGGATGTCAGTATATGTTTCATGTTGTTGAATGTAGCTTTGGCCATTCCTATTCTCTTCTTGATTTCTGTTTCACATCTGCCATCTTCTGTTATTATATGACCAAGATATACGTAGCTCTTGACTTGTTCCAGGATTTTCCCATTTACGCTTATCTTTAATGTAGGTTTATCGTCTGTTTTGCTAATTATCATAGTTTTTGTTTTCTCAATATTAATGTCGAGTCCATATTCTTGACTTATACTGTTCACTTGCTTCACTAGTTCTTGTAACTCCTGTTCGCTTTCAGCTAACAACACGGTGTCATCTGCATATCTAAGGTTGTTTATTGACCTTCCACTGAGGTTCAGTCCTGGTATTTCCTGTATCTGTTTGAAAATTTTTTCGGTGTATAAATTAAATAGGCAGGGGGACAGCACACAACCTTATCTGACACCTCTTTTTATGTCTATGTATGGTGAATAATTCCTTCCCGATCTTATTGTGGCAGTTTGCTCCCAATAAAAGTCAAGAAATACCGATTTTAAATAGGCCAAGGGCTTGGAATGAATTACAGGAAAACAATATACTGTATAGTTTCAGGCTACAATATTTACAACATGATTTATGGTCAGTGCTTAATGCATCATAAAAAAATGTGAAAGGCCTGCGTGCTCTTTAAATAGGTGTTCAATTTAGCTTTCACTGTGATATGCGTAATTTCCGGAAAAGGTGGTGGGGATTTGTTACTTATTCGTTTCAGGACGCTTGACTTAAACCAGTTTGTTCTCAGAATTTGGTCCGTGGATCCCCATGTGTCCCAGAGATCCTGTCAGGGGGTTTGCGAGATCAAAATATTTTCATAATAATAATAATTATATATATATATATATATATATATATATATATATATATATATATATATATATATATATATATATATAATATATATATATATATATATATATATATATATATATATATATATATATATATATATATATATATATATATTCTGAACACCCAAATCCCGTTACTTGTCCATTTACTTTCCTACGCTAGAATATTCTCTCAGGAATGTCGCTTTATTTTTTAGATCCAAGGGGGGACGTGTCTTGGTCAAGGGCGGACCCACGTGAGGAAGGACACGATTTGACCTTGTTTGCGAGTAACACATTCCAGCACTATTTTCCTGCCCCCTTCGGCCCCTACTCCCATTAATTTTTCACTAATGCTCATAAGAAAACGAACACTCCTTCCCATTAACCTTGACCATAGTGAATTGCCACTACCTCTACAGGTCAATGTACGCTATGTCGCGTGCTCACATGACCCGGACACAAGGGTAAAAGATCAAAGGTCAAGGGAGGTAAAAATTCCTGCCCGAAAACATTTAATTACTGGCCTTCTGAAGTTTTGGCGGTAGGAAAGAAAAATAACTTTTATTAGCATCAGTAAAAGCATGTGTTCTTTTGTAATAAATATGTATATTTATTTCTTTATTATTATTTTTTTGGCAATATTTTGTTTGTTTAATATATTTTTTGCCCAGTGTACTTCATGGGGTTCTCTGAAGAGACTAAAACGAATAGACCTACTGTTTACTCAGGTATCGTACTAGGTGACTAATATGAGTTAGGCCTTCTGCGTGGGGTTGGAACTTTATCGTCTACAACAAATGGCCAGAAACAACTGCTACAAGAACATGTGAAAGATTAGTGCAGACCTCCTGCATGGGGTCCAGCGGTTGTAGTGGTTCCATGCTCCATGAGGAGCGCAAGGAAAAAAAATGATGAATAAATTAATTATGATACTATTTTTGATAAGCGTCCAATTTACAGAGTGGTCAGAGCGCTGGTCTCTCGTGGCAAAGGTTTCCGGGTTCGATTCATGGTATCCACATCTTCCAGTCTACCCAGCTGTAAAATGCGTACCTTACTTTGCTCTTGAGTCAAGGAAGGAAAGGGCAGTGAGGAAGGGAACTGGTCAACTAATCTCTCGATGCTGAAATTAGTAGAATGATGTCTCTATTACTTCCACTTCCCTACGGCAGTATCTTCTATGGGACAACCTTTACCTAACTATTTGGGATATAGTGAACATAATGTAAGAAACGGAAGGCTGCTTCTCCCTTCAATTCCCCCACCCCCCACCGCAATTAGGCTTGTTATGATCTATTAAAACCAACTCCATCAATTTACTACTCTACTAATCTGATCACGGAATCAAACGTCACTGTGGAAACAACGCGAGAACTAATGTTAATTACGCTAATATATTAATTAATACAAATAAATAGATTAGCTGTCTATGTCAAATAAGGCGATATCTATTTTAAACGCACGGAAGTAATAGATCAACGCACGAGATGGGATAAATTAGAAAACATTGTTATAACGCGCTATAAACACGACAGGAGCTTCCGATTGGCTAAGCAGTTAGAGCCAGAGGCGGATCTACTATGAAGCTAATGAAGCTTGAGCTTCAGGGCCCCCAATTCCAATTTTCTCTATAATACATTTCTTTCCCATTCCTCAACTTTTTTTTTTTAAATAAAAGGGGCCCCTCCACGAGTAAGCTTCAGGACCCCCAAAATGTAGATCCGCCGCTGGTTAGAGCGCTGGCCTTTCGGCGACAAAGTTACCGGATCCCGAGTTCAAAACCTGGTATCGTCACGTTCCAGTCTACCGTACTGAATATAGGTACCTGACTCTGGTCTAGAGTTATATAAGCGCAAAGTACTGAATATAGGTACCTGACTCTGGTCTAGAGTTATATAAGCCATGCAGCATAAGAAACAAGTGACAACAACACCTAAGGATGTGAACTCAGGAGACAAAGAGTTTTATCAGAATCAGATACAGAGACTAATGGAATGTAGAACATCCAAGGCACACACAGAATGATGCTTACTACCAGCTCAACAGAAGAGAACAAGTGGTAATCTTCAGACTCCGCACTGGCCACAACAGATTGAGATACCATCTATTCAACTAGCTAAAGATAGGAACTACCGATCAGTGTAACTGTGGCACTGATAAAATGACTGCTGAACATCTGCTTCAAAGTTGCCCCTTATATGCGGTACAGAGAAAGTGCATATGGCCGACGCCAGCTCCTTTCGTGGAAAAGCTTTACGGTGATTCAAATAGCCTCAAACTGACTACTGCTTTCTTTGAGAACATTCAAGTAGACGTCTGAGAGTGGACGTCTGAGAGTGGACGTCTGAGAGTGGACGTCTGAGAGTGTACGAAGAAGAAGATAATGGATTCTTGCGTAGAATAGAAGAGCTGAAGTGGTATGACAAGATCCCTAACGTGTAACTGATGACAAGATCCCTAACGTGTAACTGATGACAAGATCCCTAACGTGTAACTGATGACAAGATCCATAACGTGTAACTGATGACAAGATCCCTAACGTGTAGCTGATGACAAGATCCCTAACGTGTAACTGATGACAAGATCCATAACGTGTAACTGATGACAAGATCCCTAACGTGTAACTGATGACAAGATCCCTAACGTGTAACTGATGACAAGATCCCTAACGTGCAACTGATGACAAGATCCATAACGTGTAACTGATGACAAGATCCCTAACGTGCACCTGATGACAAGATCCCTAACGTGTAACTGATGACAAGAATCAGACAAGTGCCTGTGGTACAAGAAATATGAAGAAGACGCTGGAGATGGACAGGACTCACATTGATAACACCTGCTCTTCAGTCAGGGAAGGAAAGGAACAGGTCACTTAACCTCTGGATGTTGAGAAAACTTGTTGATAGCATTACTAGACGATCCCTGTTCTGGAATCCGCAGGTTAAGAGGAGGTAGAGAAAAACCAAAGAACACATGGGGAAGAGAACTTAACATAAGACAGACATGAAGGGAATGAAAAGGACCTGGAAAGACCATAAGCTGATAAGGCAGTAAGTAAAGAAACTTGCCCCCCCCCCCCCCCCCACCTCATAAAGCTGAACGTAGTATAGAAAAGTCTCTAATATTTCACTCCCCTCTGGCAGTATCTGCTACGGGACTACCTTTACCTGTATTTTTTTTACAACCTACCTAGGTACGGAAGATAAAAAAAAATTCAACAAGGTAACTTTTATGAGTCACTAACATTTGCTACAAAGGTGGAAAATATTTTTTTCTTCTAATTACAAGGTCAAGTCTACGAGTAGTTCAGTCAGGTCACCATGAAGTCAAGGAAATAAAAGGGTTCCTTAAAAAGGCAAGAGACAGAAGATAACTACCACAGTCCTGTGAGGTTAACAAAAAGAAGAAGGTAAAAGCAGTCCAAAAGCAGATACTTCCGTAGGGGAGAGAAGTGTTAGAGACTGCACCATACTAGGTCCAGATACTGCCATAGGGGAGAGAAGTGTTAGAGACTGCACCATACTAGGTCCAGATACTGCCATAGGGGAGAGAAGTGTTAGAGACTGCACCATACTAGGTCCAGATACTGCCATAGGGGAGAGAAGTGTTAGAGACTGCACCATACTAGGTCCAGATACTGCCATAGGGGAGAGAAGTGTTAGAGACTGCACCATACTAGGTCCAGATACTGCCATAGGGGAGAAAAGTGTTAGGGACTGCACCATACTAGGTCCAGATACTGACATAGGGGAGAGAAGTGTTAGAGACTGCACCATACTAGGTCCAGATACTGCCATAGGGGAGAGAAGTGTTAGAGACTTCACCATACTAGGTCCAGATAATGCCATAGGGGAGAGAAGTGTTAGAGACTGCACCATGCTATGTCCAGCTTTTTTTATGAGGAGGGTGACCAGATTCCATCCCTGCTCCCTTTGTTTTCCCTGACCCAAGAACAGAGTCAAGTACACGTTTACATCTGGGTAGACTGGAGCGGGACGCTATCCAGGTTTGGAACCCGCCACCCGGTAACTTCTCCGCCGAAAAGCCAGCGCGCTAACCGCTTAGCCAATTGGACACGCATATTCTGTTAAGCACATGGTAAAAATGAGAGGAAGACACCGCTCCTGCATGAGGCCTAGGACTAGGTACTCAAAAAGTAAAATAAAGAGTCAAAGAAACGAACACTGCAGGCTGCGATGTCTTCTTTCATCGTTCACTATCACATGAAAGGTCAAGGTAGTCCCATAACAGATACTGCCGTAGGGGAGTAAAGTGTTCGAGACTTCACTATACTAGGGCCAGCATCGAGAGGTTCCCTTCCTCTCTGCATTTTCCTTCTCCAGCTCCAGAGCAGAGTCAGTGAACCCATTTACTGCTGGGTAGACTGGAACGTGTCGAAACCGTGAATCCGAACCCGGCACTTTTGCCGCGAGAGACCGGTGCTCTAACCACTCTGCCAATCGGACGCTTTACTATCACATAACGATATAACCATATATATATATTGCTTTCAAGTGAGTTGTCCGTCTCAGATTTGGCTTATCGCCATACAGTTTCTAAGAAAACAGTGGGGGGGGGGGGGGGGGGGGGGGGGGGGGAGAGAGAAGGTGGGGTGTGTCTGAATGCGATGTTTATCTGCTACTCTTGTATTTTGAAAGACTACCAGCACTGATGCCTGGAGTTGATTACATCTTAAGTCACGTGAACAAAGGCGAGACCCGTGGACCAGATAATATAACAGAAGAAGAAAGAGAGACTGCGTGCGAACTTGGAATTAATGAGTAATTCTTCACATCGTTCAATCAAATACTTAAGAACCATCTTTCTTACTTCGATTTACAAAGATTTGCTGCGTAAAAAAAAAATTTTTATTTTTTATTTTATGGAATGCTCACTCTGTCATTCTGACATTCTGCACGTCTCATCTGAAATCCATCTTTCATCTGACGATATTAACAAGCCCAGATATTTGATTCTATTGATATGTTTCAAAACGTTTCCATTCACTTTGATTATGCCATTCTGGTGAAACTGGTTTCTTCGACAGAACTATTCATCATTGTCTTTTGCGCACCTCACTAATCATGTGACCACCGGTGCAGCTGGTCCCCCTTGTATGAAACCTGCAACACGCGATCACATGGTCTAGCAACAGTGGTTTCTATGGGAATTTTTTATATATGATAAGTGTTATGGGTTAAATTCATAACGATTATGTGTAAAGTATCTTCAGCTCGACAGAGCTTCATTTCTTATATTTTATTACGGATTTTACTTATAATAAACGAAAATGACGTCATGCAGGGGAAGGACTGAAGCAGGCGCCTAATTTTGAGCAGAAGTGGGGACTTTGAATGTCAGGAAGTACTTTTCATTATTGTGTCGAATGTATAATATATTAAACTGGTGAGAATGCAAAGACAGCGTCTCCAAAGCAGAACGGACTGCCTTACGACTTTATGAAGACTGCATATTACTGCTTTTGCCATTGGGCGTGAACCTATTATGATGTTTAATGGAGCTATGTCATTGTACCTAAATAAAGTGTATCCTGTTAACGTTCAAGAGGAGTTTGGCTTACAGTGAAAAATAACGTTGATACCTATGTGTCGTCATACCCCTATATTTGTATTTGGCCACGGACATAGTTCCGCATAATATCTATTACTACTACTGATGGACGGCCGTATCAATAAGGTTGCCCGCCCAGTGCACAACCTCATTTTAGTCGCCCTAGTACGACATGCATGAGGCAGCATTTGGCCTATTATTTCTTTGCCTCTTTAGAGGCTCCGGGAACTACATGGGGTGGAGAGGACCATTACTTATATCTTCTTTCTGCTATTTAAGCTCAGACATTTAATTTTACTGTCTCTTACAATTGTATCACAAATTTTCTACAACTCAGAGTATCACAAGTTATTTATATTATGTCCAGCAGCTGATTTTCATCAAGGGGGTCTCGTGATATTGTCACCACACAGAGATAACAAATTAGGTAACAGCACACGTCCCTGTCGAACACCCTGAAACAATGTGATCATTTACACAGTGAGTGGCGCGTCAGTTCGATTTTAGGTCAGCGTCGTATACAACCAGACTTTACGACCTTGAAGACCACATGTTGTTGGCCTGAAGTGGGAAAATCGAAAAGCTGGTTTTTCCAGAGTGCCGGGCCGTACGTCCTGCCCACAACTCAGTGTCGAAATGTGTCAAAATTAGTTCCGTTTTGAAGGTCAATTGCGAGAGTGACAATGAGAGGAATTCAGGGCCAAAATAAGAACTAAATAACTATGCCACAAGCACAACGTTGCGATCAGTTGGTCTTCGTCAAGAAGTATTCTACATTCATCTGATCCAGCAGTGGTGGACTATGTAGCAATTTGTTTTACATGACGAAGTTGCCAGCCTCATGCACAATCTCATATTAGACGCCGTGTGCGACATGCCAGAGGGGGTAATAGTCCTATTTATTAAAATAAATAACATTAGGAGAGCCTTTTATTTTTGTGTACGTGATGACCACGGGGACTTTAAAAAAGCTCTTTGTCCAGGCTTCGAAAATGTGCCCTGGAAAAAAATGTTACAAAGCGTAACCCACAGAGAACAGATAAACAATGTTTCTTAACATGGAAATGCCTGCCCCCCCTGTGGGTGCCCGACCACACATTCGGGAGACTAGCCAGAGAAGACGAATAATCATGAATACAATACATGGAGCTGGAACATACTTGTACAAAACAGAACATTGAAAACCGTGAATCCAATAAACATAATGTTCTTAAAATAGTAACATTCTTAAGCAAGTTTCAACACTGGTGTAGATTATATTGAAAACAATTATCTACACTATGTCTACAGCTGTATGAAGAAAAAAAAACGCTGTAAATTACTCATAAAATTACTCATAAATAATTCATATGCTTAATGACCAGGTTCCCGTTTTTAGGTCGCCCTAAATGCACTAAAGTAATAAATAAAATTATATTTTTCTTTTCATTTCTTGTTTAAAAAAAAAAAATACGTTTATCTCTTTTTCGCATGTCTTGCATATTTTGCAAGCTAGAAGATAGTTGGTGCAGAGCTTGTTAAGATGCTGTTAAAGGGTGCGTAGCTTCTTAAAGTGCTGTAAAGGGTACGGCACGTCTAAAAGGTTAGAAGCACTGGTACAAATTATTGAAACCAAGGGCCTGTCTTTCATATTCGTGTTGGTTGTCAAGACTATCTTCATTGCACACGGACAATTCTATCAGTGCTCAGATCTCCTTCCTTAGATCACACAAGGAGGATTGCAGCACAGTGCACGTACTCCGTAGCACCCGCGAGAATCCCAATGTGTGGTATATAGGAGTCACATTCTATAAATAATTATTTCATATTCAGGAATCCAAAAGTCGTGGGTTGGTAACATAAAGTAATAACACTTCAAGAAAGAAGTGGACAACAAATTCAACAACTTTTGTAATTTACTAATAAACACGCATCGCCCACGGGACCTGGAAAAGAACTATGATAGGAAACTCTTTACAGTCGTATTAGTGGCCTTGTACGACATGCTTGATAGAGTAGTAGTTCTATTCTTTCTTTGTCATTTCAGAGACGCCCGGAGAACCACAGAGGGCTAGACCAAATATGACTCTTGTGTACTGACTTATAAGTTCTGTTAACACCTTTCTAACCTCTACGGGGTCAGAAAGGTGTGCGGATACGAACAAGTTAGCTTGTTGTTGCTTCCACATTGTATTCAATTTTTTTTTTTGCGTCAGGGTCAGCGAACCAGAGCTGATCAAGACCCTACTCCACCTCCAAGTGGTGGTCCTGGAAACAGGATGCATAACTGCAGTCTGGCTGAGAGAGTAGGGATCGAAGTGGGAAGGCAAACCCGGTCCTAAAAAATGCCGTGCCGAAGTCAGATGTATCGGGCCGAAAGTCGCAGATATCGCAGCCTTGATGTAAACGGCGACACAACGCAACCAACGTCCTTTTCAGGACGAACGCAGAAGAAGAAGAAGAAGAAGAAGAAGAAGAAGAAGAAGAAGAAGAAGAAAGGTGTGCCGTTTTACAATTAGTGTCAAGGTAATGGTTGTTCCATGCCATAGGTCAAAGCAGATACTGCCGTATGGAAGTGGACTATTGGAGACATTGTAGCGAAAGGTTTTCCTATTATGATAATAGTGGTAGAGCAGAAGTAGAATCTCTCTCCAGAAAGTATGAAGTTCCAGTGCCCGAGAAGTACACTGGTATCACAAGTGAGTTACAGCTGTGAATACTCTGAGCTGGACAATAGATTTAGTCTTCAGAAGTATAAGTTGCTACTTTTGCTATCGTAACCTTATGTGATAATATAATTACATTTGAAAAGGTAACTCAAAATTTAACAGTTTAAAATTTAACAAGTCAAATGAGTACAAATATCCAATTTATTATGTACATCTATATATTCTTGTAATGATAAATTGGTGTTGGAAGATGGTAAAATGTATGATTATTTACAGTTACAAATTAAAATAACTAATAGAAAAAGTCTTGGATTTATCTTCCACTGAATTTACAACAAAAGGATTGTCACTTTATCTCTTGCCATCTAGTTGTCATCATTAGACAGTCGTTTTAGAAACTGCTCACAGGATTTGTTGGATGGATACAAAGAAACTCAACTTTAGCCACGTCTGCTCGAGGTTCCTCCGACACACTGGAGTACGGAAGACTTTCCTTCAGCCCGCCCTATAACTACGGGGGACTAAGGTGTTGAAGTTTGGTTGACCTCTAGGCTTCAGTGAGCTGGATCAACTTCTTCAAGTCTTTAGTTTCTCGATCAGGAATGATCATAAACATTGATCATAAAAACCTGGAACAAGAAGTAATAGGTGGCCATGTTGTTCCAACAATCTCACCACCAACTACTGTTCATGATGCGACCATGTCTTCAGTGTTTGTATATAAATGAATGAATCATGGTAGTATGTTACAGAGAAAGCATGATAAGATAATGTATACTGTGCAGAATTAACAAATTTCATGAATAAATCATAGGTTATGATACATGGGTACGATATAACCTTTGCCTTCCACTTATGGATGTCAAGTCACTTATGTACTTGCTGGTATGTCGTAAGCTTCCAGGCAAGAACTAGCCATGATATATGTGGCTAACCAATTAATGGTTATGCTTCCTGACAATGCCGGTGAAGGTTATCTCTGGTTAGCGTCATTCTCTTTTTTATTATATCTGATACAATCAATCAGAAATAAAATCTGAAATAAAATGATATTATTCATACATATATCTTTAATAAACTTACATACCCTCAACTTTGAAAGTCCGCCATTCATTCTTATTAGCTATTTCATCCAGGTAATTTTTTAACTGTCACTTTGGCTTCTGGATTTGGTGTGTGTGTGTGTGTGGGAGTCGCGCTACACATTTTTTTTCCACAACAAAGCAAGAGGAACCAAATTTCGCTACAGAGCCCTCTTCTTTAAAACAGTGCATGCACAGTTAACTTTTTGGTAACTCATGCTGCAGTTTCTCCTTACTTTTCTGTTTTTCTATATCTCCTTTGATAGGATGACGACTTAAAAAATCGGGTCCAAGATTGTCCCGTCCTGGAATGTATCTCACATTGAACGAATATGGAGATAACAGTAAACTCCACCTTAAAAGTCGTGAATTTAATTTTTTAGACACTGCTAAAAACATCAAAGGCTGGTGATCACTTTCCACAATGAAGTGTTTCCCGTAAAGAAAAGGGGCGAATTTGTTGATCGACCAGACCAAAGCGAGGCATTCACGTTCAACGGTAGAATAATTTCTTTCAGCTGTATTTAACTTTCTACTGGCAAACGCTACTGGTAGAAGCATATGTGGCGGTGTGTCTGCCCGCTGTAGTAATGCTGCTCCGATGCCTACATTGCTAGCATCCGTTCTTAGTACGAATTCTTGTGTGAGATCGGGAAGGGCAAGGATAGGTTTATTTGTCAGCTTATTTTTCAACTCTGTATAAGCCTGTTCACACTCCGCAGTCCATTGTATTTTATCCGGCTGATCTTTTTTGGTTAAGTCGGTTAATGGCGCGCACAATGAGTTGAAATGGGGTATATATTTCTGATAAAACCCGCATAGTGACACAAAGGATCTTACATCCTTCTTAGTTTGTGGTCTTGGTGCTTTTCTCATTTTCTCTACATTCTTTGGATCGGGAGACATTTGCCCTGTAGAGATAGTGTGACCTAAAAATTCCAATGTCTCACATCCAATATGACACTTAGTTGGGCGTGCTGTCAATCCTGTTTCTCTCAATCTACCTAACAACATAGAGAGTGTTCCTCGAACGTAGTGGTAGCAATCAGAATATCATCCATGAAGTTGGTGATATGAAGATTTTGTAATGGTTCCAACAATTTCCTCATCATTCTGGTGAAGATACTTGGAGCATTCTTTAAACCAAATGGAAGTACATTGAACTCGTAATGTCCATCCGGTGTACTAAAGGCTAACAGTTTCCTTACTTCTGGTTTTACTGGTATTTGGTAGTATCCCTTGCTTAGATCTACTTTTGAAAAATACCGAGCCTTACTCAATGTAGCAAACAACTGATTGGTGTCAGGTAATGGGTCTACCTGAGATTCAGTGATAGCATTTAGTTTCCTATAATCAATGCATAACCTGTGTTCACCACTAGGTTTCCTTAATAGCACCACACTTGAGCTGTAGGGAGATTCAGACTTTGAAATAATTTTCTCTTTTAAGAGATAGTCAATCTCATCCTTGAGTGCCTGTCCTTTAGCATAAGGTATAGGGTATGTCCGCATACAAACTGGTGTAGGGTCAGTAATCGTCATGTCATACTCTAACAGATTAGTACATCCCGGCTTATCTGTGAGTACCTCAGCATGGATTTCTAACACCTCCTGAACCTTTTTCCTCTGCTCAAGAGTTAAATGTTCACTCACATTAACCTGAGCATAGCTTTCCGTAGTTGTTAGGGGGTATTCCATGGAGGAAATTGGTTCATCCTGCATTTCTGTTGCAATGGCCAGGGTCATGATATGTGCAACTTCTGATGCTTCCCTGTCATAATACTTTTTAAGAAGGTTGACATGATACACCTTCTCCTTTCCTTTCTTGTCAATCTTATAGTTGGTCCGGGAAAGTTTTTCCAATATGACGTAGGGACCCTGCCATCCAATTTGCAATTTATTATTGCTGCTGGGCAACAGTAACAGAACCTTTTCTCCCACCCCAAGTTCCCTATCTTTTGCTGTTTTATTGTAGTAAGCAGCCTGCTTCCTCCTGGCCTGTCTCAAGTTATCATTTGCCAGTTTCCAACTTGTTTTCAATCGAGATGTCAACTCGTTGACGTATTGGTATGAAGAAGTCACGGTTTCTTCTGCTTTTTCATCAGTCCATGTCCGCAACAATGCTTCCAGTGGACCTTTGATTGGTCGTCCAAACAACAATGTAGCTGGAGCCAATCCTGTGGAGTTATGTGGGACTTCCCTATAGGCAAATAGTGCTGAGGGTAAGTATGTGTCCCAAGTTTCAGGTTTCTCACTAGCCAACTTTCTAAGGATTGAAATGAGCGTGCCATTGAACCGCTCTACTTGACCATTCCCTTTGGCGTGGTACGGGCTACAGTGATAATGTCTAGCTTGAAATAACCTGAATACTTCTTGTGTTAGCTTTCCCCTAAACTGAGAACCATTGTCAGTCAATATTTGATGTGGGAAACCTAATCGGGTGAATATTGTTAACAGTGCCTCTGCCACATGTTTCGAATCTATCGATGACATTGCTACTGCCTCTCCCCACATAGAGCAAGTATCGACCAAGGTTAAGATATATGCATTTCCCTTCTTGGTCCTACTGAGGGGTCCAACAATTTCCACGGCAACACGTTCGAAGGGCGTTCCCATGATGGGCATTTCTCCCAGTGTTGCTGGTGCAGTCCTATGTTTAGGAGCTACTCTTTGGCATTCTGGACAGGATCTCACATACCTCTTTATGTCCTCTGTGATCCCTGGCCAAAAGTAGTGACAGGCTATCCGTTGTCCAGTGGCCCCTATTCCCATATGTCCACTGAAGGGTATAGCATGTCCTAGCTTCATAACCTGCTCCCTATATGATTTTGGCACTACAAGCTGTCCATGTCCTTTAGGTCCTGTTCCAGCTTTTCTATATAGTAGGCCATTTTTCATATATAAGTCTCCTTTCTCTGGAGGGTTATGGCTTTTAGGTAATTTGCCAAAGCAAGGCTTCAATGTACTGTCAGCAGTTTGAGCCTTTCTCATCTCTTCTGGATGAGTATTTATGATAGTGTCCTTCTCTTTCTTAGAGCTTGCCCTGGTTTGGACTGTTCCCATTTCTATGGGTCTTATAGGTTCTCCTAGAAAGACATATCTACATCCCAGTATTAATGGGTAGATAGGGTTGTCCATCACTGCTGCTTTGATCTCTCCTTCCACATAGCGAGATCTTATGTTGATACGGGCTATGGGCAGTGTCATGGTTGCTGCTCCCTTGACTGGTCCTCTGATTTCCACTGTTTCTGTGGTTATCTGTTCCGGACTCACCAGAGAAGAGCACACTACTGAGTCAAAGTCCAAGCCTGTATCATATAAGCACAGTACTTGGGTGCCATTCAAGGTCACTTCCTCACAGACAGGGGGATGATGGAGGTCCTTCTGACTATCTGCCAGGTCCTTCCTTCCCTTGTTCTCTGTTGTAAGGCATGCAGCATGATGAGGAGGGTTTTTCCGTCTGCATTCTGCAGTATTGTGGTTACTCATTTGGCAAGATTTACACCACTTTCCTTCCTTTCTTGGAGGTTTCTTTTCTGATCCTAGAGGGTTTTTGTCTTTATAATCAGTTCTGTGTTTGTTCTTGTTGGAATTGTCCCTGTGTTCATAGTTAGTAAAGTTTTGTGAAGGTTTGAAGTTCTCACCCTGCTTCTTATTTCCTGACACTTCTGACTGAGCTGCTTGATATCTTTCAGCCATGGTTAAAATATCGTCCAATCTCTCAGCTCCTTGCTCCATAAGAAATTTTCTCATTTCCTGAGGCATAGATTCTCTCAGTTGTTCCATCATGACCATTTCTTTTATATCTTGACATTTTCCTAAGCTAATCCATTTTGTCAGATAAGTTTCCAATCTGGCAGAAAACTGGTGATAGTTTTCTCCTGGAAGTAGCTTAGCAGTTCGGAATCTCTTTCTATAAGATTCAGAATTCTTTTCGTACCTGACCAATAAAGCTTGTTTTAAGATTTCATAATCTTCCTGGTTGTAGCGTAGCAAATGTTGCGTAAGTATTATATGTGTTGATAAATGTTCTGTGGAGGATGTCGCATTTGCCACACAACGTTGAGGGTGTTGTAATTCATCTGCTCCTCTCAAGGTATGATAATCCTGGCCTTTGCGGAGTAGTGTGCCACCCTCAGACACCAGGGATGATGAGGCGTAGTAACTTGGTGTCTGTAGTCTGGTTTAAGTGTGATGTAGATGTGTATACAGACAGTGAGCATTACGAACAAGTCAATCCACACAATGACGTCACGTTAACTCACGATGTGAAAAGTCAATGATGCTTGCAACAGCTAGTGACGGTTTTGTATAATTTATTATAAACGCCACAATGACGAAGTGTGTAGACATAAACAAGCAGGTACATCATAGGTACGATCAAACAGTCATTATTACATATGTAGACAATTCAACTGGCACAGCAGACAGCATCAAAATAATGTGCATCATCTGCCTTTTAGGATATCGTAAAGCCGCTGTACATGTAGTCAGGTAGTAACTTCCCCCTTTCCATAAGAGCTAGAAGATATCAACTAGGAGATTAAAGATGGTCTCCTCGATTTGACCTCAACAAGACAGGCATGTCTTTTGAGCGCCACATTATCGTCCTCTATTGTCCAGCAAACAGCAAAGATATCAAACCTAGATCCATCAACAAAGTTCAGGAAGCAAATAGTCCGTAGGACAGGCATCAATCGATGCGTGACAATCTAAGTGGATCATGAGCTGAGCAAACTAGTCATATCGTAGACTTTAGAATAAGGCAGGCTAAGCAAAAGTCAACATCACAAGATGGCGATAAAGTTACTCAGCCAAAAAAGGGATTTAATTACCTGTTCATAAGGAATTAAATGAATAATCACATATGCCTCCAGGCATTAGGAATAACACAGAGATATATCATCTCAAGATAGGAACAACAATCATGAGGACTCCTTCCTGAATAAACTAAGCGAAGACTAGCACATAGCTACGTCTCGCCTTCACAGCTTCTCAGCACAGACTGACCTGGGCGGAAATCGTTTTACCAACGCCACAAAAAGGGACATGCGCAGAAAACGCGAATCGAATACAACTCAGGCCAATTTACGAAACGAAGAATGTTCTACAATGTTCGACTTAAGACCTATTACCTTAAAAGGAAATGAATCTTGAAACATTGCGATTGCCAACTGTTTTCAAAGAACTGACGATCTGAGCGCTCCATATATGGTCGTGACTCAAAATCGTTCACACAGCTATCGGCAACCCTAGCTATCAAGATAAGACAACTTCTTAACGATAGCTATCAAGATTAGACGACTGTAGAAATAAAAGTGACTACAATTCCATGAGTTCCCTCCCATGCATTAAAAAATGAATATAGTCAAAATGCATGGTCAGAATAAGTTGCGACAAATTTTTAGCAGCAACATTACCGCCACCTCCCGATAAAAAAAAAAATGTGCAACATTTTTTTTTTTTTAAATATCCAAGAGTAAAACCAAAAAACGGTTTAACAACGCACGAATTATGCGGGGATAAGTAATTGCACTGCCTAATATGAGGCTAAATTGACACATAAAGTGTCTGGTGAGAATATTTCTCAACAGATAAAAAATCTGATTTAAAAAAATATATCGGGGAGGTGCCACCAACACACACTACGCTTGCATGAAAATACAATATAAATATGCAAGTTCATATCATTATAATCAAATAGCAGTGTCATAATCTAATACCGCTTAGAATGGATGTACACATCTGATATTGAATGTTAAATATTACATTATCTAAATGTTTAATATTACCATTACACAATGAAATTAAATATAAATGAAGATCGAGGACACATCTCCTGTCGTTCCAAAGAAACTGTACAATGTGGAACTCTCCATGTTTGACAATAGAAAGATAGCTTCTCAGATCAACAATAACGTGCTGAGAAAAAACAAACAATATAATTCTATTTAATAGCCATTAAGTTTCATACTATACAATACATTATTATTAATAATTGTGGCCTTTGGAACTTTCGGCCCTTATATTAACTACTCAGTCTTCTTCTTATATTAAAGATGGGAACAGAAGAAGATGATAACAAAGCACAATAGTATGTGTTCACCTAAAGTGAGGACAGATGTGCTAATGTATTGTAGTAATATAGGTGTGTTATGGCTCTGTCGTATATCTAGAAATAGAACAGAAGTATTAGTTTAAATCATGTGGGCATCTAGACAGAATGTCCGCCATCACATTATCCGACCCACGGATAGCTCGTACCGTGAAGTGAAAAGGTTGAAGAGCAATAGCATATCGAGTGGATCTCGAACTCTTCAAGTTCTTAGTCTGAATAGCTGTAAGAGCTTTCTGATCAGTTTCTAGAATGAAATGTGCGCCCAGGAGGAATCTTTGTAGTTTGAGAATAGACCAAACCATAGCTAACAATTCACGGTCTAAAACCGAGTAGTTCCTCTCTGCCGCATTTAGTTTTCTAGAAATGTACATGACAGGATGCAGAGTTTCAGCATATTCCTGCATAAGTGCTGCTCCGATCCCAGTGGATGAAGCATCACTTCGAAGAACAAAAGTTCTATCAAGAGTAGGTAATCTTAAGATGGGAGAAGAAAATATACTTTTAATCTGGTCTAAGGAAGATTGACATTCCTGAGACCAACGAATCAGATTAGGTGACCCTTTCTTCAACAACGTTGACAGAGGTGCCATTATCGAAGATAGATTCGGAATAAATCTCCCATAGAATTGGATTAACCCCAAGAGACTCCGGACTTGTTTCTTCGTTTTAGGTACAGAGATGTTCAATATTTTCGAAGTATTGTGGTCTTCTGTCTTCAAGAGACCATGACCAACACGATGACCCAAGAAAGAAATTTCACCAAAACCAATATAAGCTTTAGAAGGTTTTGCTGTCACTGCCTTGCTTTTTCTTTAGCAATTTCTGACGAAGCAGTCGCTAGTTTGCATGCCTCAATGATCTTTTGCCTCAGAGCAATGACATACTCATATGAAGATTGAGTGTCATCACTAATATCATCAGCAGTGATGAGATCGTGTAATAAAGACATAGGGCCGCGCGGACGCGCGCCAAAGACAAGTTCAAAGGGAGAAAATCCTGTGTGCTCATTTGGGACCTCTCTATAGGCAAAGAGAGCCGCAGGTAAAACCCTGTCCCAATCTTGAGGATGGTCTTCAGTTATCTTACCAAGTAAAGTCTTGAGCGTTCTATTCAGACGCTCAACTAACCCATTAGACATAGGATGATAGATGCTACTGAGAGATCGTTCAATATGTAAGGTAGACATTACCTGTGACATAGTGTCAGATATGAGTTGAGTGCCATGGTCTGACAATATTTCTCTGGGGAACCCCAAGCGAGAAAATATCAACCAAAGAGCATCTGAGATATCTGTAGTAGATATGCTCTTAAGAGGAATAGCCTCTGGCCAACGTGTGCACATATCGACACATGTAAGGATAAACTGATGTCCTCTGGCCGACTTTATCTTAAAAGGGCCAATAATATCTATGGCCATTTTCTGGAATGGCCGAATAGGGATGTCAGCAGCCTGGATAGGCGCAGCATGTCGTGGTCCTCTAGATTTGACCTCCTGACATACCTGACATGATCGGCAGTATATACGGATGTCCTTGTTAACAAAGGGCCAAAAGAAAGCCGCAAGGACTCTCGACTTTGTACGGGAAAATCCCATGTGTCCAGCACATTGCGAGTCATGAGCATGTTGCAATATTTGCACTCTCATACTCTTGGGAACAAGAATTTGCGAATGTGCTGACGTAGCCGAGTCTTGTACCATACGTACAAGTACGCCGTTTTTCATTTCTATCCAAGATTTTCTTTGTGTATCCTTATTTGGATCACCTTTCTTCGCAAGAATGAAGAATTTCTTTAGCGTAGGATCTTCTTCTTGTAATTTTATGAACGAGTCACGAGAAATAACCAAGGTACTATCTTGGCTATGAACTTCATTATCATTATTCAACGAAGTTTGCGGTGTTTGTAGAGCTTGTGCTCTTGTAACCACTGCATTGGTAGCTTGCATATTATCATCTTCCCAAGCAGCAATCTGCTGTGGGGTACATTCCCTAACTCCGTGGATACGACCAATAATAAGGTCCGCAATAGGATTAGGTAAGAGACAGGCATGCACATCTCCCGTAAGGAAAGGAGTGGCAATGTGAATTATAGCAGTAGAATATTTCTCTAGAGTGCCGCCAAATGTGACACATTTGATAACCCTTCCTGTCGCACAGGATGGATCTACAAGCGATTGTCTAACACCAATAGTGGTGCATCCGGAATCGAAAAGTAGTGAGACCGGAGTATTATTAACAAGACCCTTATGTAGGATTAGAGAACCTCTCCCGTCATGTGCAACCGAAGCAGGAAGAGCGGGGAGAGGGTGACCACAACTCAAAGTCGATATTGTAGTCAGTTCGAACAAAGTACTGCATTGGGGGCACTTGTTTGCTCTCCCAAAGTCAAATGAAGAACAAGTGACAGTGTCAGAGTTTTTATTATCAGAAACCTGATTACAGGCTCCCTGGGATTCTTGTTGAACCGAGTTAGCCTGCTGATATCTCTTTTTTTTGTATTGAGATCTACCGCGACTACTATTACCTCTGAAGTTATCACTGTTGTTATTGTCTCTGTAGTTATTATTGTCTCTATTATAACTGTTATCATGTTTCGAACTACAGGTTCCATGATTATTATCATGTCCACATTGATGTAAACATCTATTTGTTTGGTTTTGAGGTCTACGCGAGGAAAAACCTCTGTTACCATATCCTCTTCTGAAATGCCTAAAATTATTATGTTGGAAGTAACGAGGACTGTCAGCTCGTCTCCAATTCTTCGACGAAGAATCACCCTGAAATTGATTTCCATAGTTTTGACCGTAACTACGGTTACTTTTCTTATCAAAATTTTGTTGGAATCTATTACTAGTGTTTTGACTATAAGGTGCTGCCGAAGCAACTGGCAGACCTTCTTTTACTTTAGAGTTACCAATGGTTGCACGAGGATGAGCAGTTATGTATTGGCTACAGAAATCTTCCATTTCTTTTATTGTTTTAGGTTTACGTTCATGAAGGAAAGCAAGGAAAGACTCATTAACAGAAGACATGACTTTATCTCTAAGTATTAAGTCCATAAGTCCTTCATAAGTTTTTTCTGTCTTAGACAGCTCCACCCAACGTAAAAAAGTAAGACGTGTCTTTGATATGAATTCAGAGAATTGCACACCAGTTTCTGGTAACATATTTTTAAATTGAAGACGATAGCCGTCTTCGTCAAGTTGGTATTTTTTTAACAATATAGCCCTGACAACATCATAGTTGTTCTTGTCAGGCTCATCTACCATGCTTAACATACTCAAAGCATCACCTCTAAGTATTTTGGACAAATGATAAACCTGCAATGATTTATCTATGTTATGTACTTTACATGAAGTTTCAAATCTGTCCAAATAGAATGTTATATCGTCGATGGAAGCATTGAATGGTGGTAGGTTAAGTTTGAAAGTGCTTGCATTAGTCTTATCTGAGACATTATTTGCATCATTAGCATTACCTATGTTCATCACCCTTAATTTCTCAAATTCCAAAGCTAAGAGTTTTTCTTCATGCTCCATTTTTGCTTTTCTCTCTTCAGACTCTCTTTGTAACTTCCTTTCTTCAACTTCAGCTTGCTTTTCTAACCTTTTATTTTCAGCCTCTATTTCAAGTCTTTTATTTTTAGCCTCTTTTTCAAGTCTTTTATTTTCAGCCTCAAGTCTTTTCTCTTCAGCTTTTGCTTCTGCTTCTCTTTTTTGTTTTTCCATTTCCATTTGGAATCTTTTTTCATCCACCTGCATTTGCAGTTTCTTTTGTTCAGCTTCCATTGCTTTATCATATTGAGCAGTTGCAAATTCTTCTAACTTATCACCAGTCTTCCCAAGCAATTTACCCTGCTCAATAAAGTGCTCAAATGTAGCCATGATGAGTAATAATATGAGTCCACAACCTGAAATAATTAATTATCTTATTTCAAATTTAATTATAACAAGTCTTAAATGAAGCACTTGTTTACTCACAACACTATACTATTATCCCAATCTCTGTGGGAAACAAGTCTTATATCAAAGAACTTGTGTATATACCTTTTTGAAATATCATCAATCAACTCTTAATCATAGGTGCACTTCCCATTCAATAGTGCACAATACTATTCATCATTTATTAATCATCAGTGTAGTAGTAATGCATAAGCATAACCCACTATTAAATGTGAATTAACTACTATAAGTGTAACCAATGACTATGTAAACACAATCACAATGTAAACAATAACAATGTAAACATTACACTGTAAACAATACAATGTAAACAATACAATGTAAACAATACAAAGATTTAGCAACAATACGAATACATTCGTAGAAATCAACAAAAAATAAAGCGAAAATTAAAGAAATATCACAAAAAATGTGATGATATCTACGAGAAGATAACACAAATACAAGACACCACAGTGTATAAACAAAAATGTTGTATGAAACTAAACTATAGTAAAGAGGAGGCTAGCAAGTACAAACAAATCAAAACTGAACTAAAGAATGCAGAAAAATAACGAAAACAATACTAACACATGGCATCACAACTAATTAAAAATTAGCAACAGAAGTCGCTTTGCAAATTCCAGTATCGGAAATTGCACACCCTACAGAAAACGCTCACGATAGACGACCTCTATGACGTGGTATAATCTAAGGGAGACTCCGCCCAACCGAAAACCCGCAGAAACATAAACATATAAATATAAATATACAAATAACATATAAACATATAACATGTAAACAAAAGAATGAGATGAAACACAGAAGACTCAGTAGAAGTATAAGGGCACAGTTCACAAACAAACAGGCCACTTAACTTATGGAACTCCAATCGTCAGTACAGCAAACAGGATGTAATCAGCATTCTGAGATCAAAGATCCAACGTTGATTGCCATCTGTACTTGCATCAAAACAGCTACGACGATGGTTGAGACTTGAGTTTTCAAACGGTACATGCAGTGTATAAGAAGTGTAGAACTCGTCAGCGATGGAACTTGGCCTTCTCCAAAGCAGAACAGCAACAAATCGATTCTCCCGTATGTAACAAAACTGGGAAATGTCACTTTCTTGACTTGGAACAGCAATTGTTGAAAATTCCAATAAAGTTCCTGGGCAACGCCGAGTAATTTCGTAACTCTGCACTTCTGTTGTTGTCTTGTAGATGTTGTCTGTAGACTGTTGTAGAGTGCTGAATGAAGCGGGTAAGGGACCCCGAGTATGCTGGTACCAGATCAAACCAGCTTATGGCCACCAAATGTAGCGTAGCAAATGTTGTGTAAGTATTATATGTGTTGATAAATGTTCTGTGGAGGATGTCGCATTTGCCACACAACGTTGAGGGTGTTGTAATTCATCTGCTCCCCTCAAGGTATGATAATCCTGGCCTTTGCGGAGTAGTGTGCCACCCTCAGACACCAGGGATGATGAGGCGTAGTAACTTGGTGTCTGTAGTCTGGTTTAAGTGTGATGTAGATGTGTATACAGACAGTGAGCATTACGAACAAGTCAATCCACACAATGACGTCACGTTAACTCACGATGTGAAAAGTCAATGATGCTTGCAACAGCTAGTGACGGTTTTGTATAATTTATTATAAACGCCACAATGACGAAGTGTGTAGACATAAACAAGCAGGTACATCATAGGTACGATCAAACAGTCATTATTACATATGTAGACAATTCAACTGGCACAGCAGACAGCATCAAAATAATGTGCATCATCTGCCTTTTAGGATATCGTAAAGCCGCTGTACATGTAGTCAGGTAGTAACTTCCCCCTTTCCATAAGAGCTAGAAGATATCAACTAGGAGATTAAAGATGGTCTCCTCGATTTGACCTCAACAAGACAGGCATGTCTTTTGAGCGCCACATTATCGTCCTCTATTGTCCAGCAAACAGCAAAGGTATCAAACCTAGATCCATCAACAAAGTTCAGGAAGCAAATAGTCCGTAGGACAGGCATCAATCGATGCGTGACAATCTAAGTGGATCGTGAGCTGAGCAAACTAGTCATATCGTAGACTTTAGAATAAGGCAGGCTAAGCAAAAGTCAACATCACAAGATGGCGATAAAGTTACTCAGCCAAAAAAGGGATTTAATTACCTGTTCATAAGGAATTAAATGAATAATCACATATGCCTCCAGGCATTAGGAATAACACAGAGATATATCATCTCAAGATAGGAACAACAATCATGAGGACTCCTTCCTGAATAAACTAAGCGAAGACTAGCACATAGCTACGTCTCGCCTTCACAGCTTCTCAGCACAGACTGACCTGGGCGGAAATCGTTTTACCAACGCCACAAAAAGGGACATGCGCAGAAAACGCGAATCGAATACAACTCAGGCCAATTTACGAAACGAAGAATGTTCTACAATGTTCGACTTAAGACCTATTACCTTAAAAGGAAATGAATCTTGAAACATTGCGATTGCCAACTGTTTTCAAAGAACTGACGATCTGAGCGCTCCATATATGGTCGTGACTCAAAATCGTTCACACAGCTATCGGCAACCCTAGCTATCAAGATAAGACAACTTCTTAACGATAGCTATCAAGATTAGACGACTGTAGAAATAAAAGTGACTACAATTCCATGAGTTCCCTCCCATGCATTAAAAAATGAATATAGTCAAAATGCATGGTCAGAATAAGTTGCGACAAATTTTTAGCAGCAACATCCAGGTATGACTCAATGGCGTCCTCCTTCTCAATAAATGGATCCAAGTGGAAACTCATGGCTCCATTTGCTGTGCTGTGGTTGGAGCTCTCAGAGTGAGGTGAGCTAGCACCATGATTGCTAGCTGCTCCCTGGAGTTCAAGTTCCTTTAAACTTAACTCATGAGCTCTTTGTAACTTTCTTTCTTCAGCTTCAGCCTCAACTTCAAATCTTTTGGCTTCTCTTTCTGCTTCTAACCTTTTGGCTTCTCTCTCTGCATCCATTCTTTTGGCTTCTCTTTCTGCCTCTAATTTCGTAGCTTCAGCCTCAACTTCCATTCTTTTAGTCTCTCTTTCAGCTTCAGCTTCCATTCTTTTAGTCTCTCTATCTAAATATTTATCCACTTCAGTTGTGATATGTCGAATTAGAGCATCTCCTGTCATACCCAAGTCTTTTCCTTCCTGCATAATCGCAGCTCTAAACTTCACCAATTCAGCCATGATGCTTACTTACCAGAGGGTATATAATTTTATCTTCACTAACCAACTAACTTAATTAAAATCAATTAATTACTTTGAACAAGACAAATCCTTAAAACCTTGTGAGCGTTTCCTATTTCCTTCGTACTCAATGGTACTACTATTACGAAAAAAAAATTTCTAAATTTAGAATTTTTTCAAAAAAAATTTATTTTTACAAACTATTTGTGGATCAAGATAGAAGAATACATAGATAGTGGCTCAGGATAAAAAATAATATCCCGGACGAGCCCCCAGTGTAGCGAAAGGTTTTCCTATTATGATAATAGTGGTAGAGCAGAAGTAGAATCTCTCTCCAGAAAGTATGAAGTTCCAGTGCCCGAGAAGTACACTGGTATCACAAGTGAGTTACAGCTGTGAATACTCTGAGCTGGACAATAGATTTAGTCTTCAGAAGTATAAGTTGCTACTTTCGCTATCGTAACCTTATGTGATAATATAATTAAATTTGAAAAGGTAACTCAAAATTTAACAGTTTAAAATTTAACAAGTCAAATGAGTACAATTATCCAATTTATTATGTACATCTATATATTATTGTAATGATAAATGGGTGTTGGAAGATGGTAAAATGTATGATCATTTACAGTTACAAATTAAAATAACTAATAGAAAAAGTCTTGGATTTATCTTCCACTGAATTTACAACAAAAGGATTGTCACTTTATCTCTTGCCATCTAGTTGTCATCATTAGACAGTCGTTTTAGAAACTGCTCACAGGATTTGTTGGATGGATACAAAGAAACTCAACTTTAGCCACGTCTGCTCGAGGTTCCTCCGACACACTGGAGTACGGAAGACTTTCCTTCAGCCCGCCCTATAACTACGGGGGACTAAGGTGTTGAAGTTTGGTTGACCTCTAGGCTTCAGTGAGCTGGATCAACTTCTTCAAGTCTTTAGTTTCTCGATCAGGAATGATCATAAACATTGATCATAAAAACCTGGAACAAGAAGTAATAGGTGGCCATGTTGTTCCAACAATCTCACCACCAACTACTGTTCATGATGCGACCATGTCTTCAGTGTTTGTATATAAATGAATGAATCATGGTAGTATGTTACAGAGAAAGCATGATAAGATAATGTATACTGTGCAGAATTAACCAACGGGCTGATCACCCGTTTGCCAGTCACTTCGATTACGGAAACAACAGCACATGGGTTGATTTGCCGTTGCCCTAAAGACGCCAATAGGCGTGATGGGAAACAATGGCAAAGAAAACCTATCTGCTGTTGCCCTAAGACGCCACTAGGCGTAATGGCCACTGACTGCTTTGACGGTCGGTGGCTAAGGACGGAAGAAGAAGAAGAGAAGAAGTGCAGAATTAACAAATTTCATGAATAAATCATAGGTTATGATACATGGGTACGATATAACCTTTGCCTTCCACTTATGGATGTCAAGTCACTTATGTACTTGCTGGTATGTCGTAAGCTTCCAGGCAAGAACTAGCCATGATATATGTGGCTAACCAATTAATGGTTATGCTTCCTGACAATGCCGGTGAAGGTTATCTCTGGTTAGCGTCATTCTCTATTTTATTATATCTGATACAATCAATCAGAAATAAAATCTGAAATAAAATGATATTATTCATACATATATCTTTAATAAACTTACATACCCTCTTAGGATCTATAAGCTCACGGTGAGATTATTTTGGTTGAAGTTAATCTGCCCTGCATGCAGCGTGAAAAAATAACTTTTCTTGCAGATACTGTCTTCCAGTTTCTCACTTTAGCTTCTGGATTTGGTGTGTGTGATTTTCAACGCGTCCCTCTGTCCTTATATTTCAGTCTCTCGCGCGTACGAGAAAGCACTTCTAAAAGTCCCAAAAGATTTTCGTTTCATCTCCTGGTTTGAGGCTATTTGAAGCAATCTGTGTTTTTCCTGTACTTGTTTTTTTCTTCTGTTCACTACACACTTATATTCTTCCGTCCTTTCTATGTATCATTTCCTTTTCCCCATATGAGGCTTTCATTACATATAAGTTTTATACAAATCCGTTGAGGCTTGTTAGTGTAATAAATTTTTAAAGATTATTAGCTAACTTTTAGCCGATGTGATGAAGGTGAAAAATATTAATTATCTTTAAAACTATTTATATTTGAATAATATCCTTTTGGATATAATTCCTAGTCCATCTCCTTGGTTGAATTATTTTTATTTAATATTATTCCAACCGGGCGTTCTCCGGTAGTTAATAATTTAATGTCCAGTAAATGCAAACTTTGAAAGTCCGCCATTCATTCTTATTAGCTATTTCATCATTCTTCGGTAATACTGTATGGCTTTTAACCGTAATTCACATTTCCCGTCTACTACAAACTTCAAAGAAAGACCGCCGCGCTGACCTTGCGCTGGTGTGTGTGTGTGTGGGAGTCGCGCTACACATTTTTTTTTTCACAACAAAGCAAGAGGAACCAAATTTCGCTACAGACATTACCTATACTTGATGCTTTATGAGGTGGGGTGTGATCAGTTCCCTTCCTCGCTGCCTTTGTTATCCCTGACTCACTCAAGAGCAGAGTCAGGTACCCATTTACAGCTGGGTAGAGTTGAGGGTGAAGTCTCATAGCATGTCACGAGATTGCCTCCCCTTGCTTTGCAGTAGTGGTCCACTAATGGTCACAACGCAAGCATATCTAAAGTAGGTCGTCCAAGGTATCTATCTTCGCGCAAGAAGTTAAACAAGTTAAAATAAGGATTAAAGGGGGTGAAAGTCATATTAAATTTTTCCTCATTGAGGTTTTGGTAGGGCGTTAATAATGTCCGTATTTTTGCTGTAGCCTGTTACACACAACTTAGCTCCAGATGCGTCCTGCAGCTATGGTTTCCGTCACTTCTTTTTGGTGATGAGTACACTTCTCCACATAATTCGTCCACTGTAGGCGGTTGGTGGTGATACTCTTCTCTCACACTAGTAGCGTAGGAACTTCAGTACTTAAGTCTGATGTCTTGTAACCACGAACTGTGACAAATTAGAAGTAAACAAATGCCTTAGTACATTTGTTCTCCGCAAACTAACAAGCCCATTTCCATGCGCTCCACCCACGAATGTTAACCTCTCAGAAGAATTAAATTCCCGAGCACACAATGTAACTCAGCTAATATGATGAAAATTCACCAATATCCTTCTGGGTGTCAACTAGGAAATTACGTCTGGAGAGCGTGAATAATGATCTTCCTGAATTACAATTAAAACAAAGTATATAAATCTCACAACATGATTCTATACACTTTAGGTACATGTGATGTAATCATCACTCATTACTCATCCTTACACTCGTCTGAGTTCTGTGGTCATCTCTGCTGTCGGGTTTCCCGATCGACTAGTCAGAAAAAATCAGCAGCTCTTGCAGTTCATGCATATACTATTTTCATATGTTGAGGTTGCCAGCCTCATAGATATATATATATATATATCCACTTAGCAAGAAACCTGTAAAATTTACATTAGTAAATAAATTGTTTACACTCACCACAAAATTTTGGGAATACACACTTCTCCGGGCACAGATTAGAATGGACCCACAGCCCTGTATTTTGATGATGTTCGAATCACTTGTCTGAGAAATTCCTCTTATGACGGGTGAAACACTTGGTCTGGAAATCTATAATTCCTCTTATGACTCCTTGTGATAAAATTCCAAAGTTTCCAGTCTTGTATTAAAATTGCGGGTTTACTTGACAATTCCAAAGTTGCCCAATGCTCGATCTGGTACTTTTAGTTATGGAATTGTAAGTCCTATCCTCTTTCTTCTGGCTTGTAGGAGATGTTTAGTTGCCGCTGCGATGCAGTCTGTCTGTGTGCTGTGACTCCGAGTTTGTTAGATTATATCTCACAATCCTTAGTTTCAAATCTCAGCTGTGTTTCCGCCGAAAGTTCCAATCAAATCTGGCGAACCAATCCAATCTATCCAGCACTGTTTGGGTGAGGACATTTATCCTTACTCATCCTGCGCGTATTTGAAAATAATAAATTTAATATACACGCTTCGCCTCTTACACAGTGATGTCATATCGTTACCTAAGCCTTCCGGCGCACCTCTGTTTATCAGCTTTATCTGCGTGCCTACGCCAGGCAGATGTCTGGACAGACATCTTTCATCTGATCACAACACCGGCTTGTGTCAACACGATCAGCCGCTTCCCAGTGGAGTCAAATGTTTGACGGCCACGTTTCTGCATGTGGTCAGACGGATTGTGCGATAAAATATTATCACTGGCCGGGTCACCAAACCTGGCGAATCGTAACAACAGTCTGGGAGTGGAGTAGGAAACAATAAGATACGCATTACTCCCATAGCAAATACTGCCATAGGGGAGTGACGTGTTAGAGAATTCACCATGCTATGTCCAGCATAGAGCAAAACAGTAGAAATAACGAATGAAAATGCATTATTTATGCCAAATAAAAGCGATGAGTGAGAAAAATGAAGAAAAAGAAAGGATACTGCCGGAGGACTGAAGGTGTGAGAGATCAAACAAAGGAGCATGTTCAGACGTTTTGTCACATAGCACATATTGTCGTAGGTGAGTAAAGTGCAAAGTATTTTAAATTATTGTATCTCGAGTGCGTTGCATACACTTGGGAGGGTGATTTTGTAAGATATCTATGGTATGCAGGCGTCTAAAAAGTAATCTGGGTCGTTTCCGAGTCTAATTGTTGCGTGACGTGGTAGTGACAATCAGTGGCGTACTAAGGGAGCGCGAAGGGGGCGGTCCGCCACGGGGAAGCCAGGAAGGTGGTGCCATCGGACACTATTAATACAGTACTTACAGTTAAAATGTTACTTACTAGTGTGTTTCTTTGCTGGGGGAGGGGGTGTCAAAGGTAAGATCCGCCACGGGAGCTAAGTACTTTAGGGGCACCTCTGGTGACAATGACCACTGTCCACGAAGTACTATATTTCGTGGTCCTGAGTTGGCAGTGTTGTTAGTCATGATTCACTCCCATAGCGAGGCGATGGCGCTGTACGGATGGTTCTATACTGCCGGAGAGAACCAGGAAGAACAGGCCTTCAACAAACTTATTCCAAATCTTCTTCAGTATACCTACCCATATTGTTTTGTTGAAGCTTTTATTGCACGCCTAACCCTCCATATGCGCTTCTTGCGACATGTATGTGTGACGGTATTGCCTCCCCTGCTTTGCAGTAGTGGTCCAACAGTGGCCAAAACACAACAGTATCTATTATAGGCTTCAGTGGAGTCTATCTTTACACAAGATTACTCTTGGCAGAAATGTCGATAGAAGAGTAGTAAAGCTTCTATCACATGGGAGTCTTCATAAGATATTCAGATGAGCGAAAACATTGCCGGCTGTCGCTAAGCACGTTAATTCTGTAATCTGCCTACGCCTTTTATGAAGAATTTAAGCAATGGTTTATTCTAGCTCGTTAAGCCCCCACCCCTGATTTAATCAGTGGAATTATTGTTATAATGTATATATAGCTCTGTTTATAGTGTGTGTTTAGTAATTTTGACTGAGACAAACATGTAGTACATTTAAAAGGATTGAATCGAAGTTAAATTTGTAACATTACAAATAACAAAATTTAATAATCACTTTAAGTTTTAACAGTTGGAAAATAATTTGAATATTTATTAAAAGGACTTTATCACATGGATGGGATTCAACTGAACAAAGGAGGTCATTTTTGGCAGCGGATATTATCACTTAGCTGCAAGTGGCAGTTTCTTCTCTCGCTGGGTCAGTTCCTTTCACTCTGCTCTCGCTCGTCTCTGGTCAAAGTTCAGGCGCGCACGTTCCCAGAACGTCAGGGAGAAACGGCCAAGTTGATTCTGCGTCTGTCTATAAGACCCTCTGTCACCGTGGGGTTTGCCCAAGCATTATTCATGCTATTGTTAAGGTGAGATAAACAGTTAGGACAGCTCACAAGAAAAAATAATGAATGAAAGTAATAATATTGCTAACTGACAACGGTTCAGAATACCGGCTCACGTTAATTAATAGTGAGTGATTATCTTGAGTTGTAAATAGAAAGTTCGAGAACAAGAAAATAAAGGCTCGACCAATAAATTTAAGTAAAAAGATTTGGGTCAGCGAATCAGAAGAATTGCAAGAGAAACACACCACGCAAAATGACCAGAGGTCATTAGATGACAGTTGTGGTAAAGTGGGATGTTATACATTTTTATAGGGGACTTAGTGTACTGACTGAGATCAGCTGTGAAGGTATCTGTATCTAATAGGTGTAGTGTTTTACAGATAACCTTACTTGCTACCACATTATGCCTCAGTCAGAATTATTCTGGAATATTGTGATGACTACGTTAAATGTCTAGGGTATGTATATGATGAAGTGTAAGTCACAACAACAACAGACAGATAAACAATTTAATTTATTCCACCACACTTGACAACACTGTGACACTCACACACATGTAACATTCTATAAGACTATCTTAAATGAGTCACTGGTAAATTTTCAAATATCAATATGTATTAAGTACTTTCATTAATATATATGTCCTGATTCAACTACGGGCTGATCACCCGTTTGCCAGTCACTTCGATTACGGAAACAACAGCAAATGGGTTGATTTGCCGTTGCCCTAAAGACGCCACTAGGCGTGATGGGAAACAATGGCAAAGAAAACCTATCTGCTGTTGCCCTAAGACGCCACTAGGCGTAATGGCCACTGACTGCTTTGACGTCTGTGGCTAAGGACAGAAGAAGAAGAAGAAGATTCAACTACAAAGTGAACCAGGAATCACAATCAATTTTAATTACAATTTATATGTACAGGATTTATCAATATGAATCTTGTAGTGACATATTTTATTAATATTATCTTATGTGTGTCAGTTGTGTAGTAGTAATATGAGGTAATACTGGTTTTGTTTTTTCAAGCTATGTTGTTATTTGTCATCATGACTTCAAGTGTTTTTTTATCTTGTAAGTAGTATGGGGAAAAGTTCACAGTCCCTATCAATTTAAACACTGTATTTTCCCTCTGGTTTATTATAAAGTCAGATTTTGAGGGGGGGGGGGGGGCATAATGTTGAGCTCCACTGGCCACATAGGCTTATCTTTCGTGATGGCGGCAGGAAAAGACTCCTCTGCTCGATAGCCTCCCTGTGTTCTGGAGACTCCTCACTGGTCACTATCTGGACCCAGGAGTATGCTGTCAGCCTCTAGGTTCAGCAAAGCTCCGACCAGGTGCTGCTCAATAACTTTAGGACCACGGTCCCTGAAACAAGAAGGTTGTACCTCCTACTTCATAACTAATTTATAATCTATTTACAGACTGAACACATTACATAACAAACACTGAGTTCAGAGCGGTAGGCCAACTGTCAGCTTCATCTGAAATAATTTACACCAGTATATTCCTCCCTAATGATCACTACGCCTCTGCAATTCCAGCATTATTTCTTTCTAGTCAATAAGCTAGGTGTCAGTGTACTGTTTGGCAATTCCATGCAGTTTTACTTTCCTCCGACACCTTCTGTTCAGGTTGGAGCACTATATAGGCTTTACCTCATGTTCGCTACTGAACCACACATATATACAGACATAAATTATCAATTTACATTCAATTTTCATTAAAAAGATGTCAAATATTTCAAGCTTACCACAATTCATGGAAATAACACAGAATTACGTTGACTGGCAATGAATATAGCACAATTTCGATCTGCCGATGTCCCAGGCTTTTATTTTAAAAAATATGCACTGGCGCTCAACGCACTGGTTCTGTAGTAAGTTTATTTGAACATGTGGTGGTGACCTGATGCCTCTGATTGACTATATTCGCGGGTCTAACCAATCGTGCCATGTTTACCCAATCGTTTGAAAAAAAGTACTCCTACTCCCGTTTCCCCTGACAACAAAAGATAGTATTTATAGTCCGACTAATCGTGTTTAGCCTTACATTTATTGCGCTCCAATCAAATCGGATTTAACATGGAGACCCATTTCCCGTACAATGGTGGGGTGAAAATCTGCCACTGAGCGATTCTGATTTGGGTGTTGTCTGACATCCCTCACTATTTCTTTTGGCTATAATTTGGTAATTCCTAGACTATTTGCGTAACGTTTAACATGTTCTTTGTCAGCAAGTCCTAAGGAACCCAAATATACAAATTTAAAGGAGCTAAGTGGCTGCGTTCAAAATATGCATTTTTTACTACCTCCTGTTCACTTCGAATACGATGTGGTGTCTGGGTACTGTAATGTTTTCAAACGTAAACCAGTATAATGTCATATTTCCTAATAAGAATTTTTAGGTTTTTAAAAACTAACTCTCGTATGGGTAGTGTTGTTTATCACTGTCGATTTGAAAAAAAGCTAGTGCTTGTGGCCTTACACGCGTGATGGTAGTAATTGTGTATCGCGAGACTGTGTTAGTATTGCCTGCGTTCCGGCTTTCAGCCTCTCCCTTTCTTTCTATCTTTAGTCCATCTGTCTTTCGTTTTTGGTAACGTAGTGTATAAAATGACATGAATGGAATTTTAAATCTAGGTCAACTGCGTATCTCAAGGTTTTTCTTAGAAAGGCAGTACACGTTTTATCGTAGAAAGTGGGTATTGAAGCAGTAGGCTTTTACTATCAACGTGAAACGTTACAATTTGCAGACGAAGGAGAAAACAAGGGGGATTTCGAGTACAGTCATTGTGACAGCACTGTTCTTTACCATTCTTCTTTCCTTTTATTGAAGTTATGTGTTAGGCTTTACATTTACCTGATAATTTATATATGTGGATTAGAATTTCTCACGACAACAGTGAGTCCTGAGTTGTGCTTCAGGAAGAAGGTGTGATCGCTGTGCGGACAAGATGAACCTTCTGTGGTTTTACAGATAGGGTTGATGTGTAAATATATTTAGATGTCCCGCCATCACTAGCCAGTGTTATTCTATCGGGAGATAGTATTGGTTTCTGTAGTTCACAGTTAAGGTGTATTTCTGAAAGGAGAACAGCGTTTATGCTGTGGTTTTTTTGTAAGTATTGAACTGAGATTACATTTTGCACAGAATAGAATTTTGTTTACAGGAGAATCTTGCAGAAGCACGATTTGTCACTTCAGTATGAGTACTTCACGATTATGTACCAAGAGAACGGATGGTTATGAGCATATAACGACTATCTGTAAAGTTTTAAAAGGCTGTAAACATTTGAAGGAAACTAGTGATATTATAGAGGAGCCATATTGAACAAGGTTTGAAGAATCCAGAATTGCATATGATTTTCCAGAAAAAGTGAATGTCGACTTTTATAGAAGAATTTCAAATATGCTCTCTCACTTGTAAGTATCAGAAGGGTGTACATACAATTATTTATGCATGAGATGAATTTTGTTGCTAGGAGTAGTTATAGAGACCAGCCTGACCAGTTCGTCGAGGAAGATATTTAAGTAACAAATAAAGTATGGAATGCTAATAAAGAGCATTGGTAAATGAGGAAAGAGGAGCAGGTTTTGGGAAGACTAAGGAAGTCTACAGGAGAAAAGAATAAGTTAAAGAGGAATATGGAAGTTTACGAGACATAGAATTCATGTATGAGTTAACCTGAAGTACCAAAGACCCAGTACAGGCTTCTATGAGAACTCTTTCATTTGAATGACCTATTATACTTGTTGTTTTATTAAGTTATTAAAAGTTTTTGAAGGATCAGAGTGAATTTGATTCCATCTTTATGAGTTGCTGATCGTATGCCATGTACATTTAAACTACCACTATACGAAGTCACTATTAACATCAAAGAAGGAACTGAACGAACCTGAAGTATACAAGAAAAGGATTAGAGTATCATCCAGGAATTTATACCTCTGGCGGAGATGGCCAGTAATGATATCAACTAAATAACTTGGAAGATAAAAGAAAGAAGATTAAAAAGAGAAGTTGTAAACTTAAATCATATCACTAGGCCTGCCATATGCCACCTAGTTATATAGCGCGGTTACACCTCTTATGATGACGTCTCTCACAACGTCAGTCCACTTATAGCTTCACATTGTTCCAGAGATAGTACTTTCTGCTGGTACCATCAATAACTGGTAATAGAAATAGAAGCGAAACGCTCTTCTGAGTATGGCGTTTTCCGACACAGTTATGTGCCCCCCTCTTCTATTCTACCATCACATGTCATAATTTACCCTCGATGAGAATTAAATTTAATCCCTCGGGATAAAACTTCCTTTATGTTTAAACTAAATAGCTTTAGCTTTACATTACATTTAAATGAAAAGGTTAAACGTACAGATATAATATCTTTTACATTTACATCTCCACTGTTTGAAAAGTGTTCACAATATAAATTCATTTATGTTTCATTTATGTTTACACTTATGGACAAGTGTGAAACTTCTATTTTTTTTTTTTTTTTTTTTTTTTTTTTTTTTTTTTTTTTTTTTTTTTTTTTGTTGGCGTTCGCCCGCTAATACTCTAGGCGAAATCTCAGGTTATTATTTTTTTTTTTTTTAATGTCTAACCTGACATTGATTTTACGTGAGTATCCCTTTATTTCTTGTACAGAGACAAGTGTCCCTCGCCATTCAGGCAAATACTCGCCGATTTCGGAGGTACCCATTGCAGCTGGGTCGGCTCAGGAGCCGCCAGTCCCTGGTCGACGACACTCCTTCAAATGTGCTCGCCAGGTCTCGAGTTAATCCAGTCCAAATCCCGGTCGACGAAAAATCCTCAAATGCCGTCGCCCGGGTTTGATCCTGTATCACCCGGTCGCCAGAGCGGTGTTGTAACCACTACGCTAGCGCGGCTCCCACGAAACTTCTATTAATTTATAATGAACATTTTCACATAGACATTTACACTAGTTTAAAGCTAAGAAAATTAGTGCAGGCGATCTTTGTCCTCTCAAGGCTGTGTGTGGTCCCGGTTGCCGGGTCCTCCCAGCATAGTGGAGGCAGCGTGGAGTGCTGTGCCTGTCCCAGACTGCTCTTTTTCGTGGACCTTCGGTCACGAGAAAATTTTGGCTGGACTGACGTCTCGCAGATACGATAATTGTATAGCGGCAGAAGGCGAGGGCAAGTTCGGGCACAACGGACTGATCATCCGCTTGCCAGTCACACTGATTACGGAAACAACAATTAATATACTGTCGTACCAATAAACGCCTATAGGCGTAACGGAACAACGGTTAATTTCTTGTTGCCCTAAGACGCCGCTAGGCGTAATGGCCACAGACTGCTTGGTCGGTCTTAGGCTAAGGATGGAAGAAGAAGAAAAGCTAAGAAAACTTACATTAATTTTAAAGTGAATATGTTTATAGGGACATTTACACTGCTTTGAAAATGTAAGTATTATACTTAGAATGTACATCATTTCTTTCATCTTTCCCTCCCTGCTCCATAGGGAACCTGGAGCTACGTTATGCTTTTTAGTTCTCTTTACGAAACTATCAATAAAGCAATCACCAGCCCGTGCAGTGGTGGTTCATGAATCATCATTCTAGATACTGAGGTTGCCAGCCCCAAATGACTTTGACATCCAATAACGAGTTTCGCACATTAAACTTCACATGGGACCTCAAGACGCAGCAATAGAGACCGCAGTCAGCGACTCATAGCTTGACTGCCTGCGTCAGGACCAGCGAATCAGAGCTGGTCAAGACCGCACTCCACCTCCACGTGGTGGTCCTGGAAACAGTCTGCAGCTGTGCAGGCTGGCTGAGCGAGTGTGGATCGAAATGGGAAGGCAAACCCGGTCCTAAAAAATGCCGTGCAGAAGTCGGATGTGTCGACCGAAAGGTGCAGATATCACAGCTACGTTGTAAACAGACACAACGCAACCACCGTCCTTTTCAGGGTGAACGAAGAAGAAGAAGAAGAAGAAACTTCACATGGTAATATATACGTATATATGTTAGTCCAGATGTTAGTAATAAAATATGAAATTTAAATCACAACTTACGCCAATCCTGGCTACAGACTTGTTTGCACAGATGAATAAAAGAGATGAATCGTTCTCTTACACGCGTCTGGGATGCTGTAATTCTACAATCGATGCTCTTTCTGACTTCGTGTTTCTTCAGTTTCCTAGTCCCGGCGCTCCTTATTAACATGTACAGAGTTCCTGTGCTTTTAAAAGTGTTATTTGGTTCTCCAATAAAAGGTCCTGTTAACAAATCGGAATTATGAATCTATTCTTCACTTTGGCGAGGTCTGATGTTGTCTTGGCGACCTTGAAATTCACTGTGAGTTAAAACTGCGAAATGGTCAGGCTATATCCTCAATGTTGTTATGAATCTAATCAGAAAGATCCAATCATTTCAAACAGGTCGGGTGTGGCACTTTCAAAATATTTCCTACATTGAAAAATTTTGCAAAAGGTCACGTCTCCCATATATGGTAATATGATGTCTTGCATACACTCTCACAACACATTTGTAGACTCATATTGTCTAAATTGTAATAAATCCATTATTACTTTTATCCAAGTGACCGGAAGCGATTATATCACTCTTGTTTGCTCACAGGTGTCACACAGGCAGTAATCTCGTTATCTGTCGCATGAGTACGCAAACTCCGTGTCTTATCAGTGATTTAAGCCGATAGCGCTGGCTGATGTACGTGATAATCTGCGCGCCTATAACCACAAATCTGGGTAGCGTCAAGCAAATGTGATGTATCATATCAGCCGCTCCTGCAAATGTGAAGTTCAGCACCTACAGGGTGATTTCATAAAATCAAATATCTGCTACAAAGCAGAAAAATCAGAAAGAAAGAAAGAAAAGTGCCATAACTGACAGCACATAATAAAAATCAGTACCACAAATGTACCGATACTGCCGGAGAGAACCAAAGATCGATAGAGGTCGTCCATTTCCTCACAGATACCCCCTCTCCTAAGAGATTTGTAGAATATCTAACTATGGACGGACACTTCTCGATGCGTTCTACTGTCTACCAGGTTCTCTCTCTCTCTCTCACGGAGTTGTCCTCCCTTCCTTTATCTCGGTGGCGAGTGACTGTGTTTCTCGCTGGGCAGTCTGTGCAGTTTTCAATGTACTCACGCACATCTGCCCACCGTCTAGGCCAGAAGTAATTCTCCTTAAAGTTACACACGAAAGGAGATACTTCTCTAAAGTACATTGAGACAGTCTATTTATAGATGACACTGGCTTGAAGCTGACTACAACCCCGTCTTAGTTATGGCAAGTAGCTTGTTTACTCAGATCACCCAGTGCAAAAATGCAAATATTTTTCTATTTGTAAGTATAAATGAATGCGTACACATCGTAGATCGAATATCATCACCAGTTTCCTTTGCGTTCCTTGCGGAGCATACAACTACTAATGCAGCTGATCCCCTAGCAGGAAGCCTGCACTAAACAACCACACGCGCTTTTGTAGCAGTGGTTTTATGAGGCAGTTTGTTTTATATGATGAGGTTGCCAGCTGCCCCTGCACAAGCTCATATTAGTGGCCTTGTACGACATGCTTGATAGAGTAGTAGTTCTATTCTTTCTTTGTCATTTCAGAGACGCCCGGAGAACCACAGAGGGCTAGACCAAATATGACTCTTGTGTACTGACTTATAAGTTCGGTTAACACCTTTCTAACCTCTACGGGGTCAGAAAGGTGTGCCGTTTTACAATTAGTGTCAAGGTAATGGTAGTTCCATGCCATAGGTCATAGCAGATACTGCCGTATGGAAGTGGACTGTTAGAGATATTACCTATACTAGATGCTTTATGGGGGTGGGGGGGAGGGGGGTGACCAGTTCCCTTCCTCGCTGCCTTTGCCAACCCTGACTCAATCAAGAGCAGAGCCAGGTACCCGTTTACAGCTGGGTAGACTTGAGCGTGTGGTCTGATAGCACATATTGTCGTAGGGGTGTAAAGTGCAAAGTATTTTTAATTTTTGTATCTCGAGTGCGTTGCGTACACTTGGAGGGTGATTTTGTAAGATATCTATAGTATGCAGGCGTCTAAAAAGTAATCTGGGTCGTTTCCGTGTCTAATTGTTGCGTGGCGTGGTAGTGACAATCAGTGGCGTACTAAGGGGGGTGCGAAGGGGGCGGTCCGCCCCGGGTGACAGCCAGGAAGGTGGTGCCATCGGACACTATTAATACAGTACTTACAGTTAAAATGTTACTTACTAGTGTGTTTCTTTACTGGGGGAGGGGGTGTCAAATGTAAGATCCGCCAAGGGTACTAAGTACTTTAGGGACGCCTCTGGTGTCAATGATCACTGTCCACGAAGCCCTATATTTCGTGGTCCTGAGTTGGCAGTGTTGTTAGTCCCGATTCACTCCCATAGCAAGGCGATGGCGCGGTACGGATGGTCAAGGTTTGATTTCCAGGTAAGACTTGTCACTTTTCTGTTGTCTAGTTTTCTAATTCTTTTTTCTTACGAGTGCGAACTACATACTGGTTTGTGTTTATTATTTACTACAACACTCCACTCCCCTAAGACAATATCTGCTATCATCATCACTCTTCAGATCTCCCGGGAGAACATGCCTTCAATAAACTTATTCCAAATCTTCCTCTTCAGTAGACCTGCCCATATTGTTTTGTTGAAGCTTTTTTTTGCATGCCCAACTCTCCTTATGCGCTTCTTGAGACATGCATGGTATGCTACAGTGTTACTACTCTTTGCTTCCCTTTCGGGTCCATGTAACACACGCTTGAGTATTTGCTATAAGACTACCTTAACGTTTAGCTAGAAGCAGGGACTCAGGTGAGGCAGGCTACCTGCAGTAAAGGGATGAGAGAAAGTATTAAAGACAACGACGGCTCTAGACTCGGTCATCGGCTGCGTAGACGAACACAATCAGTAGGGATGTCCCTGACCCACTTCATCATCATCATCAGTTGCCATCTCCACAACGAAGGTTGGCTGTAATGGATCTCCAACGTCTTCTGTCTCTTGTCTTGGTGGTGCACTCTGATAGACTCTTTCCTGTCCATCTCTTGATGTTATCTTCCCACTTATAGCGCTGTCTTCCCCTTGCACGTTTGCCTTCAACTCTCCCTTCTGTTATGGTCTTCTGCAAGGTGTTATGCCTTTTTATGTGGCCAAAGTATTTTAGCTGCCGAACTTTGACCTCCCTCATTAGTTCTCTTTTCATACCTAGATTTTCTAGGACCTCCTTATTTGTTTTCATCTCTTTCCATGAGATACGCCCCATTCTTCTATATATCCACATTTCAAGAGCCTCAATTCTTTCTTCCAAACGCTTATTCATCGTCCATGTTTCTGCACCATACAGAAATGCAGAATATATATAACACTTTATGATTCTCAGTTTTAATTTGTGAGATAACTGTTTGGATGTCAGTATATTTTTCATGTTGTTGAATGTAGCTTTGGCCATTCCTATTCTCTTCTTGATTTCTGTTTCACATCTGCCATCTTCTGTTATTATATGACCAAGATATACGTAGCTCTTGACTTGTTCCAGGATTTTCCCATTTACGCTCATCTTTAATGTGGGTTTATCGTATGTTTTGCTAATTATCATAGTTTTTGTTTTCTCAATATTAATGTCGAGTCCATATTCATGACTTATACTGTTCACTTGCTTCACTAGTTCTTGTAACTCCTGTTCGCTTTCAGCTAACAACACGGTATCATCTGCATATCTAAGGTTGTTTATTGACCTTCCACTGATGTTCAGTCCTGGTATTTCCTGTATCTGTTTGAAAATTATTTCGGTGTATAAATTAAATATGCAGGGGGACAGCCCACAACCTTGTCTGACACCTCTTTTTATGTCTATGTATGGTGAATAATTCCTTCCCGATCTTACTGTGGCAGTTTGCTCCCAATAAAGGTTACTGAGTATTCTTATATCTTTTCCATCAATACCTATGTCTTCGAGGCATTCAATTATTTTCTCATGATGGACTCTGTCAAAAGCCTTCTTATAGTCAATGAAGCACATATACATACTTTTTGGACCTCTGTATATTTTTCTGCTAATATTCTTAGGCAAAATATTGCCTCTCTTGTTCCACTGTTCCGTCTAAAACCAAACTGTTCTTCTTGGATTTCGCTGTCTACTTTACTTTGTATTCTTTCCTGTATGATTTTGAGCAGTATCTTAATTGCATGACTCATCAGGCTGATTGTTCTGAAGTCTGAACATTCTGTTGCATTTGGTTTTTTGGGCAATATTATGAAAACTGATGTCTTCATGTCGTGTGGTATATATCCTGTATTGTATATATCGTTGCATATTTCTGTGATTGTATCTATACCAAAGCTCTCCAGAGCTTCTATCATTTCAATTTTTATGTTATCCATGCCTGCTGATTTTCCTTTTTGTATCATATGAATGGCATTCTCTACTTCTGATCTGAGAATGTTTGGGCCTTCATTAGAATCTGGTGATGGTTTTTTACCTCTGTTGTCCTCGAATAGTTCTTTTACGTATTCTGCCCATCTGTTTGATATGTCTTTCTCATCAAGTAATATTGCACCATTTTTGTTCTTAATACAGCTTCCTCCTTGTGCAAACCGCGACCGATTTGATAATTTCTTTATTTCATCATGCATATCTCTTGTCATGTGCTTTGCTTCCAAGTCTTCTATTTCCTTGCATTTTGTTTCTATCCACCGTTCTTTTGCTTCTCTACACATAATACGTATGTCATTGTCTATTGTTTTATATTCTGGAGTGTTTTTTGCTTTCTTTCTTTCTGCCATTTTATTCAAGATGTCATCTGTCATCCAAATTTGATTTTTCTTAGACTCCTTTTTAGGCAAATTTGCATTTGCTGATTGTATGCTTGTTTTTAAGCATTCCCATTTTGCGGTTGCTTTTTCTTCTGTGTTTTCTCTTCTATACTGCTCCATGCTTTCTGTCAATAACTGTTGATATTTATTTTTGACATCGATTAAATATTTATGTTTTATATCTGGTTGTTTCAGTGCTGATATTTCTATCTGGGGTTCCTCCTGTCTTCTGTTTCCTGCTCTTTTCAGCTTTATATTTACTTTGATGACGACTGGATTGCGATCTGAATTTATGTCAGCACCAGGATGTGTCTTTGCACTTGTGACACTGTTCTTAAATCTATGTTTTATCATGATATGTCGATTTGATTTCGTGTTACATCTCCTGGGCTTTTCCATGTGTATAATTTCCTTGGGTGGTGTTCAAAAAAGGTGTTACATATGACCAGCTGGTTTTCTTCACAGAACTGGATAAGTCTGTCTCCTCTATCATTTCTTGTCCCTAATCCATATGTCATTGTGTATCCAGTATCCATATACGTATTTTTCTAACTCCTTTTTTATCAACATTCCTACCCCTCTTTCATGTTTTTCTCATCCTGAGTGTATAAGCGTGTACTGGTCTCTTGTTATGTAGCCTGTATCCAAAAGTCTTGCCTCTGCAACTCCCAGTATATCGAGTTTCATGTCTGTTGCCTCTAATATAAGATTGTCAAGCTTTCTCCTTCTCCGTTTAGAGTCCTAACATTCCATGTTCCTATTTTTAGGCTTCTCCTACTAGTTTTTATGTGGTCTTTCTCAGAATGCTCCCTTTCAACAGAATTTAAGGAACACTCGTCATTATGTACTTCCTTACTCATTAAAGGAGTTGCCTCTTCCCTGTTAATTTGTACAGTAGATTCTTCCCCAGGGAACAGAGAGTTCTCTACATATCGGTTCTTATCTTGTTGTTGTGATCCCATTACGTTCTGTAGGAAGTACGTGGTAAGGCCCCAATCTCTTCCACGGTGGCTAGCCATTGTCTTTTTCTATGTCCGACATGCCTCTAGTGCGCCACACACTTTGCTGTTTCGCTTTGCGAGCCGTTGATCTTCTCAGATTCCTCCCCCTCACTCACCGTCTCAGTCTTTGTGTACTAGGGATGGACATTCCCTTGAGTAAGATTACTCCTACTCCACCCATGTAGTTTAGCCAGTCAGCCAAGACTGTTGCCCGGGATGTGGCCACCGCCGTACACAAGCGGTATTGCGAGGAGCCATACATGAGCTAGATAAAGAGAGGAGAACCAAATAGGATCCTGACTATCCTAAAAAGGACATGGCTGTCTCTCACCGTGAGGTACTATCCCTCTCTCTTTATCCTACATCCCACTTAATGCTTAATAAAACAGAAGCAGCGATGGTAGAAGGGGCGCAAAGGTCAAAACGTGGCTATTGACAGAGCCAATTATATGTTTCCAGTGCTTTGCTGTGATTGGCTGAGGGCGGTAAACGGAAACTGCGGCTAGGAGAAAATGGCTTCGACCAAGCGTGACCGAGATGTTTTACGCCTTTTAATCCAGTTAAAAGGTTAGAAAAACATGTTCTAATAATCAAAATTATTGTTTATTACTATAGCCGGTGTTCGCTAAACATTGAAGACGTACGGGGATCGTTATCATTGCGGGCTGTCCTTTTCAGGTCTTAATTAATGATGCTGCTAGCAGGTAGATACTTTTAGTATCTGATGCTTTACACCAAATAACAGAGCTCACCTATTTTTTGGATGGTTGATCACACTGATATAACAAACAGACATAAGTCTAGGTTGAAAGTCGCGTGCCTCGCCGCAAGAACACAAAATCCACAAGGGGAAAAAAAGGTTCGAAATTATTTTCCAAGCGATGAATATTTCATTATGATCTGTCAATTTTCTAACCTGCCAGTAATGTTTCCACAACTAAGTACGGTTCCAGAGGGTCTTCGGAAATATAAAGGTAATCTCATAGCAGATACTGAAAGAGAGGAGGGAAAAGTTAGATGTTTTAATATACTAGGTCCAGCTTTATGAGGTTCCTTTCATCAATGTCTTTGCCTTTCCTAACTAAACAATAGACTCTGGTACCCATGTATGGAACCTTTGCTGTGAGGGATAAGCGTTATAACCAATTTGCCGGTATAACGCTTTTCATGGAAGAGCCAAAGAAATAATATTTATGATGTAAAGAAGCGACAAATGTGAGGGTGTACATAGGGCAGGCATAATCATTAGGTAAAACACATTGATACAGGAAATACAACTGTAAGCGCTGATGAGGTGCTGTGGCACATGGTTGTGGTCTGGTGCATAGTGTGATTCGCTTGCATGGCTAGGCGGGGTTGTCGCACGGAAGGTCCAGGGTTCAAATCCTGGGTAAGTGATAAGGTCTCTTTTTGGAAGACAGACGTCATCATCATCAGTTGATAAACTCTTATAATACAAGACCCTTGCCCTGAGCAAGAGACATGCTGAAAAAATCTGAAGCTCACTCGAACATCACCAGAGTTAAATACTGTGTAGCAAGTGTCTAGGGTATATGCAATGTGATGAAATGTATGAACAAGACAACAATTACACCTATTACTAATAAACAATGATTAAACAAGTCACTGAGTAAAGTTTGGAATGTAACTTATTTTTTTATAATTTATTTTCCTGTATCTAGTTATTCTTCTGACACAGGAATAATCAACTCAACATGATAATGAAATTATTTACAACCAATTATTTTACAACTGTCATTGAGTCTGTTTTATCCCACAATTATTTATATGTTTCAAGCTGGAAAAATGTCAAGTATTTCTTGCTCCTAGAAAAGGGTACAAGTTTATTGAACGTTTTTGTTCCTCACTGTCTGATACCCTATCTTATGGGAAAACTGAGAGAGTGGAGTGTTTTTGATATCAATTTCCCAGACAATTCTTATCTGAGGTCTCTGGAACCAGGCTGTTTGAAGTATGTATAAAACGCCAGTCTCCACTGCCAAGACACGATTCTGCTTCTATAGGTAAATCACTGTGTAGACACTCAGTATTTAGGCCTCACTGCAGAACTTAAGGACAGGTGTTAGGTCACCTGGGCTCACTTTCACTCGTAGATGAAACTCGCAATCAAAGAAATCTACACACTAAACAGTTGAATATTGCGGTATATGGCATAATCCAAATCGCTGCTTGTGCAGAATTAGCAACCAAGACAGTACTCTTGCCTTGTCTATAACAACTTCTTTAGTGTATAAATTTTAGTTAACAAGTGGCCCCGAATACCAACTGCTAATTGGTTTTATACAACCGTTTGTCTATTATACTACAGCCAATCAGAGACTGTTTAATGAATAGCGTTCCTTTTCAAATAAAACTGACCTCAAATATTCAAATTAAGGACTCCTTCCCCTCTCCTATTTAATTCAGTACGGCATTTTCAAAAACAAATAGGACGTTAACCTTAATTTTCCTTTTATTTTAAACTACCTTATCGGACGTTAACCTTACGGCGCCACGTCACATTGCGTGTGTGTATATATAAATATCGTCTGCTAAAACCAGCGTGTGAATATATGTCCAGAACGCGGGTCGAGAAAAAGGGGGTCTTTCGAACGCCCGTCATGGTATTAATGTTAAACCGCGGCAAATCGTTTAGGCCCTTACTTCGGTATGCAAATTGAACGTGCTGTGGAATTAAGCGTTAGTTCTCACAGATTTCACTACACACCTCCTTTCCTAAAACATGCATTCACTGCAAGTTATTATCTGTGAGACAATTAGCGTAAACAAAGTACTATTCCCTAGGTTTTTCCTGATTTGCCTCACAAGGATGTCTACTCAGGAAATCCGCTCCCACGTTTTCCGAACCGGGTATATATTCGATGGAAAATGTATAAGGTTGGATCAATAAAGACCACCTTAATAAACGTGCATTTTCATGCTTGGCCTGAGATAAGAACACTAAAGGCTGGTGATCTGTTTGCACCACAAATGACCTACCATAAAGATAAATTTGGAACTTTTTTATGGCCCAGATCAATGCTAAACACTCTTTTTCACTTGTTGAGTAATTTTTTTCCGCTTTGTTTAACTTGCGGCTAGCGTAAGCAACTGGGTTCAGTTCTCCATCCTGTGAGGTGGACCTCTGTAACAAAGTGGCCCCTAATCCTATGTTACTCGCATCCGTTCTCACCACAAATTCCTGACTTAGATCAGGCAATTTCAATATCGGCTTGCTAGTGAGTTTATCTTTTAACTCTTAGTATGCCAATTCACACTGCGCTGACCAAATGATTTTTTCAGGTTGACCTTTTCTAGTTAAGTCTGTCAGCGGTGCACAAATAGAGTTAAAGTTCTTTATGTATTTTTGATAAAATCCACATAAAGATACAAAAGACCTCACATCTTTTTTGGTTTGTGGCCTCGGTGCTTTTTGTAATTTCTCCAGGTTCTTGGGGTCAGGGGTCATGTTTCCCTGATACACTGTATGTCCCAAGAATTCGAGTTCTTTACACCCCACACTACATTTGGTTGGTCTAGCCGTCAAATTTGCTTCCCTGAGCCTATCAAATAGCATATTCAGAGAGTTTATGTGTTCTTCGAATGTCTCAGTAGCAATAAGAATGTCGTCCATGAAATTGGTTATACATGGGTTATTCAGGGGATCCAATAACTTGCGCATCATTCTGGAAAACACACTCGGGGCGTTTTTCAAGCCAAATGGTAACATGTTGAATTCATAATGGCCTTCCGAGGTGCTAAATGCCAGATAAGGTCGAACCTCAGGCTTCACTGGAATTTGGTAATAGCCTTTGCTCAGATCCACCTTAGAAAAATATTTTGCCTTATTCAGCCTGGCAAACAGCTGATTGGTATCCGGCAATGGATCCACCTGATTTTCTGTGACAGCATTCAGTTTTCTGAAATCTATACACAGACGGTGTTCTCCAGAAGGTTTCCTTAGTAAAACCACACTGGAACTGTAAGGAGATTCACTGTGAGAAATGATTCCTTTTTTCAACAGATACTCAATTTCCTCCTTCAAAGCTTTCTCCTTAGCGAAAGGAATGGAATAGGCCCTCATACAGATGGGTGTTGGGTCTATTACTTTCATGTCATACTCTAATAGATTGGTATGCCCCGGCTTATCTGTTAGCACGTCTGTATGTTCAACCAGAACCTTTTGAACCTGCACCCTCTGGGCTTTAGTCAGGTGCTTACTGATCTTCACCTGTGCCTGTGTTTCCTCTGTTTTTAAGGGATACTCGTGAGAGGCAAGTGGTTCCTTTTTCATTCCTGTGGCTATCGACAAGGTCATGAGATGTGTCTCATCCTGGATCTCTCTTTCCAGGTATTGCTTTAGGAGATTCACGTGATACATTTTCTCCTTACCTTTTTTGTCGATTTTATAATTAGTTCTAGATATCCTTTCTAGAACAGTGTATGGCCCTTGCCATCCAATTTGTAACTTGTTACTGCTGCCGGGTAGAAGAAGGAGCACCTTCTCTCCCACATTAAGCTCTCTATCCTTAGCTTTCTTGTTAAAGTAAGCATCATGTTTCTTCCTGGCTTGTCTGAGATTGTCATTTGCCAGTTTCCATCCAGTTTTAAGACGAGTGGTCAGTTCGTTCACATAGTTATAAGATGAGGTAACAGTTTCTTCTGCCTTCTCATCAGTCCATGTCTTTAACAAGGCTTCTAATGGACCTTTTATTGGCCTCCCAAATAACAGGGTTGCGGGTGCCATCCCGGTTGAATTATGTGGAACTTCCCGATACGCAAACAACGCAGCGGGCAAAAATTGGTCCCATGTATCAGGTTTCTCATGTGCCAGCTTTCTCAGGATAGAAATGAGAGTCCCATTGAACCTCTCCACCTGGCCGTTCCCTTGGGGATGGTACGGGCTACAATGAAAGTGCTTGGCCTGGAAGAGCCGGAAAACTTCTTCCGTTAGTTTCCCCTTGAACTGAGAGCCGTTATCAGTCAAGATTTGGTGCGGGAAACCTAACCTTGTGAATATGGTGAGTAATGCCTCTGCCACATGCTTTGAATCTATAGATGACAGGGCTACAGCCTCTCCCCACATCGAACAAGTGTCCACCAGAGTGAGAATATAACTGTTCCTCCTCTTGGTTCGAGTGAGAGGTCCCACAATATCCACTGCAACCCTCTCAAAAGGGGTTCCCACTATGGGCATCTCCCCTAGAGTTGCAGGAGCAGTCCAATGCTTTGGAGCTACCCTTTGACATTCTGGACAGGATTTCACATATCTTTTTATATCTTCAGTTATCCCTGGCCAGAAGTAATGACAAGCTATACGCTGTCCTGTTGCACTGATCCCCATATGACCACTGAAAGGAATCGCGTGCCCTAGTTCCAACACTTTATTCCTATATGAAGTAGGAAGAACTAGCTGGCCATGACCATTGGATCCAGTTCCGGCCTTCCTATACAACAGTTTATTCTTCATATAGTAGTCTCCTTTCGTAGGAGGTGTATGGCACTTAGGTAATTTCTTAAAGCACGGGTTGAGTGACCTATCTTCCGCCTGTGCCTTCCTCATCTCCTCTGGATGAGTATTTATGGGTTCATCCTCCTCCTTTCGTGACTGTGACCTGGTCTGCACTGTTGCCATGATCACAGGTTTCCTGGGATTCCCCAAGAATACATAACGACACCCCAATATCAGAGGATAGATGGGTTCGTTTATCACGGCTGCCTTGATTACTCCTTCCACATAGCGAGTTTTTACACAGATTCTAGCAATGGGAAGTGTCATGGTTGCTACGTCCTTGGTTGCGGCTTGGATCTCCACTGTTTCTGTGGTGTATTGATCTGCTCGCACCAGGTGAGAGCTCACGACTGAGTCATAATCTAAACCTGTATCGTAAAGGCACCTAATGGTGACACCATTACATACAACATCCTCACAAACTTGGGGTGGTAAGGTTCCTGCTGTCCACTAGGTTTAACCTTTTGTCCCTTTCTCCCCGTTTTCATTGCAGCAAAGTTAGGAGGTTTTCGAGTACACATTGTGGTGTCATGATTATTTTTCTTGCACCACTTACCCCATTTATTTCCCTGAGGAAAATGTTTCTTATCATTCAATTGCGAGTTTCTATCTCGTTGGTCAAACTTGGCTTTATCATAATAGGCTTTACCCTTGTTAAATTTATCTCTGTGCTCAAATTTAGGTTGATTTTGGTTTTGTGGAGCTTTATTATGGTCTATAGGCTTCTTCTTTAAACTTGCTATCTCATACTGGGCTGCCTGATATCTCTCAGCCACATTTAAGATCTCCCCCAGCCTCTCAACACCCTGTTCCGTGAGAAATTTTCTCAGGTCTGGAGCCATGGACTCTCTTAACTGCTCAGTCATAATTATTTCCTTTAAATCTTGGGTTTTCCCCAGAGCAGTCCATTTCTCCAGGTATGTCTCCAGGCGTGCAGAGAACTGGTGGTAAGTCTCTCCAGTCAACAGTTTGGCATCCCTAAATTTCTTTCTGTAAAATTCACTGTTTTTCTCATATCTAACTAGAAGAGCTTGCTTAAGAATGTCGTAGTCATCTTGATCATCCTTGCTCAGTTTGGCGAAGACCTCATAAGAGGTTCCCCAAAGCCCCTGAGATACCTTCATACTCCATCTCTCTTTCTCTAGTCCATACATAGTAGCTAACCTTTCAAATCTAGATAAAAATGACTCAATATCATCATCTTTTTCTACAAATGGGTGCAACTGGAACCCCATGGCTGAGGTTGAGGCAACCTGGCCTGCAGCAGAGTCGGAGGTGGATGAGCTACTTCCATTATCAGGAGCATGGCCTTGTAACTCCAACTCCCTTAGTCGTAGTTCATGTTCCCTTTGGAGTCTTTTATCTTCTCTCTCAGCCTCAAGTCTCCTTTCTTCTAACTGCAGCCTCTTGATCTCAGCCTCCCTATCAGCCTCTAATTTCTTAAGCTCCCTAGCATCCTCTAACATAATTCTCTTCTCCTCAGCTAATCTCTTATCTTCCCTTTCCATATACTTATCGCACTCTGATGTCACAAACTGAATCAGAGCTTGCCCATCTAAATTCATTTCCTTTGCAGTCTGCACAGCAGCAGATCTGTATTTAGCCATATCCGCCATTTTATAGTTAACAATATGAAATACTATCCACTACCTTAACTAATTAATCAACTCTAAACACAAGACAAAGGGCAATGATATCTCAAACCACTCTCAGATTATTTTTTACTATTATATTTTACAAATACTGGGACTAGTGACTCACTTAATGTAGGGTACTAAGAACCTTTTAATCCCGGACGAGCCCCCAATTAATGTGGTGAATTAGTTGTTAGTATTGGTTTCAATATTATATTAATGGTATCTGGTGTGAGGTCAGCTATGCAAGTCCCTGAGGTTTATTAAATATAAATAAGTTTACAGGGTACCTGTCTGCTTCCACCACGACCTCACCCGATTATACATCTTCCCCTACTGAAGTGTATTGGTGTGTGTATGTTGTCTAGCAAGTGTCTAGGGTATATGCAATGTGATGAAATGTATGAACAAGACAACAATTACACCTATTACTAATAAACAATGATTAAACAAGTCACTGAGTAAAGTTTGGAATGTAACTTATTTTTTTATAATTTATTTTCCTGTATCTAGTTATTCTTCTGACACAGGAATAATCAACTCAACATGATAATGAAATTATTTACAACCAATTATTTTACAACTGTCATTGAGTCTGTTTTATCCCACAATTATTTATATGTTTCAAGCTGGAAAAATGTCAAGTATTTCTTGCTCCTAGAAAAGGGTACAAGTTTATTGAACGTTTTTGTTCCTCACTGTCTGATACCCTATCTTATGGGAAAACTGAGAGAGTGGAGTGTTTGTGATATCAATTTCCCAGACAATTCTTATCTGAGGTCTCTGGAACCAGGCTGTTTGAAGTATGTATAAAACGCCAGTCTCCACTGCCAAGACATGATTCTGCTTCTATAGGTAAATCACTGTGTAGACACTCAGTATTTAGGCCTCACTGCAGAACTTAAGGACAGGTGTTAGGTCACCTGGGCTCACTTTCACTCGTAGATGAAACTCGCAATCAAAGAAATCTACACACTAAACAGTTGAATATTGCGGTATATGGCATAATCCAAATCGCTGCTTGTGCAGAATTAGCAACCAAGACAGTACTCTTGCCTTGTCTATAACAACTTCTTTAGTGTATAAATTTTAGTTAACAAGTGGCCCCTAATACCAACTACTAATTGGTTTTATACAACCGTTTAGTCTAGTACACTACAGCCAATCAGAGACTGTTTAATGAATAGCGTTCCTTTTCAAATAAAACTGACCTCAAATATTCAAATTAAGGACTCCTTCCCCTCTCCTATTTAATTCAGTACGGCATTTTCAAAAACAAATAGGACGTTAACCTTAATTTTTCCTTTTATTTTAAACTACCTTATCGGACGTTAACCTTACGGCGCCACGTCACATTGCGTGTGTGTATATATATCGTCTGCTAAAACCAGCGTGTGAATATATGTCCAGAACTCGGGTCGAGAAAAAGGGGGTCTTTCGAACGCCCGTCATGGTATTAATGTTAAACCGCGGCAAATCGTTTAGGCCCTTACTTCGGTATGCAAATTGAACGTGCTGTGGAATTAAGCGTTAGTTCTCACAGATTTCACTACACAGGTGTTGACAAATGTTCTTTTCTCACACTCACGTATGGCTGGAAGTCATCGACACCAACGACTGTGTACCTTTACTACAGTTTAATTTGGACGTACACACTCGACAGCACAGATAGTGACAAATCACAGGTTGGCATAATACATCATGGTACAGTGGATAAATTGTCTTGCAATGTTACATGGGCACTCATGTAGAATAATAGTATAATGGACTGTCAGTAGCCAAGCACTCAGTATTGCCCATATATATATCATCTGAGTTTACTGACAAAGCACGTCAGATTATAAACAATGTCCAAGATGGCTTCTAGACCTAACCTCGTCTAGCGAAGATTCCTTAACATAATGTCCAGCACAGATTTTTCCATATAATCAAATTGAACCGCTAGCAATGGGTTCTCATGTGTAGCAGTGATCTCTGGACTAATCAAGCGATAATACGGGCATCCCTTTTCTCTTCTTGAAAGTCACTAAATGTTTGGTTACAAGATGACTTCTCTCGTGAGCTGTCACTCACGTTTGGATACAGATAATGAATCTGTCTTAAAGTTAGTCATTCATTAAATGTTTCATTGCTCTGTAGATTCTATCATGATACAATTGACTGCATTCTACAGGATATAGTGCTGCTAGGAATCAGAGTCGTTTTCCATCTAGTTAAATGCATCCTCTCAGATGTACAAAATCGTACCTATCGAAAAACGGTGGCTTCGTACGAGAGTTCAAAAGAGTATCTTTTATTACCTGGGTATCAGAAATATGATTCTGCCATTCCTTGGCAATAAGAATGAACACTGGGGTAAAGCATACATGATAGGTCTAGACGACTATCACTTTCCCCATAAATATAGAGATCACTTTTTCCGGCTACAAGCCGACATAGAAAAACACAGCCCATCATCAGGGCGAAGCCAAAACACACCTCTCTCTCGCGACACATCCGCCGAACAGCCTTTGACCTCTCTAGAGACAAAAGAACATATAGTTCGACTTAGATATGTAAAGATATACAGATATAAGACAGACTCGTCCTACTCAGACAAACAATACACATAAATTCAGGCCATAGATATTCTGAAGCAAGAACAATCTATTACTACCCAAACAAAGAATAAATCGCAGTAAAACTGGATTCATCCGCGGAGTTCGATCGAAAGAGACGACACAACTTTCAGGGAAGTAACTCAATAATGACTTTTCCTTAAGCACTAAGAAGTATCTATTTTGTTTACAAAATATTTGCGAACATAACAAGTATACCAATGTATAATATTGTAAGATATCAAAGACTGCACGTAACAGTCTTACCACACCTCCCGGGAAAAAAAAATGGAACTTTTTTTTTTTTTTGAAATACATCTAGGAGCAACGTACAATAGGCTCACAACGCATGAATAATGCGTAGATGAAAATATCAGGAATAAATATAACGCCTAATATCAGGCTAAGTCGACTTATGGAGCGACTGGTGAGAATGTGTCTCATAAACTGAGAGAAATTATTTCTCTACAAGTAAATTTTTCCAGGAAGGTGTCATCAAAGTATAATACAATTCTGGCAATTACACGATGCCTAAAAAATTCATACCATAATTTCGTATTAGATATCTTAAATTTATGATTTATGAAGAAAAATCATCAAAGCACAGCGGTGAATAAACATCAATGAACCGCTATGTAGTGATACAATCATTATATTATTAAATTACAAATGTGTATCTATCATGATATAGAAAAGGAACTACTATAGAACTAGACATATCAAGACGTCTAAGCCCTAATAGTTATGTGGAATCATGTGGGCATCTTGACAGAATGTCTGCCATCACATTATCTGATCCACGAATAGCTCGCACAGAGAAATGAAAAGGTTGAAGAGCAATTGCATATCGAGTAGACCTCGAGCTCTTCAAATTCTTACTCTGTATAGCAGTAAGAGCTTTTTGGTCGGTTTCTACTATGAAATGTGCGCCTAGAAGGAATCTCTGTAGTTTGAGAGGATCGACCAAACCATAGCTAATAGCTCACGGTCTAAAACCGAATAATTCCTTTCTGCCGCATTAAGTTTTCTGGAAATATACATTACAGGATGCAGAGTTCCAGAGTACTCTTGCATTAGTGCCGCTCCAATCCCAGTGGATGAACCGTCACTACGAAGAACGAATGTCTTATCTTTAGTAGGTAGCACTAAAATAGGTGGTGTTGAAAACAATGTTTTAATCTTATCCAGAGAGCATTGGCATTCCTGAGACCAGTGGACCATATTAGGCGAACCTTTCTTTAGAAGTGTAGAAAGAGGTGCCATGATAGAGGATAGATTCTGAATGAATCTGCCATAAAATTGAATAAGACCTAACAGACTTCTCACCTGTTTTTTAGTCTTAGGGATCGAGATGTTAAGTATCTTACTAGTATTATGGTCCTCTGTCTTTAGGAAACCATGACCAACTCGGTGGCCTAGGAAAGAAATTTCGCTAAAACCAATATAGGCTTTAGAGGGTTTCGCTGTCAGGTTGTGCTCGCGCAAAGTAGACAGCAATTCATCTAACCCTGAATAGTGATCTTCCCAAGTATCGCTGAAAAGACAGATGTCGTCTAGATATGCAATGACATCTGACCGATAAGATAGGATTCGGCGCATCATGCGTACGAATGTAGCTGGTGCGTTCATAAGACCGAAAGGCATAAAATTCCTTTGGAACAAACCTCTAGGTGTTGAAAAAGCCGTAAGAGGTTTGGCGCGTTCAGATAAAGGAACTTGCCAATATCCTTTAGACAAATCAAGTTTAGTGAAAAAATGAGATTTGGAGAGTCGAGTAAGTAGCTCTTCCAGTAAAGGCATAGGTTCGGCATCGAACTTCGTTACTTGATTCAATTTTCGATAGTCAACGCAAAGACGTATGTTATTGTCTTTTTTACGAACAATAACCATCGGCGAAGAATATGCAGAGGTGGATGGTTCGATTATTTTCAAATCTATCATCTCATCCAACTCTTTCTCAACCTGTGCTTGAAAATGTATAGGTATAGGATAAGGTCTAACCCTAATAGGAGTATGGTCAGTTAGAACAATGTCATGTTCAATGACATGCGTTTGTCCAGGGATGTCAGTGAGTACATCCTGAAATGTTTGCAACATAGTTGAAACTTGTCGCTGTTCTCCTAGAGACAAATCAGGAGAGACAGTAACGTTCTTCCATGATTCACTAGAATGAAGTGGGATCATTGGAAGAGGAAGATTTACATATGAAAAACTTGTTTCCTCATCCTGTATCACGGACAGTGATGAGTAATGACCATGTTGTACTGGAGAATTGTCCGTTGCTTGGAAAATGGGTTGCAAATAATCCGGACGTTCATGGAATTCAGTAAGCATATTGATGTGGAAGGTTTTATGCTTCCCATCAATATTGACAATATAGTCGACATCGGAAATTTTCGATATTATATCGTACGGACCTTTCCAAGAAATAAGTAGTCTGTTTTCCCTACAAGGTAGTAATACAAATGCTTTGTCACCAGGACAAAGTTGTCGTAAGCATCTCTTCTTATTGGCAAATTGCCTTGCCTTCTGTTTCGCAAATTCAGAAGAAGAAGTTGCTAATTTGCATGCTTCGATAATCTTTTGTCTCAACGCGATGACATATTCGTAGGATGACTTTGTGTCATCGTCAATATTGTCAGCTGTTATGAGATCATGAAGCAACGACATAGGGCCACGCGGACGCGCGCCAAAGACAAGTTCAAAGGGAGAAAATCCTGTATGTTCATTGGGTACCTCTCTGTAAGCGAAGAGGGCCGCAGGTAAAACTCTGTCCCAGTCTTGAGGATGATCCTCAGTTATCTTCCCTAGTAAGTTTTTAAGTGTTCTATTAAGGCGTTCGACCATACCATTAGACATTGGATGGTAGATACTACTTAAAGATCTATCTATCTGCAGCGTAGACATTACTTGAGACATGGTATCTGATATTAGTTGGGTGCCATGGTCTGACAATATCTCTCCGGGGAACCCCAGACGAGAAAATATAAGCCAAAGAGCATCTGCAATGTCAGCAGTAGTAATGCTCTTCAGAGGAATAGCCTCTGGCCAACGTGTGCACATATCAACACACGTCAAGATAAACTGATGTCCTCTGGCAGACTTGATCTTAAATGGACCAATAATGTCTATGGCCATTTTTTGAAACGGCCGAATAGGAATGTCCACCGCCTGAATGGGTGCAGCATGCCGTGGACCTTTGGATTTAACTTCCTGACATACTTTACAAGATCGACAATAAATCCGTATGTCCTTGTTTACCAATGGCCAAAAGAAAGCCGCAAGGACTCTTGACTTAGTACGGGAAAAACCCATGTGTCCAGCACACTGAGAGTCGTGAGCGTGCTGCAAAATTTTAACTCTCAAATTCTTGGGAACCAGGATTTGAGAATGACTTGACGTAATGGAGTCTTGAACCATACGTACAAGTACGCCATTCTTCTTTGTAATCCACGATTTACGACTTGTGTCTTTATTCGGATCACCTTTAGTTGCAAGAATGAAGAATTTCTTCAGAGTGGGATCATCTTCTTGCTGTTTTATAAACGAGTCACGAGAAATTACCAAGGGATCATCTTGGTTATGCACTTCATTATCTTCAGTAGATGAAGTTTGAGGCATATTAAGAGCCTGAGCTCTAGTGACTACAGCGTTAGCAATCTGCATGTTTTGCCTTTCCCACGCGGAAATTTGTTGCGGAGTGCTATCTTTGACTCCATGAATGCGACCGATGATGAGGTCAGCGATCGGATTCGGAAGAAGACATGCGTGTACATCTCCTGTAAAGAAAGGAGTAGCAATCCTAATGATAGCAGTAGAGTATTTCTCTAATGTGCCGCCAAATGTTACACATTTGACTACTTGTCCAGTGGCACGGGAAGGATCTACGAGTGACTGCCTAACACCAATTGTGGTGCATCCAGAATCAAATAGCACAGAGACTGGATTGTTATTTACTAAACCCTTATGTAAGACAAGAGAACCTCTTCCATCATGCGCGACTGATGCAGGAAGAGCAGGAAGAGGATGGCCACAGCTTAAAGTAGACACTGTGGTTGGCTCAAATAATGTTTTGCATTGGGGGCACTGAGATGCTCTCCCAAAATCAAAAGCGGCACATGCCATATTACTAGCATCATTATTATCTTTACTCTGTTTATAGGCTTCATGGGACTCTTGTTGTGTTTTGAGGTCCCTGAAATCTGTGTGAATAATTGGGATTGTATGGTGTTGCTGAAGCAACTGGCATACTCTCCTTAATCTTAGTGTTGCCAAAAGTCACGTCGGGGTGTGCAGTGACATATTGGGAACAATATTCTTCCATTTCCTTTAGAGATTTGGGTTTACGCTCATGTATAAATTCAAGGAATGGTTTGTTAACACATGACATAATCTTATCTCTGAGCAACAAATCCATAAGTCCTTCATACGTTTTTTCTGTTTTGGAAAGCTCAATCCAACGATCAACTGTGAGACGTGCCTTTGCAGTGAATTCTGAGAATTCTACACCTGTCTCAGGCACCATCGTCTTAAACAAAAGGCGATAGCCTTCCTCACTTAGCTGGTATTTCTTTATCAAAGCCGCCCTAATGACATCATAATTATCCTTATCTGCTTCTCCTACAAGGCATAATCTAGTCAAAGATTCACCTTTCAAGTTTTCTGCTAATTGATTAGCATATTGAGATTTATCTACATTATGAGTACGACATGAACGTTCAAATCTATCCAGCCAGAATGTAATATCGTCACTGGACTGATTGAACGGTGGAACCTTAACCTTGTAGTAGAAGGTTTACCATTACCACTAGATGCCTGATTAACATTACTCATACTTGTCAATCTCAATTTCTCTAACTCAAATTCATGTTCTCTTATTGCTTTTTTTTCTTCAGCTTCTCTGTCTAATCTTTTTTGTTCAGCATCTCTGTCTAATCTTTTTTTGTTCAGCTTCCCTGTCTAATCTTTTTTGTTCAGCTTCAAATCTCCTTTGGGCATCTGCATCTGCAATTTCTTTTGTTCAGCAGCAGCCTCAGCTTCTCTTTCTAATCTTTTCTCTTCAGCCAGAGCTTTTCTCTCTTCTGCAGCAGCTTTTCTCTCTTCTGCAGCTAATGCTTTGTCATATTGAGCAACCCCCATTCTTCTAATTGTTGACCAGTTTTATCAAGGGATTTCCCTTGTGTAATGAAGTATTCTAATGTAGACATGATGTCTAACAATAATACTAATCACTTGAAACAATAATAATACCACAAGTTCTTAATGACTTGATTAATCAGTACACTATCCCAATATCTGTGGGTCACAAGCCTTAATAAGGTCTTGTATAACAGTAATAATAATCAAGTACTGGTTTATACCATAATCCAAGTGCAGTGCACAGGCAATAGTGTCTTATGAAATATACCTATATAAAACATATGTCAACCCACAGAATACATAAAGTACAAATAGGACTGACAATACGAAAACGTTTGCAGAAATCAAATAAATCAAATAGGGAAATCAATGAAAATAATCACTGAATCTGCAAGGGATAACAACACAAATGACGTCACAGTATATGAATATAAATTGTGAATAGAACTGAAAGATAGAAAAGGGTAGACCAACAAATTACAAACAAATCAAAACAAAACTAAAGAACAAAGAAATATTACAAAAATAACAATAATTACAGTCTTCACAGCTAACACAAAAGCAACAGTTGTCGCAGCAAATTTTCAATCAAGAAAATTGCACCTATAGAAAACGCCCACAACGGACCCTCTATGACGTGGGATATTCTGTTGTGAGGACTCCGCCCAACCTAAACACAACCCGCTGACATAGAAACTAACATACTATACAAACAAATAACATGTAAACATAAATATATAAATTATGTGTATGATAGTATGTGTTGCAAAATAGGCTCAGTTTTACAGTAATGGCAAAGTTATTTTTATGAAAATAAACAAACTGCCACTTTATTCAATTAAACATTCTGGCCTTAAATATTAAAGTTCATATATAGAAAACAAGAAGATCCATCGATGAAAATAGGACTTCTTAGTTCAATAATACTGTCTTCCTGTTAATATTGACAAGAATTGATCCAACTGTTCTGTGAAACTCTGTAATGTCTAATGTAAGAATGTCAACAACGCTGACCTACATACTGCATTCACTTGACAGGTCACGTGACGAAGTGTTGACAAAGAGCAAACCAATACTGCAAGTGTGTCGTATCAGCCACAGGAAACGGTCTGGTATCGGTAATCTGTTGACTTCTGAACTTCTGCGAGGTCAAACCCAGAAAGCTGGTCCACCAGATGATAAGGTCTCTTTTTGGAAGACAGACGTCATCATCATCAGTTGATAAACTCTTATAATACAAGACCCTTGCCCTGAGCAAGAGACATGCTGAAAAAATCTGAAGCTCACTCGAACATCACCAGAGTTAAATACTGTGTTGTTGTGTTGCTCGTGGTTTGAGTATGGAATGTCAACTTGACCTACGCAGTGGTGTGTAGACATAGATTGAGTGTATAACATGCGAATGATAAGAAGAGTTCGTGGTGTTGACAAATGTTCTTTTCTCACACTCATGTATGGCTGGAAGTCATCGACACCAACGACTGTGTACCTTTACTACAGTTTAATTTGGACGTACACACTCGACAGCACAGATAGTGACAAATCACAGGATGGCATAATACATCATGGTACAGTGGATAAATGGTCTTGCAATGTTACATGGGCACTCATGTAGAATAATAGTATAATGGACTGTCAGTAGCCAAGCACTCAGTATTGCCCATATATATATCATCTGAGTTTACTGACAAAGCACGTCAGATTATAAACAATGTCCAAGATGGCTTCTAGACCTAACCTCGTCTAGCGAAGATTCCTTAACATAATGTCCAGCACAGATTTTTCCATATAATCAAATTGAACCGCTAGCAATGGGTTCTCATGTGTAGCAGTGATCTCTGGACTAATCAAGCGATAATACGGGCATCCCTTTTCTCTTCTTGAAAGTCACTAAATGTTTGGTTACAAGATGACTTCTCTCGTGCGCTGTCACTCACGTTTGGATACAGATAATGAATCTGTCTTAAAGTTAGTCATTCATTAAATGTTTCATTGCTCTGTAGATTCTATCATGATACAATTGACTGCATTCTACAGGATATAGTGCTGCTAGGAATCAGAGTCGTTTTCCATCTAGTTAAATGCATCCTCTCAGATGTACAAAATCGTACCTATCGAAAAACGGTGGCTTCGTACGAGAGTTCAAAAGAGTATCTTTTATTACCTGGGTATCAGAAATATGATTCTGCCATTCCTTGGCATTAAGAATGAACACTGGAGTAAAGCATACATGATAGGTCTAGACGACTATCACTTTCCCCATAAATATAGAGATCACTTTTTCCGGCTACAAGCCGACATAGAAAAACACAGCCCATCATCAGGGCGAAGCCAAAACACACCTCTCTCGCGACACATCCGCCGAACAGCCTTTGACCTCTCTAGAGACAAAAGAACATATAGTTCGACTTAGATATGTAAAGATATACAGATATAAGACAGACTCGTCCTACTCAGACAAACAATACACATAAATTCAGGCCATAGATATTCTGAAGCAAGAACAATCTATTACTACCCAAACAAAGAATAAATCGCAGTAAAACTGGATTCATCCGCGGAGTTCGATCGAAAGAGACGACACAACTTTCAAGGGAAGTAACTCAATAATGACTTTTCCTTAAGCACTAAAAAGTATCTATTTTGTTTACAAAATATTTGCGAACATAACAAGTATACCAATGTATAATATTGTAAGATATCAAAGACTGCACGTAACAGTAAGCCACTCATGTCTGTTGTTTTTCTGTTGTCTAGTGTTCTACTTCTTTATTTCCTACGAGTGCCTGATAACATACCTTTATATTTGTTTCATATTAATTTACTGCGCATCTAGAATAATATTTCCACACTTAAATCAGTCTTGTCGTGTTTAGCTTTCACTTTAACCGGGAAACATCTGAAGGTCCGGTTTAATGTTAATGTCAATCAGAATCAACGTCATTGCACTCCGGGCAAACCCATAGGTGCTCAGTCTCCCTCGGCAAAGGTCGAAGGGTATGAATGCTAATTGTTCCTGTTGCGCACTGGTTGTATACATGGCGGATGCGTCCTCTCATACGTCCATCCCTGCTGGTCTTACGTTTGATGCCAAATTCCAGCAATCTTAGCCTTGATGATCCATCGATTGCAGTGTCATTCTCTAATAGACGAACATGAATTGCCCTCAGTATTTCTTCCTTATCCATGGCCAATGCACCTTTTATGGGTGCTCTTGAAGCTAGTCTGTCACATTTTTCATTGCCACGTACCCCGGCATGACCAGGACAGTAGATTCATATCAGTTCTTGAAGATTCGATGCTCCATTCATGTCGAAGCCAACCATTTTGGACCTTTCGAAGCATGGATTGTGAGTCTGATACAATGAGAAGGTCCAGTTTACAACAGGTTAAACTCTTTCTCGGCGTCTGATTGGCTAAAGTTACGGGGTGCTGGTACGACGCTTGGTAGCATCACGCTCCAATTTACCAAGCTGTAAATGGGTATCTGCAGGGCCGGATTAAGCTAGTGCGGGGCCTGTAGCATATGTTAAGAAAGGGGCCCTATATTTAATAAAACAAAACAATAAAACAACACAAACATATTTGAACACACATTTTTAATTTGCATAATAATTATTATTATCAATTAATTCGTGCTTGTAATCCTATAAACTTGCCACTCATGTTGCTGGCGTTGTCATAACTTTGATCACGGCAGTCTTTAATATCAATGTCGTTTGCCTTTAAAAAATTAAGTAGACTTTTAGTAAGCTGTTCAGCACTATGACCTTCCATATCCAAAAATGTCACAAATCTTTCAACTGGTCCAGATGGCAAAACATAGCGCAGAGTCAAAGTCAGCTGGTCCATATTAGATATATCTGGAGTAGAATCCAATGAAACGGAATAATACTTGTATTTCTTCATTTCACAGAGAATGTGATCCAGTATGCTGGATCCAATCAGATTGATGAATTCCTCACTCGTTGTTTTAGATAGATATGATGTATGTCCAAATCCTTTGTTTGCATGAGTACTTATATGCTCTGCCAGAAAAGGGTCAAACTTGGCCAGTAATTCTAACAACCCTAAGTAATTCCCGTTATAAGGGGACCCAACAATTTCATCACTGCCACGAAATGAAAGGCCTCGTTCTGCTAAAAACTTCACAACTTCAATTATTCGCTCTAGAAGTTTGTGCCAATACTTTTCTTGAATGTCCATTTGTTTCACAAGATGGGAATCGACACGTTCACCTTTGTTTTTACGCATCAACAGTGAAATTAAAGCTTGTCTATGTGAGGAGCTTTCTTCATGTCGACGCAATAGATTGCTTGCATTTTTTCAGTCATTAAACCCTTCCACAGAAAACTTTGATGAACATTCTGAACTCATAAGCTTTCATGGGAAACAGAATAGGCGCCCTTTACTTTCTGAATAGCATAACCATTTTCTTGCATGTTGCTTGTTTGTAAGTTTATGAATATGTGTAAAATAAGACTTCTGACAGTATCGAGTTTTCTTTTCAGTGTCATACAATCGCACGGAAGAAGAGAAGGCACTATCAACATGTTGACATTTTTCACTTCCCTTGGATATGCAATATTCACGCTCACAGTCATCTATATTGTTCAGCCAGTCACCAATATCATTAGAGTACTTCTTCGTTTCACTTATTCTTTCACATTCAGACTCAGTGTATACTGGGTTTTGCTGTATGTTTTCTGCAGCACAGCCTGCACTAGTACTAGTTGTTCCTGTACTTCCAGCTTCCCAAAAATCACAAGATCATTGATTTAAACGCTCGTATTTTTTTTTTGAAGAGTCACGCTAAGTCACCCTTCTCTCTAACCAGCGGCCCTCGAGCTTTCCAGCTCTTTTGGCCCAATGACATGTCATTGCGAGGCTGGGGGGTCAGTGGACTTTCCTTTCAACCCGGTCAGGAGCTTCGCTCCTTCCCATCAACGCTCGTATTAGAAGATGACCAAAAAATTATGAACATATTTATTGGCGCGGGGCCCCTAAAAGCGCGGGGCCCGTAGCATACGCTACTTGTGCTACTACGTTAATCCGGCTCTGGGTATCTGACTCTGCTCTTGAGTTAGGGCAGTCAAAGGCAGCGACGAGAAAGGAAACTGGTCCCCCCCCCCCCCCCCCCAACAAATCTGGACCTAGTATGGTGACGTCTCTAACACTTCACTAACCTACAGCAGTAACTGCTATGGAATTACCTTTCCATTACACAACAATCTTTTTGAACACTCTAACCGACTAAGTCCATGGTCGACAAAATTCAGTTAAAAAGGTTAGACCGGACAGGACAAGCAGTGCCGTAACTACAAAGGAAGGGCACAAATTAAGTGAGGCCCTCCTTACATAATGGGCTCGAAAACCTTATCATTATCCGGCAAATCTGTATAAACATTTATACTACTTATTTAATAATTACTGTTAGTTGCAAAAAGTACTAACATAAATTTTTTAACGTAATATAGAGAATCAAATAATTTGTGACATCATTAGTTGGGGCCGCACTACTTTCTTAGTGCCTGGGCCCCGGGACGTGCACAGTCCACCCAGGTGGTAGTTACGCCACTGTGGACAAGTAAATAATAAACATAAACGTATGTTACAGGCAGTCATAAGAAATAAAGACGTGAAAAACTAGACAATAAAAACGTAACAGTAGTGATAGGCTTGCCTGGGAATCGAACCTAAGACCATCTCAACGGCGCCGTCGCTTCGTTACGGGAGTAAATCGTGACTAACCAACCTGCCAGCTCAGCACCACAAAGACTTGAAAAGACAATAAGGGAAAAGGTAAAGGTAAACGTCTAGCTAAGGCTGCCACAAGGCAGTGAGGTGTTAGAGAATTCTATACGCTATGACAACTTTATGAAGTAGTTTGATCAGTTCCTTTCCTCGCTGCATTCACCTTCCGTAACTCAAGAGCAAAGTCTGGTACTGATTTACAGCTTGGTAGACTGAAGCTCGATCCTCGAAGCCTGGAGACCTGTCAGCGAGAGAAAAGCGGGCTGCCTAAACACTTTGGCATGTTGTTGTTTTTTTAAAATATGTTAGTTCTGCCTGAGAACAATTTCTTCTTCTTCTTCCTCGTTCGCCTTCAGACTTCCACATTTATGACTCTAATAAAGGCAGTAGTCAACTCAAGGTTCCCGACATCTCCAAACAGTTTTTCGTTGACAGAAGTGGGTTGTTGCCATATGCTACTCCGTTCATTACTGTAGGTTGGGGAGAACAATTTGAAATGATTGCATTTTAAACTCTTTAACGAGGATCTGTTGGATGGCGAGTCTGGTGCCACCCGCCGCGGTTATTCCAGCTATAATAGCGTATATTAAATATTTGATCTCCAATAACGTATATAAATTACTCATAAAAATGTAGTCCTATAACAGATACTGCCGTAAGGGAGTGAAGTGTTAGAGACTTCATTATACTAAGTCTAGCATTGATAGTTTGGGGTGAACAGTTCCCTTCATCGCTGTCTTTTCCTTCCCTAACTCAAATGCAAAGTCATGTACCCATTTATAGCTGGGTAGACTGAAGCGTGTCGATACCGTGAATCGAACCTGGCAACTTTGCCGCAAGAGACCGGCGCTCTAACCACAATGTCAGTCGAACGCTTAACTCTTTCTTTCCCAACAGCCGTATGGTGCGCCACTGTGCAATATTCTCCCAAGGGAGACCTAGCACGCCGGCTAGGTTGTAGCCAACTTCCCCCTGTCCGCACTTTACAGAATATAGCACAAATATGTTTGCTGCGAATAACACTTACAACATGAGCTATATTATTCAACGAATTTACAACGATTTATCATATATTACAAGATGTTTTCTCATATATATATATGTTGGCTGGTTGCTTAGAAACATCACCGTCGGCAAAAAACACTGACGTCCATTTTTATACCTGATTAAAAGCGAAAAATTGACAAGGACGTAAAGAGTTAAAGGACATTTTACAATTGTTGCAATTTTTAATATGTTCAACAAACACCAATAAGAGGTTTTGATGGGCTAGCAACCTGTCATGTACAACAGTTGCTATAGAAACCATCACTATAGACGTGTGCTTGGTGAAGGGTTCTTAGAGAATTATGCCTGCAATATTGACTCCCATGGTCCTTAAGGAGCAAATGAATTAGCGTAGGCTCTCTAAAATCTACTACAGTGTTGGCACCATGCTACACTGTTAGAAGTTATACGGAGACAGGAGGAAGAAATCAATTTAAAAGGGAAGAATTCGGTCCAACTTAAAAAGTATCTAGCATCTAGACTGAACGGAAAAAATTTGTAAACTAGACAGAAACTACAAGGAATATAATTTTTTTTTTTAAATGTTCTTTTTCCCAATAACAATTTTGGTCGGAGTTTAAAAAAAAAAAAAAAACCGAAATAAAAAGGTCATTGACGTTTCACGTGAAGGACAAACGTGGAGGTATGTATATAAGTTAACTTGTGTGTCAGAAATGGAAACACAAAAGTGCATAACGCTAATAAAACTTGTCTGTTTTGTGCTACAGGATCCCGTTTTGGGACAAAGAGTTTGTGGTATACGAGTAGGTAAATTTTATGGTAAAAAAAAAAAAACGAAACAGAAAAATACATGAATATTTCTAAACAATTAGAATCTTTAACTCAAATGTGAAGTCAGTCTTACTGTATGGCTCAGAGTCATGGCATGTCTCAAAAAGTAACACCTCCAAGCTACAGACATTTGTAAATAGATGTCTCCGACGGATCCTCCGTATAATATGGCCAGATGTAATAACAAATATAGAGCTAAGGAAAAGATGCGGGCAACAGCCAATACAAATAGAAATTAAGGTAAGAAAGTGGGAATGGATATGACATTCACTCAGAAGAGAAAAATCAAGCACAGCCAGAATTACCCTTGACTGGAACCCACAGGGGAAGAGAAGATTGGGGAGGCCAAAGAGAACTTAGAGAAGAAATGTTGAAGAGGAGGCTAGGGAAATTGGAATGACTTGGGCACAGCTGAAAAAGACAGCCCAGCATAGAAATCAATGGAGAGCAGCTGTTTCTGCCCTATGTTCCACGGGGAACGAAAAGGAATGATGATGAGATGATTTCTAAAAACACCTGCCAGGAAGATATGCGACCAAATGAGCGTTATTTTAATAGGCGCGCAAAATTTAATTTCACGTCGCAATGCGTGCGGCTTTTCCGTAATTTCCAAAAAATGCATCATGCTATACCATAAAAGTCATAGCTTGACTGCTTGCGTCAGGGTCAGCGAACCAGACCTGACCACGACCCTACTCCACCTCCAAGTGGTGGTCCTGGAAACAGGCTGCATCACTGCAGTCTGGCTGAGAGAGTAGGGATTGAAGAGGGAAGGCAAACCCGGTCCCAAAAAATGCCGTGCGGAAGTCGGATGTGTCGAGCCGAAAGACGCAAATATCACAGCTTCGCTGTAAACGGCAACACAACGCAACCAACGTCCTTTTCAGGACGAACGAGGAAGAAGAAGAAAGAAGATACCATAAAAAGATTGCAAGTTGATAGGAATTCTTACGTACCTAAAGTCCCAATTAGAAAATTAGGATATTTGAATGAGTTTACTTTCATTCGGGGTAGGCCTGCTTGAAAATACTATCCTTCTTTGGATATATATACTTGTATATATATATATATATATATATACTGTATATATATATATATACTGTATATATATATATATATATATATATATATATATATATATATATATATATATATATATATATATATATATATATATATATATATATATATATATATATATATATATATATATATATATATATAGATATATATATATATATATATATATATATATATATATATATATATATATATATATATTGATGTTGCTACTAATTTACATACACCTGACGTATATGGCCGTGAATTCATGGTGCTTGACTCTCTCAAGGGCAAAATTGACTATTTTACAAGGCAAAACATTATACTGTCATTTTTTTTTTTCCTTCACATGAGGTCGCATTAACTCGCATGAGTCGCATTGGCACACGCCCAACATAAACGCATGTCCCAACACAAAAAGACCCAATTGTGGCGTTAAAAGTTTATATTCTTCAGTTGATTGTTTATGCTCGTTTTCACACTGTGTCTAGGTTTATATATCATAGGTCCACAAAGTTCAGGACAGCCACAATAGTTCATTAACGATAACTTCTATAACTCGAAGATTCCACACAACGATCAATATAACAGCTGGATACTTTAGTAACATTCCATTATTTATTCACGTAGACAATACATCATTACACGGCATTCATAATTAGGTAGATTCAGCAACTTCCATAATCCGTAGGTCCATATAAACATTACCTCATTCCTCTTCCTACCTTTAGTTGTATTTAATAAACATTAATATGTTTCAAGACACTTCTCTTTTAACATTTACCATATTTCTACCATTGGGTAGAACACACACACTAAGCCGCCCATTCAGGGTCAACACACGCTCGTCCATCTTTTCTCCAAAACTGCTCACGTCATGTGCGCAATACACATATCAACAAATCACTATCGTGCAGCGCTCATGAGCACCAAAATCCTATTTATCCTCTGGCAGGTGGCGTGCAAAGCCCGCGCCACATTCCCCCCCCCCCCCCCCCTCGAACAACTGAAAACATAGTTTTCAGTCAGGCAATTATAATGTGAAGCGAGATTAAATCATTCAGATTATCACTACTGCCTTATGATTACCTATCAAACATTTAAATGATATCTATCTGGATTGCCATCAAGATGTTTAATAAAAAATAATGTCAGTAATTTTTTTTTTTTTTTTTTTTTTTTTTTTTTTTTTTTTTCGTACGCCCGCTAATACTCGAGGCGAAATCTCAGGTTATTGTTAATGTCTAACCTGACATTGATTTTACGTGAGTATCCGTTTTTCTTGTACAGAGACAGGTGTCCCTCGCCATTCAGGCAGATACTCTCCGATTTCGGAGGTACCCATTAGAGCTGGGTCGGCTCAGGAGCCGCCAATCCCTGGTCGACGACACTTCTTCAAATGTTTTCGCCAAGTCTCGAGTTAATCCAGTCCAATTCCCGGTCGACGAAAAATCCTCAAATGCCGTCGCCCGGGTTTGATCCTGAATCACCCGGTCGCCAGAGCGGTGTTGTAACCACTACGCTAGCGCGGCTCCCTATGTCAGTAATAAGAACATGAATAAATGAGTAATTATTGTCTCATAAGTGTGATCATCACATTTCAACAATCTGGTATGTGTTCGCATAGTGATCCGCTTGTCCATAGTGGCCATTGTTACAAAACCTATGCATTATCAACCTTGTTGCATGTGGAATATGGATAGCAAGAAACTTATCCGTATTCGCGTTATTCCATAACTCTAGAGAGAGTGTCTGCAAGAACATTATCCTTTCCCGTTATTGGTAGAACGTCAAAATCATATCCCTGCATTTGTAGCGCCCAACGGGTGAGACGTGCATTAGTCGATTTAAAAGTCTGTAGATATGTGAGTGCCTTTTGATCAGTGTATAATTTAAAATGCGTACCCACCAAGAACTTCTGTAGTTTATGTAATGTCCATATCAATGACAATATTTCCCTTTCCACAATTGGATATCTGGATTCTGTCTCTGAAAGTTTTCTGCTGAGGTAGAATATCGGGTGGCACTCGCCATCAAAGGTCTGCATTAAACATCCCCCGATTCTTTTCAGAGATGCGTCTGTAACAACGAGAAAAGGTCGTCGTAAGTCTGGTAGTCTTAGTATTGGACTTTTTGAAAATTGTGATTTGATGTTCTGTAAGGCATGGTCACACTCTTTGTTCCATATTATTTTGTCAGGCATACCCTTTTTTGTCAGAGCAGATAGAACAGAATTTAAAAGGGAAAATCGTGGTATAAACCTGTGGTAAAAGTTTATGAGTCCCAGCAAACTACGAACTTGTTTCTTAGTAGTTGGTATGGCACGATCTAGTACCCTTTTTAGTGTAGACTCATCAGGTTGTATTGCATGTCGGCCAATCTTATGACCCAGAAATGAAATCTCACTAAACCCAATTTCGACTTTGGAAGGTCGAGCTGTGAGGTTATGTACTCTGAGAGTTTGGAGCAAAGATTGTATTCCAGCGATATGCTCTTCCCAAGTATCATGAAAAATGCAAATATCGTCCATATACGAAATGAGATCTGTGTGATTACCTAAAACGCGACGCATCATGCGTACAAATGTCGCTGGGGCATTCCGTAAACCAAAACACATGACATTGTAATGAAACAATCCACGAGAAGTGGCAAAAGCAGTCAAAGGTTTTGACACCTCAGCCAGAGGAATATGCCAGTAACCTTTAGATAGGTCAAACTTGCTGAAGAAAGTGGCGGATGATAGGCGTGGCAACAAATCGTCCAGCAAAGGCATTGGTTCAGAATCGGATATGGTCACCTTGTTAAGGCGACGAAAGTCAATACAAATACGAATTGACTTGTCTTTCTTACGTACTGCCACCATAGGAAAACAGAAAGGTGAATCAGACGGTGAAATAATACTGGTATTGTTGCTGTCCTTACATAGACGCCACTAGGCAGTTTTAACATACCATCTACCTCACTTTCCAACTGATCTCTAACATGTAGAGGAACGGCGTATGGTCGTAATGAAATCGGAGTGTAATCTGACAATTTGATTTCACGAGTGATAATGTTGGTACGTCCCGGAAGATCAGAAAGAACATCTTGAAAGGATACCAACAAAGACCGAATTTGATCTCTATGACTTGCTGGTAACTCCGTACAGATTATAACATCACTCCATGTCTCCGAAGACGTGATAGGTGCTACGGGGAACGTGGAAGGTACATCAGCAAAGCTGGTTTGTACCTCATCAACCAAAGCGATAGATGCGTGATGGGTAGGTTGGTTCATGATAGCATCACAAATGAATTGTAACTGAGGAGGACGAGTGATTGTTGCGTGCATATTTTGACGCACATATTACAAAAATCGATATGGCTATTTAATATGGAAAAAATATAGACATTCATTCATTTGTGTATGAAAATGCTGTCTATGGTAAAGCTAGATAATTCATGATTGATTTACACTTTTGATCATAGGAGTAATCGTTCTTGATATTGATTCGGCGCATGGATATTGCACTCATGTCCATACTTATTTGTTAGGGCCAGAAAATAGATTAATTTGCTTATTATGTTTATGGCCTGAATTCATATGTATTACATATTATTAGTACAAGTAGAATCAGTCCTATATTGTATATTTTGGATGGGTAGGCAGGACTATATTCTTATTATGCCGCTCTAGCGGAAGTATGAGTTGTCTTGACAAGTCGTGATGAGTTCCGATGTACCGTTTACAATGGCGGGTTACGCATTTTCAAGGGCTGGTACATTCTTAAGTAAAAATGATTTATGAAGTGGTTTTTCTTCTGTAGGAGATTGTGTCTCTACTAGAGTTTGTGTTAGAGACTCTCCTAATGTACGGTATCATGTATGATTCGGACTCCAGGTAATGCCAGACCCTATTTGTGATGATCTCATGTCAGTTAGACCTAGCTGGAATATTGTGCTTCGCAACGCTAGGGTCATGTTTGTATCGACGAAGATGACGGGCTTCCATACAGCAGTTATGTTTACGTGAAGTAACTGGATTACTGTAGAACTGTATGGAGAAACTTTAGGAAATTATTCATATGCATTTCAAATTAACTTTGGCTTATATATATCCTCCTGTGAGTGAGTGAGCGACAACTCAGGAAGGCGGCCATGTTACATTCCTGTCATCATATTTTTGAATCACTGTCCAAAGAACGGGGCATGTATCTTACTATTCGGACAGTGGCAAGGAGATCTGAATTTTGATAGAAACCCCTTATCGTGGTTTCATAATATGATATAAACTGTGAACATAAAGCAACTTTAGTTACTTACCGATCCGCCTTCACTGACGCGTTTAGTCAGATAGGGGATGCGGCCATAATGTATCACGACATTAGAAGCTATTGATGTACTACCCATTATTTATGAATGTGTCATGACATGGGATCTACTATGTATGCCTGAAAATTGATGTGTCAACATATACCCATGATTTACTCGTTATGTCCCAGTGTGTGCGTCTAAATAAACTGTGTAAACAAAGATTCCAGCAGTCTGCATTGGTGCCTTGTAGACACAAGTGAATGAGTGCTTAGATTGGTCAGAACACGAACAGTCCACCATTCGCGTTAAGCACACTCTACACTTCTACTCCATATATACACCATCCTGCGTCGGTTGAATTGACCAAGTTTAGGGCCTGCTCCTCCTGGAGCCTTAGAGGGAAACTACTGCTTACAGTTGCCTTTGCCTTCCCTAACTCAGGACTAGGGTGAGTTACCCATTTACAGCTGGGTAGACTGGAGCATGCCTGAACTCAACAACTCTGTACACTACAATGGACATATACAGTAGTGGCACCACAAACAACATGCTACAGTGATTGATAGTGGAGCTTTACAAAAGAACTATTTGTGTGGGGAAGTTTTAAGTATCCCATGCGCGATCTGGCGACTTATAATAAGACGCTATATTGTTCCCGCTGCACCTATCTGCCTCCCACAATAGTGTGACCATGTTTTCCTGGCGTAATGTCTTCCGCCAAGATGTCTACCCTGACAGGTTAACCAATAATCGCCATTATCTGCGTGCCTCCGCCAGACAGATGTCTGGTCAGACAATGTTGTCTTCTTTCATCGTACGCACAATACAAGCTTGTGTCAACACGGTCATCAGTTTTTCACTTGGGTCAAATGTTGGACCGACACGTTTCCAAGGGTGACCAGACGGATTCAAAGAGATAAGCGGGTGACCGGTCTGATGACTTGGTATTGTTACTATAATACCACAGTTCACCTGGCGGAACGTAAATACGTCCGAGGAGTGGTAAACAAGATAAAGACAGTCCTATAGCAAATACTTCCGTAGGGGAGTGGAGTGTTAGGGACTTTCCCCTACTCGATTCAGCATAGAGAGAAAAAAAATGGTGCGTACAATATGCCACATAATAATGAATGAAAGGACAAAAATTATGCCAAATAAATGCGATGAGTGAGAGGAAGAGAAAAATGAAGAAAAAAGTGATAGTGACGGAGTGGACGTGAGATCGCACAATCGTATCGTCACACTAAGAGCCAGGGATCTAGACCTCCAGGACGACCCACAGTCCGCTGGGAGGACAACATTAGACAATCTTTGAAGTACCGAGGACTAGAATGGAACCAGGCCAGGAGGAAGAAAGCCGATATGATAGTATGGCGCTCTCTCTTCCAAACGTCTACAGGTCACGGTAGAAGGAGAGCGACTAAGTAAGTAAGATTTTGTTCCCTAGTGTGTTAGTCTGTGTTACTTGATTAGGGTATGTCGGTTTGTTTTAGTTCATTGGTTGGTTAATGTTAGTTTAAGCGTCAAATTGGCTAACCTGTTAGAGTGCTAGCTTCTAGTGGTGACGTTACCGGATTCTGGGATCAAAACCTTGTTACGTCACGCTCTAGTTTACCTAGCTATTAATGGGTACCTGGCTTCAGCTCTTGAGTTAAGAAGGCAAAGACAGCAAGTAAGGTAACTGGTCATCCCATCTCATAGAGCTGGGTCTAGTATATTGAAGCTTCTAACACTTTCATTTCCTACGGCAGTATTTGCTACGTGACTACTTTTACCTGTTTGTTTGTTGGTTGTTAGCGATGAGTGTACCATGAGACATAGTTCTGCATCGTACCACTACATAACCCAAGTAACGCTGGTAGTACAGTTACTTTTGCCTAACTAGGTGGTCTACATACAGCGTGTCTCTTGTTCTTCTTCTTCTGTTTCTTCAGCTTCTTCTTTCTGAATCCTTTGTCACTAACTGACAAAGCAATCAGTGACCATCACGCCTAGTGGCGTCTTGTAAGGCATTAATACTGTGCTCGGTCGGTTGTCATCCTACGTGCAGTGCACCAACTCTTAATCATGCTTTGTATCTCGACCTCCGCAGTTCTCCGCTAAGCTGTTTGTGGCCAGTCTCTCTTTCGCCATCCCTCTGGGGTCCACAGCATGGCAGTTCTTAGAAAGATGTCAAGGGTTCATCTGAGGTTACGACAAACCCACTTCCAGCCTCTGCCCGCTATGATGGTGTTCGAATCTACTGCAGTTTCCATAAATGCAATATCAACTATTAAACCCATATACTCTGCACACACGCTTCCAGTTTGGAAACAACATCGTTTCCCTGAAATGATATAAAACATTCCTGAAATTGAAAGAAAAAAGAGCCAGACTGCAACAGAGATAAAATCCATGGTTGGTTGGTTGGTTGGTATCAATCCCAGGGCGCGAGTTATGCACTCTTTTGCCCTTTAGGGGACGAGTTATACACTCGTTCATACCCTTGAGCCAGTTACCCGTTGTGCAGACTGCCTGGCACGGCGGTGGCTGCGCCACCGCCGCCCTCTGCACTTGGTCCGTGTTGCCACACGGCCGGGAAGTTACCAATCGTGACACCAGGCGATGGTATTGCAACCCGCCGTGCATCCCTCACGGTAGCAGACGAGTAGTGGGCGTTTTTCGGGCTTCCTTTCAACCCCAGAAAGCATCCTAGACTCGAAACAGATTACACCAGGCCCACTTTGGCCTTTGTGTACTGCCCCGAGGTTTGATATCTCTCTACCCTGCAAAGGGGTCATACCTCCAAAGACAGTAGTGTCTGGCAAAGAGGCCAGCCACCAGTGGGCTTTATTGCAACCCCAGGGAACCTCTCTTCAGGCGGCGAGGTGCCACGAGAAAAGTGTTCTCTACCCTGCAAAGGGGGTTATATCTCCGAGACAAGACGAAACGAGGGATCGGCACAGCCTGCACCGAGCCTCTACCACAGCCGAACTGCATTACCAAGAAGAAACATGCTCCGGCCCACCTGAACTGGGAGGACCCGGACCCGGGACCAACACAGTCTCGATAGAACACGGCTCTGTTCATCCATGGCGCAGCAGCGACCGAGCCTCCACCACTGTCAATTGACGTTATCGGACACAGCCAGATATCACTGCCTCTACTTTACTGGGAAGACCCGGAAGCCGGGACCACACACAGCCTTGAGAGGACAAAGATCGCCTGAAACGAGAGATAAAATCCATAGCGACAAACACATAGAGAAACATTACCCACGCAACACCTGGACCCATGCAAACACAGATGGATCAGTAACTAATGCAACAGAAAATGGAGGTGGAGGTGTCATTCTGACGTTAAGCACTGGTGCACAAAAAAAAAGCTGTCAGTTGCAACAGGACAATTCTCAAGTAACTTCAGAGGCAGAGGCCTTGAAAATTGCAGCAGAGGTTATAATTGACAGAGAAAAGCACATAGAGACAAGTTGCTTTCTTTGCCGGTGCACTGTCAGTAATTGCAGCGTTGAAAAGCCAAAATAATGCAGATCTGGATGACCTCAGAATAGTGCTCCACAAACTGTCAACGATTCAAAAGTGTTGTGATCCAATGGACCCCATCTCATTGTTACATCACCGGCAATGAAGAGGCTGACAGATTGGCACAGGAAGGTCGAAATCTACTTCAGCCTGATGCAAGCGTAACTTTCGAGGAGGCAAAGAGTTTTATCAGAAACAAAGGGGATGTAGAACATCCAAGGCACACACAGAATGATGCTTACTACCAGCTCAACAGAAGAGAACAAGTAGTAATCTTCAGACTCTGCACTGGCAACAACAGATGGAGATACCATCTATTCAACAAGCTAAAGATAGGAACTACCGATCAGTGTCACGGTGGCACTGATAAAATAACTGCTGAACATCTGCTCCAAAGTTGCCCAACATATGCGGAACAGAGAAAGCGCATATGGCCGACACCAGTACCATTCGTGGAAACGCTCTAAGGAGATTCAAATAGCCTCAAACTGACTACTGCTTTCTTTGAAAAGATTCTACTGGACTTCTGAGAGTGTACGAAGAAGAAGAAGAAGAAGAAGAAGAAGAAGAAGAAGAAGAAGAAGATACTTTTTTGTTCCGAGTAAGCAGTTCTTGGTTGGTGATTGTATTCCGCCAAAAAAGTTTGTTACGTCTCAGGAATGTTTATCAGTTTGTCCTCTAATTCGTGTTCTCGACTGTCACGAACGTTCATACTTCTAACATAACTAGTCAAATTCTCATAAATGTTCTAGTTAGAAATGTAACAATGAAATTGTCAGAAATGTCACGACAATATTTGTGCTGTCATCTAGTTATTAACAAAGAAAGACTTACAGAGGTGCACTCATGTTTCAACTTTGAGCAAACAGCTTTTCAAGGCTGACGTGGCAGTTTTAGTGTTTACCGTGTAGCAAGGATCGCGTTCAGATCCCAGCAGGAGTGAAGGTCGTGTTTGTACTTCCCTGTCGTGTAGGTTAAGTTGTTTTTGTGTAAAGGTACGAAGTTAACCTGTGTTCGTGCACGCATTGGCGTTGCGTGTGAGTATGTGTGTATATTTTTTTGTTTGGAAATATTTGAGTGCATGTTTGCTTTGTATTTCTGTGTTTGATTGTTTACGTATGTCTTCATGTATGTGTGTGCCCGATTGCTTTCTGCAGTGTTTTTGTGAGAGATACATCTCTTTACTATCATCATCACCATCACCATCATCATCGCCATCATCATCACCATCATCATCATGAACATCATCACCATTATCAACACCATCACCATCATTACCATTATCACCATCATCAACACCATCATCAACACCATGACCATCATCATCATCACCACCACCATCATCAACATGACCACCATCATGATCATCACTCTCCTTTACGCTGTTCATGTAGTATGGAGCTACCACTTTAGCTGGCCTCCTTACGAAGTTAACCTGTGTTCGTGCACGCATTGGCGTTGCGTGTGAGTATGTGTGTATATTTTTTTGTTTGGAAATATTTGAGTGCATGTTTGCTTTGTATTTCTGTGTCTGCACCGAGCATTCACATACATCTGCAGCAGTGGTGTCTATAAACAAATGTTTTTACATGATGAGGTTGCCAACCTCATGCGCTACCTTATATTAATCGCCTGGTACGACATGCTTATCTCGTCACTATACTTAACGGTAACAAAAGTGACCAGATATTTCTGTTCGATGATGTAAAGATGAAAGCAACATTAAAAGTAAATTTATTCTCTTCTGTCTTTACTGAGCTTCCGATTGGCTAGGCTACTAAAGCTCTTCCTTTCGCAGCTAAGTTACCAGGTTCCGGTGGCGTCGTGCCTCAGTCTACCCAGCTGTAAAAGGGTATCTGGACCTAGTATGGTGAAGTCTCTGAAACGTCATTCCCCGACGTCAGTTTCTGCTATAGAACTATTTTTGTGTGTACTTTTCTTCTTTTTAAAAACAATTGTTATCTTTTGTTTTTAATTTATGTTTTTTTTTTCTTTTTGTTTACATAGTTGTATTTTTTATCTTTTCCTATCTACCTCAGCCTTCTTATTTGTTTTTTTTTTCCTTTTCTTTCCGTTACATTCTCTTCCCCCTGTATCTTCATCCCCAAAATCTTCCTGTCCATCTTATGTGCCTTCTAATCCTCTCTACTGGCAGAGGTAGACCAAGAAGCACATGGAGAAGAGAGCTGGAAACAGAGGTGAAAATGATGAGGAGAACGGGGAAAGAAGAGACGATGGCACGTGACAGGATGACTTGGCATGTGTTTGTTGAAGGCCTATGCTCCTTTGGGAGTGGAGGGTTATGAATGAATGAATCCTCTCTACTGCAAACACAAACATGTTATGCTTGTTTAGGACAGTGGTTCTCAAAATGGGGCCCATGAACCCCAGGGGGTCGCGACAATGAAACGGCTTTTTGGGGAGACAGACCTGCAACTTAAAATATGGGCTTTGGAACTAGGCTGTTGGGAGCTGCTCTCGGGTGCATGAACGCCAACGATTCTCTTCTGTGGTGTTTGTGTGCCACAGAGCACTCTTAGTGAAAGAGTGTTACCCCGTTGGTAGGTGACATGTTCTAAATGAGGATATGACGTGTGGCTGGTTACTGTGAAGTCTGTTAGCTGATGTCCACATGTTGGGACGTGTTTTTGAGAAGAGAGTCCGTTAGGTGATGACCACATGTTGGGACGTGTTTTTGAGAAGAGAGTCCGTTAGAGGTGATGTCCACTTGCTTGGATGTGTTTTTGAGAAGAGAGTCCGTTAGGTGATGTCCACATGTTGGTATGTGTTTTTGAGAAGAGAGTCCGTTAAGTGATGTCCACATGTTCGGACGTGTTTTGAGAAGAGAGTCCGTTAGATGATTTCAGTGTGTTTGGACGTGCTCTTGTGAAAGCCGTCCGTGAGCTGATATCCATGACTTGGCATATGTTTTTTAGAGATGTGATTGATGATGCATAGATGGTGTCACGGTTTGCCTCTCCTTAGCTCTGCAGTAGTGGTCCAACAGTGGCCAAAACTCAAGAGTAATTAATGTGGGTCTTCATAGGCGTCTACCTTCGCACAAGATTACTCTGGGCAGAGTTGTTGGTAGAAGGATAATGATGCTTCTACCTCAAGGTAGTTTTTACAAGATATTCAGAAAAGCGAGAACAGTACTGCACTGGGTGAGCTCATTAACTGTAGTATCTGCCGTCAACTTTTGTGAAAGATTATGTAATCTTATAATTCGTTAGCTTGTTCAAGCCCCCAGCTGAGTTAATTATTATTTAGCTCTTTTTACGTTTATTTAAGATATTGTCTGAGACATACGGATGTAGTAGATTCAAAATGATAAAACCAACTTTAGATTTGTTTTTATACAAGGAACAAATGTAATAATCAATTAGGTCTTAGCGGTTATAAAAATGAATAATTGTTTAGAAAAAAGTATTCATCCCAATGTGATGTTGTGGTTTTCGAAAGGGGGCAGTTCAATTGACACCTTTTACGTTTTACTTAGCTGCCAATAGTTTTTGTTGCTCCCGCTGATTTTTGGGTCATTGTAGATAGATAACGGGATCACTCGCGTCCCTGATCAAGATTTAAGAGTTGCAGCACGTTCCAAGTAGAATCAGGGAGTAACTGCAAAGCTGGTCCTGCGTCTCTAAGACCCGTCTGATGATGGTGTCTAGCGTCGACTTCAGGCCACTTATATCCTCACTTGTTCCAGAAATAGTATCCTCAACTGGTACCACCAACAAGTATGGCAAAAGAAGAGAAACGAATACCCTCTGAGTATTGTTTCCCAACATATCCTTATGTGCCCCCCTCTTTTCATTCACCGTCCCATCAATCTCAGAACATTTACCCTCTCTGAGAATTAATCTTAATCCCAGTTGGCAAAAAAACTATCTTTACATTTAAAATGAATAGTTTTATATTAAACTCTAATTGAAAATGTTAACAATATAGTTTGAATATGTTTACATTTACATTGGTTGAAAAGGTTGAAACTTTCATTACATTTAGAGTGAATATGTTTTACATTTACACTGGTTTAAACGGTTGAAACTTTCATTACATTTAGAGTGAACATGTTTTACATTTGGTGGAACAGGTTAATAATATAACAAGTATATACATCATTTCTTTCATCATTCCCTTCCTGCTCCATATGGAACTTGGTACTACTCTGTTTTTGGTTCTTTACAAGAAACTCGCAATAAAGCAGTCACCAGCCCTGCCAGTGGTGGTTCATGAAATCATCATTCCATTTGCTGAGGTTGCCAGCCTCAGATGACTTGGGCATCCACTAACAATTTTCACATATTGATATTCACGTGTCAATATTTACATATTAGTTCGCATGTTAATAATGAAAAATATAGAATTTAAAATGTACAACTTCCGCCAATCTTTAGGCTCTCAGACTTCTGGCTGATAGAAATAAAGGCACTTGTAGAGGTCTCTTACACTTGGCCAGGTGTGTTGTTACTTTAGCAATAAGGTTCCACTTTGACTTGTGTAATAGTTTCATCAGATTCTGGTTTTCCGTCTCTAAGTGGTAATATTTTCCTGGCTCTAAGTCCTCAATATGCTCCAACAAAGTCCGGTCTGGTATTATTCTTAACTCTGGCAAGGTCTTGTTGTCTTCTTGGCGCGAGTAAATTTTCACAGTGCTTTCAACCTGACCAAAGTGTCAGGTTATATTGCTCCTCTCGTTCCTGGCACGTGATGCTTACTATTAGACCAGACCTCAATCAGAAATGTAGTTATATTTACATCTCGAGTGCCGGCCAATAGTTTCAAACTTGCGTGTTTAGGATGGGGTAATTCAAAATATTTCCAGTAGGAAATTATTTCTGTGCATTAATACAAAGGTCCTGTGTTCCAAATATGGAATGAAAATATTCGATTACTCTCTCGGCAATGTTTAAAAATAAGATATTACTTTCATCTAAAGTAATGTCTTTGTAACAAGGTGTACAGGAAATGATTTTGTCATTCGTTTCCGCCGAGGTCAATAATCTATCGCGGGGCACTCCTATGTAAATGTGACACGCGTTCACTATACGAATATTGACCAGGGCCATCTTGGTGTTACCTGCGTCTTAATCTTAACAAAGCCGAGAAGCGCAAAGCAAACATGATCAATTATCACTGAAGGGAGTGTAAAATTGATTTTAAAAAAATAGCTATTATCTGTTTGATTGCAGAGAAAAAATGAACGACCACGGTATTTGCAAGTAATTTAGTACAGAAAAAACAAAATGTAACTAAATCTCGCCGGATTGGAAAAGAGATCGACACAATGTTATGTGACACATGGATTTGTATGGATTTACCATACGTACATATATGTAATGTCTGCCAGTGTTTGAAGTATGAAATAAACTTGCTGGACCATCCAGTGTACTTCGGAATCTTTTATTGACGTGAACAGTTTCGTGAGATAGAAATATTCCTTCTAGAACAGAAGCCCAATAAGTCCTCATGGAGCCTGTACTTTTTCAGAACCACACCAATTCACTAAACCCCCAACAGTAAACTAGGACCTGTCTAGATCTGTGTGTTCAGATCTGAAACACATGCTATTAAACGAATCCTATAAATTGAATGTCTCTCCAGACTCGCACAGGTCACTACAGATTGAGATACCAACTATTCAACAATCTAAAGATAGGAACTAACGATGAGTGTCGTGTGGCACCGATAAAATGACTGCTGAATATCTGCTGCAAAAGTGTTCAGCATATGAAGAACAGAGAAAGCGCATATAACCGTCACAAATACCACTCCTGGACAAACCCTATAGAGACACCAACGAGATCAGATTTACCACCGCGTTCTTTAAACTTATTCATCTTCACATCTGAAAGTGTCGAAGAAGAAGCAGTATTTCTCCTTACGGGGGCCGCATATGTCAAGCATGGGTGTTAAGGGGGCCGTGGCCTACACAAAGTTCAGAACCGCTGGTTTAGAATATTGTTTAAGCTCTCTGAAACCTGTTTCTGTGTTGGCCATGTTGACTTAATAGGTCGCCCCCTCACGATCCAGTATCTATCGTATGATAAGGCTACTTTGTACCAAAAATAAGTATACAGCACACTATGGTATGCATACTAAATATAGGTGTAAAGCACACAGCTCTTTGTGAACTAAAAATAAATATACCACGGTACGAACTAAGTAACATCTGTTCCAACATTCCTTAAAGCAGACCTTGGAAATTAATTATCCCCCCGTTTTTGCTTAACTCCCCTGTTTTTTAGATTCGGAATAAAATGCAGTGTTCCCCTACTCAAAATGGTAACGTCACGTTCCAGTGTACCTAGCTGTAAATGGATACCTGACTCTGCTCTTGGGTTAGTGAGAGCAGGTAGCGAGGAAAGGAACTGGTCAGCCCACCTCATAAAGCTGGACCAAGTGTAGTGAAGCATTGTCTGCTATGAAACTATCTTTACCGTATAATTCATACATTTGTGTTCTTCAGTCCATCCGTTGTCAGGGGCGTACTTTAAGTATTTGACACCCAGAGCGGATCCTACAAGTGGCACTCCCTCCCCCATTCAGAAACACTTGAATATTTATGTTTAACAGTAAATACTGTCATAATAGTGTCCGATGGCCCCACCTCCTGGTTGTCACCCGTGGCGGAACGCCACCCCCCCCCCCCTTTTCGCACCCTCTTAATTAATTGTAGACGGTTTGACCGCATGAGTGAGTGTCGGTATACAGAATTTATATATTTTATTTATTTATTGTTTCGTTTGTTTTATTTTTTATTTATTTATTTACCTATTTATGTATTTATTTATTTTTTCCAATTACTATCTTGTTTGTTTAAAAAAAGAACTTACTCATTTTTATTATGATTGCATACTGTAAATGAATGCTGTTATGTTAACATGCCTTTTAATTAATGCTTAAAGTAACATGTGGGAATTAAAGGATATACGACTCGAAGTATGCAAGATAAATGAGAGTGGAAGGGCAGAATGTTAGACGGGCCTGCGCGCCCAATTCTTAACCCTTCGAAAATAAAGTTCGTTCGTTCTTAGTACGCCACTGTCCGATCTGACTGTTTTCTTTCTTAATTTTTATTAAGAGCCCTTCTTACTGTCATTCATATCCTTCAATCATTTATGTTTTTATCGCCCTTATCTACAACAATAAGCTGTATGTTTTTATCGCCCTTATCTACAACAATAAGCTGATGTAATCACCGTTATCATATCTGTTAAACTGCGCACAGAGCTGTCCTTTGTGCACCGCAACGACCTTTACATGTCTCCTTGAAACCCATCATCCCCATTCAACAGCTCCCATTATTTTGCCCCTACCGCTGTAACACACTGATCTGCTAGCAACGACTAAACACAACTTGAAAAAATTAAAAAAAAAAAAAAATAAGCCTTGCACTGCGTAACCTATACTCTGGTATTAACATCCGCTGCAACAAAATTAACAACGTTCAGCCATTTTTTTCCCCTTCCTCCCGTGTTTGAGTAATGTAGAAGGCAGGGTTGTGTTACGACGTCAGCATTTATTGCGTGTGATGACGTCAACACGGGCCTCCGTTTAGAAGTAGGAATGCCTTAATTTTAGCATAGAGAAATGTGTTTGAGGATTCGGAAACGAAGTTGTTGCACGTAATGTCAGACGATTGGGTGAAAGTTTGTGGTCACACCTGCTTGCGCGTGAAAATGTTGTATGTGTGTAGGCAGTGCCGGAGATAGGGATTATTCAAGGTGGTGCGAGGTCTGGCGATCGTGGCCATTTTCATATAAAGATATAAGTATTTATTATAACATTTTTTTGTTTCGATTTTCTTGTTCTTTCAGAACTGTAGTCTTTTTTTTAAATATTATTTTTATTGTATTTCGGTGCCTCCACCAAGTGCTGCTCGCACTGCCCAACAACCGGCCGTGTGTGTATAATGTGAGGAACATTTAAAGGGAAAGGTCATTTGAGAAGCGTGGCAAAGGGAAGGGGTGATGGGGGAGAGAAACAAGTTGTTTTTTTAATTTAAATAAGGTTTTGCTTCGTTTTGGCGAGGCCGCGTCCCGTTCAACCTAGTCGGTTATATTAGGGCGCATGTCCAAATATAAAAAATCCTTAGGTCTGAAACATATTCCTGTCATTGTAGCAACGAAGTAGCCTTTTTTGCACGACATATTTTTAGTAGGTAGCTTTTAGTTGAGGGTGGGGGAGAGACAGAAAGAAAACGATCACATGTCACTCATGCATGTCGAAAGAAGCTACTAATATGATGTTGTGCACGAGGCTAGAATACCTCATTATATAAAACAGACTGCTAATGAAACCACAGCTGCAAGAGTACTTGAATCCTTTGGTGCCGGCCAGTGGCGTACTAACAGGGATGGGAGGGGGCGGTTCGCCCCGGCTGACAGCCAGGAAAGGGAGCATCGGTCACTATTATGATAGTACTTGCTGCTTACAATATACTTGCGTGTTTCTCTATGGGTCGGGGGGTGCCTAAGGTAGGATCTACCTCTGGTGCCAAATACTGTAATTACGCCTCTGGTGCAGGCTTCTTATTCAGTCCCTATTCACAGAGTCGTAGACTTGTTGAATACTTTATCGGTGCTGATTATATGCAGTGGCGTATCCTGGTAATGCAAGCTAGGCGTGCTGCTACTTTAAATGAATATGTAAGCCTACTATTTAACTTCTTCCCCTCTTAATTTAAAAACCAACTATATTCAATTACGCAACGATAGTTATTAGGGGTATATGTCAATTATCTCCGAAATACTAATTAACTTACAACTTGAAACTCACTGTCACTGTAATAATCTGCATTCCCGGCAACTAACAAAAATTAATCACAAAAAACACTGGACGGACACAGCCGATTTTTACAACTCGAGAGCTGCAAGACCACCGCACGCATGTTCGTATTGTATTGACGTATCTGTCCATGACCCCGATCCACACAAACCAGTCTTCAAACGTAAAACCGAAAGGTGCCGCACGCATAGTGACGGAATTACCCGAGAAACTTCGGGCGATTGCTACCAACCAAAAAAAAAACTGCATTATAAAACGCGTCTGGGAAACTGAAACTAGATATACTCGTAGATTCTATGCGGGAAAATCCGTTATCCTGATGCGTGCGGTCCGAAAACAGAACATTGGAAGAGAAATATTTTATAGAATAATACATTAAATTTTTATTTTCCTTCGGGCATAGGTCTGCGCAGCACGCACAGCACACATAGAGAATAGGCCACTGATTATAGGCCCCTCTTTTGAAAGCTGCGCACGATCATTGAAGATTTCGGGTTTCCCCGATAGAAGGTTGCTTAAATTATCGTTGCGCAGCTTTCAACATTTACCTTCCCCTCCCAGATAATAATCTTCTCTCTCTCTCTCTCTCTCTCTCTCTCTCTATATATATATATATATATATATATATATATATATATATATATATATATATATATATATATATATATATATATATATATATTTACACTAACATAATTACCGATGTATGTTATGTCGGTCGGTCTCACTGAAAATAGTAACTCGCGCCAGAAAAAAAAGTGCGCAACGCACGGTGTGCAACTTGCGCGGCGTGGGTGTTATATACAACAAATGCTTTGGTTTTATTTATTTTTTTTTTTTATATTTTTTATTCTTTCACAAAATTAGTAGCGCCCGACAAAGAAAAAGTGGTGTGCATGAGCCAATAACATACCAAAGTGAATTGTATTTGAACGGTTTGACACATAATGATCAAGATGATAAGATGGCTGCCCAATCTGCAGCTACTAACAGGAAAAGACGGTGGCGTCAATCGCAGCGAGCAGGCAAATGACGGTGTTCATGAACAGTTTGATTACACTGTATAATGGAAAGAAACCAAAAACACTCTAGGAATATACTTCTATCTGCTCATCCGAGAACGGAAACAGCACACTATAATTAAAAACACGTCACGTTTGAAGGGTTAATGCTAGTCCTATATAATAATATCCCATTTTTTTCTGTCTGTACGTAACGCTCCCTAAAATAGTAATACTCGCCACAGAAAAGTGAGCAAAGCACAGGTGTGCAACGTGAACGGCGTGTGTTTTCGTTTGTGCAAAGCACGGTGTGCACTTGAACGGCGTGGGTGTTGCGGACTTTTAACAACGGATGTGAAACAAATATTTAGGTTTTTTTAATACTCTCCCGAAAATTGTAGCTCTCGACAAAGAAAACTGCACAAAGGTTGGATGATGTCTGCTGACATTTATTTCCTCCGAGTCATATTCTGCACCAAGAATATGGAGGCTTTGGACTGAATGATTGCAATTAAGTATTGGTGCTTTTAATTTAATTTCCGTCATATGATGTCGACCGAGTAAAGTGGAAGCAGTTTGTTGCTGCCCTGCAAGAGGCCATAAGGCATGATGGCCACTTACTGCTGTGACAGTCGGCGGCTAAGGATCAAAGAAGAAACAGAACACGTTATGATGGACTTTTACTCTAGATTTAAAGATCTATTGGAGTTCCGATCACATGATATCTGAAGATCCCAGTTATATTGTGAACTATCCGACCGATTAAAACAACAGAAGGGACCCAAAGACGCAGCAACAGAGAATGCAGTCAGCGACCCATATGTCGTGAAATATTCTAATCCACATATATAAATTATCAGGTAAATGTAAAGCCTAACACATAAATTCAATAAAAGGAAAGAAGAATGGTAAAGAACAGTGCTGTCACAATGACTGTACTCGAAATCCCCCTTGTTTTCTACTTCGTCTGCAAATTGTAACGTTTCACGTTGATAGTAAAAGCCGACTGCTGCAATACCCGCCTTCTACGATAAAACATGTGCTGCATTTCTAAGAAAAACCTTGAGATACGCAAGATGACCTAGATTTAAAATTCCATTCATGTCTTTTATACACTACGTTACCTAAAACGAAAGACAGATGGACTAAAGATAGAAAGAAGGGAGGGCTGAAAGCGGGGACGCAGGAAATACTACCACAGTCGCGCGATACACAATTACTACCATCACGCGTGTAAGGCCACAAGCACTAGCTTTTTTTTTTCAAATCGACAGTGAAAAAAAAACACTACTACTACAAGAATCAGGTTTAAAAACATGAAAAATGCTTATTAGGAAATATGAAATTCTACTGATTTACATCTAAGCTCCTGACTTTAGTATGACATAACAGTGGAAAAGGCAGGACAGGTGGCGGTTCTAAACAACGAAAAGGAATAAAGAACAAATATACGACTATCTTTGGAAAACACATATTTTGAACGCCGCCATGTAGCTCTTTTTAACTTATATATTATTGTACGGCCGGACTTGCTAACCAAGAATATGTTATGTGTTACGCCTTTAGTCTGTTAATAAAATAGTTATGGCCAAAATACAATAGTGGGGGTGCCTGACAGCATGAAATCATTTCTGCTCATAAAACTTTTTTATAACGTGTTTGAAAAACATTACGTTACGGAAATAGCCTACCATGTTAACTCCTATTTGATTGGCGGGAATGAGATGTAAGACTAAACACGATTAGTTGGACTGCAAATACTAGTTTAGTTGTTAGGGGAAACGTGAGAAGGGTAATATTTTTTGAAAAGTAGGTAAACATGGCATGATTGGTTAGAGCTACCAATATAGTCAATTCAGGGCGTCTGTTCCGAGCCACATCTTGTAATAAACCTACTAAGAAACAGTGCGTTGAGCACCAGTGCATATTTTTTATAAATAAAAGCCTGGGACAGAGGCAGATCGGAAGTTGTGCCCATTCATTGCCAGTCAACGAAACTGTTTATTTTTCCATGAATTGTGGTAAGCTTGAAATATTTGATATCTTTTAATGAAAATTGAATGTAAATTGATAATTTATGTCTGTATATATGTGTGGTTCAGTGGCGAACATGAAGTAAAACCTCTATAGTGCTCCAGCCTGAACAGAAGGTGTCGGAGGAAAGTAAAACTACATGGAATTGCCAAGCAGTACACTGACACCTATATTATTGACTAGAAAGACATAATGCTGGAATTGCAGAGGCGTAGTGATCATTAGGGAGGAATATACTGGTGTAAATTATTTCAGATGAAGCTGACAGTTGGCCTACCGCTCTGAACTCAGTGTTTGTTATGTATTGTGCTCAGTGTAGAAATAGAGTATAAATTAGTTCTGAAGTAGGAGGTACAACCTTCTTGTTTCAGGGACTGTGGTCCTAAAGCTATTGAGCAGTACCTGGTCAGAGCTTTGCTGAATCCAGAGGCGGACAGCATACTCCTTGGTCCATATAGCAAACAGTGAGGTGTCTCCAGAACACAGGGGAGCAATCGAGCAGAGGAGTCCTTTCCTGCCGCCATCACGAAAGTTAAGCCTATGTGGCCAGCGGAGCTCAACATTATGTATACCCCCTTAAACTGACATTGTATTAAAATAAGAGGGGAAATTAATTGTTTTAATGAACGGAACTGAGAACATCTCCAATACTAGTTCCAACAGAAATAAACACTTGAAGTCATGAAGACAAATAACAACATAGCTTGAAAAAAACAACACCAGTATTACCTCATATTACCACTACACAACTGACACACATAGGATAAGATTAATAAAATATGTCACTACAAGATTCATATTGATAAATTCTGTACATATAACTTGTAATTAAAATTGATTGTGAATTCCTGGTTCACTTTGTATTTGAATCAGGACTCATATATATTAATGAAAAGTACTTAATACATATTGATATTTGAAAATTTACCAGTGACTCGTTTAAGATAGTCTTATAGAATGTTTCATGTGTGTGAGTGTCACAGCGTTGTCAAGTGTAGTGGAATAAATTAAATTGTTGATCTGTCTGTTGTTGTTGTGACTTACACTTCATCATATACATACCCTAGACATATAACGTAGTCATCACAATATTCCAGAATAATTCTGACTGAGGTATAAATATGTGACAGCAAGTAAGGTTATCTGTAAAACACTACACCTATTAGATACAGATACCTTCACCGCTGATCTCAGTCAGTACACTAAGTCCCCTATAGATATTTATAAAATCCCACTTTACCACATATATTGGGGTCCGGTCCGGGATATTGAACTTTCTCCTGTTAGATATATTGGGAATTATAAGAATTAAAAGGTATCCCTGGGTGGAATTAAATAAGGTTGAGCTCTCAGTGCCTGTGGTGTCATTAAATAAATAATTATAGATTATATTGTTTAGTTAGATATTATTTACATTTACCTGTTAGAAAATGGCGGACCTGGCCAAATTTCGATCTGCTGCTGTACAGATTGCAAAAGAGTTAGGAATGGACGGGCAAATTATGATTTCTTATGGCACTGCTGAATGTGACAAATATATTGAACGGGAAGAAAGAAGATTAGAAAAAGAGGCCGAAAGAAAGTTAGAGGCTGAAAAGGAAATTAAGAGGTTGCAGATTGAGGCTGAGGCTAAGAGGTTGCAGATTGAGGCTGACAAAGAGGCTAAAGCATTGGAGGCAGAAAGAGAAGACAAAAGATTAGCTGCAGAAAGGGAAGCCGAGGAAAGAAGACAGGCTGCAGAAAGGGAAGACAAGCTATTAGCTGCAGAAAGGGAAGCAGAAGATAAAAGATTACAAAGGGAACATGAGTTACGACTAAGGGAGTTTGAGTTTCAAGGCCATGCTCCTGAAAATGGTGCCAGTCCCTTTACCTCTGATGCCACCGCTAGCCAGGGAGCCTCAACCTCAGCTATAAACTTTCATTTAGATCATTTTGTTGAGAAAGACGATGATATTGAGAGCTATCTTAATAGATATGAACTATTAGCTACCACATATGGGTTAGAAAGAGAAAGGTGGAGCTTAAAGTTATCTCAAGGACTTCGTGGGGCAGCTTATGAAGTTTTTGCTAAAATGAGCAGAGGTGATCAGGAAAATTATGACATGCTAAAGCAGGCTCTTTTGTTAAGGTATGAAAAGAACGCAGAATTTTATAGGAAAAAATTTAGGAATGCTAAACTACTGTCAGGTGAAACCTATCACCAGTTCTCTGCACGAATAGAGACATACTTGGAGAAATGGACTTCTCTGGGAAAAACCCAAGATCTTAAGGAAATGATCCTTATAGAACAATTAGGAGAGTCCATGGCTCCAGACCTGAGAAAGTTTCTCATGGAACAAGGTGCAGAGAGGCTGGGTGAGTTGCTAAATGTTGCTGAAAGGTATCAAGCAGCTCAAGCAGAGGTATCAGGTAACAAAAAGAAACAGATGGAAAATTTTAGGGCACCACAGGACTTTAATAAATTTGATCCTAGGGATCAAAACAAAGGTAAGCACCAGTTTGATAGGCCACGGTATGACAATAAAAATAAAACCCCACAATTCGATGAAAGGAAATATGATGAAAGAAAATCTTTCAACCAAGGAAAAAGGTGGTGTAAAAATTGTCAGATGGACAATCATGACACTGACTATTGCAGAAGGAAACCTGCGTATATGGCCACCCTTCAGGTCAGGTCGACCTCAAGACAGGAGGAGGATATTATGTTAGATACCACTCCAGAAGAGATGAGGAAGGCACAGGCTGGGGATAAGACCCTCAAGCCTTGTTTCAGGAAATTGGCAACTTGTCATACTACTCCAGGCAAGGGAGATTTTTACATGAAAAACAAGTTGATGTATAGGAAGACTGGAGCTAGATCCAAAGGTCAGGGACAGCTGGTACTTCCTAAAAGATATAGGGCAGAATTAATAAGGAGCCTACATGTGAAACCAGATGGGGACCATGAAAAAATAGGTACCATCATCCAAAAGGTGGCTCACAATTATTATTGGCCCAAGGCAAGATGGGACATTGAGAATTTTGTAGAAAGGTGTAGCATAGCACATGAGGGAACACCCACAAGTGGGAACATTGATCAGGACCTGGACACGCCAAGGGGCAAAATTAGGCCTGACAATAAAAAGAACAATAAATTTGATAAAGTGGACCAAAGGGAATGGGAAGCCCCTTTTCACGGACAAGCTTCACTTAACTGTTTTACAATGGCCACTATGCGGAGAGTGCAAAAAGATGTCTTACCCCAGGATAAGCCGAAAATCCCTCACTCGGACTTAAACAAACTGGAGGAAGAAGATGTAGAGAGGAAATCTCTCATCAAGAATTTTAAGTGGGGAGAAAGCCCCAAGAGGAGAATTGGTAGCGGTCGTTTTGTGCATGATACTTCGGGGAAGAAAAATCATCACTATAGAGCTTCTAGTGGAAGAGACCATACCGGTGCATGGACAAATAGGTCCACAAAACTAAAGGTCCATATGTAACGTTGTTAAGAACGTGGACTGATGGAAAAGGCAGAGGAAAATATTACATCCTCATACCAGTATGTGGATGAGCTGACCACTCGGTTAAAAACTGGCTGGAAACTTGCCAATGAAAATTTGAAACAAGCCAGGAAGAAACATGCTGCCTATTATAACAGGAAAGCGAAAGACAGAAATTTGGCTGTGGGAGGGAAGGTACTGCTTCTTCTCCCCGGTAGTCAGAATAAGTTACAAATTGGATGGCAAGGTCCATATACAGTTCTAGAGAAGGTGTCTAGAACCAATTATACGATAGATAAGAAGGGGAAAGAAAAAATCTATCATGTGAATCTCCTGAAGAAATATTTGGAAAGAGAACATCAGGAAGAGACACACTTGTTGACCTTGTCCATTGCCATGGAGATGAAAAAGGAACCACTTTCATCATTTGAATATCCATTACACCCCTGTGAGACAGCAGCACAAGTGAAAATCAGTACACATTTAACGAAAACTCAGAAAGAGAGAGTGCAACAGGTTCTAGATACTCATACAGAGGTGTTAACCGACCGACCTGGGCATACAAACTTATTGGAATATGATATGAAACTGATAGACCTCACACCTGTATGTATGAAACCATATTCGATTCCTTTTGCTAAGGAGAAAGCTTTGAAGGAAGAGATAGACTATTTGTTGAAGGAAGGAATTATTTCACACAGTGAATCTTCGTATAGTTCCGGTGTTGTACTCTTAAGGAAGCCCTCTGGAGAACATAGACTCTGTATAGATTACAGGAGACTGAATGCTATTACAGAAGGACAGGTGGATCCATTGCCGGATACAAATCAGTTGTTTGCCAGACTAAATAAAGCTAAATATTTCTCAAAAGTGGATCTGAGTAAAGGATACTATCAGATTCCAGTAAAACCTGAGATCAGACAAACTTGTTGGATGTAAACAATTCGGAGGAACGTAATGAATCCCTGAGTTGCCTCTTTGATTGAGGATATTCCGAATGTTTCATACAGGCTAATAAGAAGATTATGGGATCCACTACGAAAACTCTGCTATCACCAGGTATATGTTATCTCCTCATAACGTACATTTTGAGGAAAATCTAATGTCCTCTGGACATGTCATTGCGCAGACTCAGAGAAGAGAAATGGTGAATACGGGTTGTGAAGCAGCATTAAGACAAGCAGTCACACTTGCGGCTGTTCAGTAACATACCCGAAAAATATTATTGGTTGTAGAGGTCTGAGGCAGATTTCATGAGTAGTGCCTTCTCTGAATGGACCCAACTACATAAAACCATGATAGCACAACAGCAGAGTAAAGTCAAGTTGACTTACATTTATCTATGAGTATATAGAATAAAGGACTGACATAAGATGTCTGTTTTAAGAGGCGAGATGTCGTGAAATATTCTAATCCACATATATAAATTATCAGGTAAATGTAAAGCCTAACACATAAATTCAATAAAAGGAAAGAAGAATGGTAAAGAACAGTGCTGTCACAATGACTGTACTCGAAATCCCCCTTGTTTTCTACTTCGTCTGCAAATTGTAACGTTTCACGTTGATAGTAAAAGCCGACTGCTGCAATACCCGCCTTCTACGATAAAACATGTGCTGCATTTCTAAGAAAAACCTTGAGATACGCAAGATGACCTAGATTTAAAATTCCATTCATGTCTTTTATACACTACGTTACCTAAAACGAAAGACAGATGGACTAAAGATAGAAAGAAGGGAGGGCTGAAAGCGGGGACGCAGGAAATACTACCACAGTCGTGCGATACACAATTACTACCATCACGCGTGTAAGGCCACAAGCACTAGCTTTTTTTTTCAAATCGACAGTGAAAAAAAAACACTACTACTACAAGAATCAGGTTTAAAAACATGAAAAATGCTTATTAGGAAATATGAAATTCTACTGATTTACATCTAAGCTCCTGACTTTAGTATGACATAACAGTGGAAAAGGCAGGACAGGTGGCGGTTCTAAACAACGAAAAGGAATAAAGAACAAATATATACGACTATCTTTGGAAAACACATATTTTGAACGCCGCCATGTAGCTCACTTTAACTTATATATTATTGTACGGCCGGACTTGCTAACCAAGAATATGTTATGTGTTACGCCTTTAGTCTGTTAATAAAATAGTTATGGCCAAAATACAATAGTGGGGGTGCCTGACAGCATGAAATCATTTCTGCTCATAAAAATCTTTTTATAACGTGTTTTGAAAAACATTACGTTACGGAAATAGCCTACCATGTTAACTCCTATTTGATTGGCGGGAATGAGATGTAAGACTAAACACGATTAGTTGGACTGCAAATACTAGTTTAGTTGTTAGGGGAAACGTGAGAAGGGTAATATTTTTTGAAAAGTAGGTAAACATGGCATGATTGGTTAGAGCTACCAATATACTCAATTCAGGGCATCTGTTCCGAGCCACATCTTGTAATAAACCTACTAAGAAACAGTGCGTTGAGCACCAGTGCATATTTTTTATAAATAAAAGCCTGGGACAGAGGCAGATCGGAAGTTGTGCCCATTCATTGCCAGTCAACGAAACTGTTTATTTTTCCATGAATTGTGGTAAGCTTGAAATATTTGATATCTTTTAATGAAAATTGAATGTAAATTGATAATTTATGTCTGTATATATGTGTGGTTCAGTGGCGAACATGAGGTAAAACCTCTATAGTGCTCCAGCCTGAACAGAAGGTGTCGGAGGAAAGTAAAACTACATGGAATTGCCAAGCAGTACACTGACACCTATATTATTGACTAGAAAGACATAATGCTGGAATTGCAGAGGCGTAGTGATCATTAGGGAGGAATATACTGGTGTAAATTATTTCAGATGAAGCTGACAGTTGGCCTACCGCTCTGAACTCAGTGTTTGTTATGTATTGTGCTCAGTGTAGAAATAGAGTATAAATTAGTTCTGAAGTAGGAGGTACAACCTTCTTGTTTCAGGGACTGTGGTCCTAAAGCTATTGAGCAGTACCTGGTCAGAGCTTTGCTGAATCCAGAGGCGGACAGCATACTCCTTGGTCCATATAGCAAACAGTGAGGTGTCTCCAGAACACAGGGGAGCAATCGAGCAGAGGAGTCCTTTCCTGCCGCCATCACGAAAGTTAAGCCTATGTGGCCAGCGGAGCTCAACATTATGTATACCCCCTTAAACTGACATTGTATTAAAATAAGAGGGGAAATTAATTGTTTTAATGAACGGAACTGAGAACATCTCCAATACTAGTTCCAACAGAAATAAACACTTGAATTCATGAAGACAAATAACAACATAGCTTGAAAAAAACAACACCAGTATTACCTCATATTACCACTACACAACTGACACACATAGGATAAGATTAATAAAATATGTCACTACAAGATTCATATTGATAAATTCTGTACATATAACTTGTAATTAAAATTGATTGTGAATTCCTGGTTCACTTTGTATTTGAATCAGGACTCATATATATTAATGAAAAGTACTTAATACATACTGATATTTGAAAATTTACCAGTGACTCGTTTAAGATAGTCTTATAGAATGTTTCATGTGTGTGAGTGTCACAGCGTTGTCAAGTGTGGTGGAATAAATTAAATTGTTGATCTGTCTGTTGTTGTTGTGACTTACACTTCATCATATACATACCCTAGACATATAACGTAGTCATCACAATATTCCAGAATAATTCTGACTGAGGTATAAATATGTGGCAGCAAGTAAGGTTATCTGTAAAACACTACACCTATTAGATACAGATACCTTTACCGCTGATCTCAGTCAGTACACTAAGTCCCCTATAGATATTTATAAAATCCCACTTCACCACACCATAGCTTGACTGCTTGCGTCAGGGTCAGCGAACCAGAGCTGACCAAGACCCTACTCCACCTCCAAGTGGTGGTCCTGGAAACAGGCTGCATCACTGCAGTCTGGCTGAGAGAGTAGGAATGGAAGAGGGAAGGCAAACCCGGTCCCAAAAAATGCCCTGCTGAAGTCGGATGTGTCGGCTGAAAGGCGCAGATATCGCAGCTTCGCTGTAAACAGACACAACGCAACCAACGTCCTTTTCAGGACGAACGAGGAAGAAGAAGAAGAAAACAACAGAAACACAAAGTACTCGTCTGATGGACAATAGGATGTTTACACCTAACATTACTTTCCCCCAAGTATTTGAATAAATAAAATTTCTGTTAAGTATTGGTGCTTTTTAATTTAATTCCCGTCATATGACGGGCTTTTACACTAGTAATAATAATAATAGCCCCTTCAGTCATAACTGACCATGGGTATGCGCCCATGAGGTGACAGCCTTCAGCTGCTTATTTCCCTGGTGTTTTCGACGTTTTCTCATCCCCTCTGCTTGTTGTGTGAGCTTCTTTTCTCCCAATCTGAGGTGGCGCCGTAAATAGCATCGCCATTTGGTGCGATCGGCAGCTTCATCCTCCCACGTTGCTGCATTTATGTCCAGCGCCCTCGTGTCTCTCTTTCACACATCTTTTAATCTCAGCTGCGGTCGACCAACTGTTCTTTTGCCATCTGCCAGTTGTCCGTACAAGATATCTTTCGGGATGCGACCATTTTCGATGCGGCGGACATAGCCAAACCAGCGTAGTCTGCGCAGACTACGCAGTGTATACATGCCTTGAACCCAGGTAAATATATAATATCGATTGTATGTTTTAATGATGATTTTTTTTGTACTTTTAAACATACGTTATTTCATGATTATAATTTGAAACTGTGAATATGCTGTTATTTCTCCGTTTACAACTTTGCATTCCTTTAAATTGGTATGTAAAATGCAGTTGAGAATAAATGAATTCAGTATAAAAGATGAGAGAGGAGAAGGGCAGAATGTTAGACGGGCCTGTGTGTCCAATTCTCAATCCTTTGAAAATTAAGTGTGTTCGTTCGTTCTTGCAAGAGGATAACTTACTGTTATGAGTTAAATTCATAACGATTATGTGTAAAGTATCTTCAGCTCGACAGAGCTTCATTTCTTATAGTTTAGTACGGATTTTACTTACAATAAACGGAAATGACGTCATGCCGGGAAAGGACTGAAGCAGACGCCTAATTTTGAGCAGAAGTGGGGGTTTTATCATCTGCAAAGAGAGATGCCGATTGTGTTTTAAGGAGAGCGGTCGCATGTGTATTTGCTCCTGCAGTATGCAAGGACAGCGTCTCCGTAGCGGAACGGACTGCCTTACGACTTTATGAAGACTGCATATTACTGCCTTTGCCATTGGGCGTGAACCTATTATGATGTTTAATGGAACAATGTCACTGTACCTAAATAAAGTGTAACTGTTTATCGTTGAAGAGGAGTTTGGCTTACACTGGAAATTAACGTTGATACGTGTCTGTCGTCATACCCCTATATTTGTATTTGGCCACGGACATTGTTCCGCATAATATCTATCAACTTCAACTAATGGACTATCTACTTCTTGCGTTCATCAACAGAACGATGGAAAATTCGACTTAAATTTTATTTTACCAAATGTTAACTTCACTTTGGAACCGCGGTAGCGCGGTGGTTAGTGCATTGGCTTCTTAGCTCTGAGGTCCATGGTTCGATCCCCAATTGAGGTGGGATTTTTTAGATCGCAAACGGCTCCGGGGTCGATCCAGCCTCATGAATTGGGTACCAGAGCAACTCTGGGAAGGTTAAGACGGCCGTTGTGATGCTTACCACATCACCCCTAGTATGCCGATTGTCAAGGAAATATGAGCCTAACACCATATTCCAAATTTGCCTTAATGGGCGTGCAAAGGATCCTTTACCCGCCTTTTAAAATTCACTTTAAAAAAAGGTCACAACCCTTACATATGCAGTCCACGAATAAGGTGAATTTTAGTAATTTAAACACATTTCAGAGGAAGAATTAAAAAAAACAAAACATGCGGCAGATTTTGATATTGTGTTAACATACGTCAAGCTCAATTAGAAAAAAGAACTTTCCAAATATGTAAAGCTAGCAATTTTCCTTAAAACATTTTATTAAAATAATTTTTGTTTTAAGCATATGTTTGACTATTCCAGTTTCATGTGGCGTCAGGGGTAAGAATGTTTTCCAAATTAAAACGGATGAAATGTTATCCTAGGTTAAACATGCTCCAACATAGCCTAAACAGTTTTGCAATTTTATCCACAGAACTTGATGAGGCAAAAAAACAGAAAAAAAAGAATTGTGGCTTCTTCTTCGCACACTCTCAGACGTCCACTTGAATGTTTTCAAAGAAAGCAGTGTCACGATTGGTTTGTCTGAGACTAAACAAAAGTCTGAGTGAAGACTGAGAAGATAGATGAGAAATTGTGTTGAATGTGGATGGAGTGAATTATAGCTCTCAGGAGTGAAAGATCAGATAATGACTTTCCCACCTACCACTCTGGAAATATGACTATATTTCTAAGCTACTTTCAACTCCGCCTCTATTTTCTGGGAGTAAGGTTTAGTACACATTAGTGACTCCACAAACAATCAAGTACAAGTACAGATAGCAACAAGTACAAATACAGATAGAAACAGGGTCTGATCCGCCGATTTGATTGTCTAATTTATTTACCGAAAAAAAAACTAAAATATCCAATCACCAACATCAAACATAAAAATGTATGCATCAATTTGAGAGACACACAAGGCTAGTAATAATATGAATCAAAAGAGAAATCAACTTAGTTTCACACTCCCACGGTTATGGGGTAGATGTTATAATAATATGTCTGCAGATTACACACCCAAAAATAAGCCGCTGACTTCTTCTTGTCAGCAACAAAGCTAATAGATCCAACATAATATTCTTGTCCCACAGTTACTACAATCTCTTCCCCTTCCAAACAATTATCTGAGCGCACTCCCCAAAAGTCCTTCTTCGTTGGCACACCTGTGTTAATACTCCGCTTGGATTACAGCTTGTTGGCAGATAGCAGCCGGAGAAATGTTGATACTCTCTTCACCCAGTTTCTGCTGATTAATCCGTTAGAAAACCCCCACTAGAAATAATTTATGGGACAAATGCTAAGTCCTTTAAATGTACAAGTGCGCTGTAAATCCAGGATCCATAGGGGTGACGATGAAGGCGCTCAGATTTATTTATGCGTTGGAGGTAAGAACTCTACGATGTGCGCTGGGCCGCTACTCCTGTGGTGGCGCGTCCTAATATGGATGACGTAGCTTTATGAAGTGATGCTAGTGGAGCATGGGCGCTCCACTTACTTTGTGGGGTGGCGTAATATTCCTAGCGTGGGGGATCACTCATGTACTCGTATTAGGTTGCTGATAAGCGAGACGATTATCGTTGGTGTGAACACCTCAGTGTAAAAAGGGTTGAAGATTTATCCGGCCTTCCAGGAAGGTAATTTCGGCCGATGGCTCAGAGTTCTTGTTATAATAAGCAGCATGATTCTTTCTGGCTTTCCTCAGATTATCATTAGCTAATTTCCAGCCAGTTTTTAAGCGAGATATCAACTCGTTCACATACTGATATGATGAGGTTACAGTCTCTTCTGCTTTCTCATCTGTCCATGTCCTCATTAAGGCTTCTAATGGACCTTTGATGGGCCGGCCAAATAACAACGTTGCCGGAGCCATACCTGTTGAGCTGTACGGGACTTCCCGGTAAGCAAACAATGCAGCGGGTTAAGTAGAGATCCCACGTATCAGGTTTCTCATGTGCCAGCTTCCGCAGGATAGAAATAAGAGTTCCATTGAATCTTTCTACCTGCCCGTTCCATTGGGCGTGATAGGGACTACAGTGAAAGTGCCTTTCTTGAAAGATCCTGAATACTTCCTGAGTTAGTCTTCCCTTGAAATGAGAGCCATTATCAGTCAAGATTTGGTGGGGAAAACCTAACCTAGTGAATATTGCAAGTAATGCCTCTGCCACATGTTTGGAATCTATTGATGACATGGCTACCGCCTCTCCTCACATAGAGCAAGTGTCCAGCAGAGTAAGAATATAACTGTTTCTCCTCTTGGTTCGGGTGAAAGGTCCAACAATATCCACTGCAACCCTTTTAAAAGGAGTTCCCATGATTGGCATTTCACCAAGAGTTGCAGGTGCAGTCCAGTGCTTTGGAGCTACCCTTTGACATTCTGGGCAGGATTTTACATATTTTTTTATATTCTCCGTAATACCTGGCCAGAAATAGTGACATGCTATTCGTTGTCCCATGGCGCTAATTCCCATATGTCCACTAAAGGGTATAGCATGTCCTAACTCCATAACCTTTTCCCTATATGAAGATGGCAGCACTAACTGTCCATGACCATTGGGTCCTATTCCAACTTTCCTATCAAGCAGTCTCTTCTTCATACAAAAATCTCCTTTAGTTGGGAGGTTATGGCTTTTTGGCAATTTGCCAAAACCAGGCTTTAATGAGCTATCTTCAACTTGTGCCTTCCTCATCTCCTCTGGATGAGTCTTTATAGGGCTGTCTTCCTCCTTCCTAAATTGTGACCTGGTCTGTACTGCTGCCATGATCACAGGTCGTTTGGGATTTCCCAAAAACACATATCTACACCCCAATATCTGGGGGTAGATTGGTTCCTTTATCACTCCTTCCACATAGCGAGTCCTGACATTAATCCTAGCTATGGGAAGTGTCATGGTTGCTATGTCCTTGGCTGCTCCTTGTATCTCCACAATTTCTGTGGTATATTGGTCAGGGTGCACCAGGGTAGAACTCACGACTGAGTCAAAATCCAATCCTGTATCATAAAGACACATGATAGTAGTACCGTTACAAGTTACTTCTTCACACACGGGATGATGAAGGTCATTCTGACTTGTTGACAGTTCCTTCTTTCCCTTGTTCCCTGTTGCGAGACATGCAGCGAGATATGGAGGGTTTTTCTTCTTACAGTCCCTAATATTGTGGTTGTTCATTTTGCAAATTTTGCACCACTTATTACCCTGTCTATAGGGTTTCTTATCTTGTACCTGAGGGTTCCTGTCTCTTTGGTCATATTTAGGTTTGTCATAACCCTGTTTGTATTTGTGTTGTTGTTGGTCCCTATTATCAAACTTATTCTAGTTTTGTGGTGGCCTACTACTTTCTCCTTGCTTCCTCTTAACTCCTGCTATTTCTGACTGAGCTGCTTGATATCTCTCAGCAACTGTTAAAATCTCCCCCAATCTCTCTGCACCTTGTTCCATAAGAAATTTTCTCATGTCTGGAGGTATAGACTCTCTCACTTGTTCCATCATGACCATTTCTTTTAGGTCTTGACATTTTCCCTGAGCAGTCCACTTCTCCAAGTAGGTTTCTAATCTGGCAGAGAATTGGTGGTAGGTTTCTCCAGAAAGTAGCTTAGCAGTTCTGAATTTCTTCCTATAAAATTCTGAGTTCTTTTCATATCGAACCAGCAATGTCTGCTTCAAGATTTCATAATCTTCCTGGTCTTCTTCTCCGAGTTTTGCATAAACGTCATAAGAAACTCCTCTCAGCCCTTGTGATAGCTTAAGGCTCCATTTCGCCTTCTCTAAGCCATAGTTAGTGGCCAACCTCTCAATCCTACTTAGATAAGACTCAATTTCATCCTCTTTCTCCACAAATAGATCCAAGTGAAAGTTCATGGCTCCATTTGAGGGACCTTGAATTGCACTAGTGTCAGAGGCAGTTGGACTACTTCCATTAGTTGTAACATTTCCTTGAAGTTCAAGCTCTTTCATTCTCAATTCATGTTTCCTTTGCAACCTCTTTTCCTCTTTCTCAGCCTCCTTTTCAGCAGCCTGTCTTCTCTGCTCAGCTTCTAGTTTCTTAGCCTCCCTAGCAGCTTCTATTTTTCTTCTTCTTTCGTTCGCTTGAACTATATTGTCTATATCTGCAATGTTGTTTCTTGTATAAACTTCACTGTCTTTTGTAGTTATTCAAGATATTTTCGAGCTCTAATTTTTTGCTGTAGCCGTCTTTTTTACTATTGACGCCTTCAGCATTCCAGTGCATTATTTTAAATGGTCTTTTCTTTGCTTGGCCAGTAGCTCTATTCTCATGCCTCCTGGCTCCACGGGGCAATTGAGAAGGACCCCCAGTAGTAGGGGTTGGGCCCTTCCGAGGCAGAGGGCCCGGCACTGCGCCTGCATGGGTGTCCGTCACAGGGCGAGTGCCATAACGTTTTGCAGATATAGGCATACTTCCATAGCGCATGTGCGTGGCATCCTGATTGCTGTGGTGCGCCTCTTGGCTGGTTGCCTCCGTCTTCAGCACCTTGACTTGCTAGGGCAGACTGTGGTCTTGCTCGAGTGTAGGAGGGCCTGGCCAGTCTTGGTTTTTCAGCCGCTGATGGCTGTACTTGAGCCCCATCTCCACGTCAAGGAGCTGGCCTCGATGGGGAGCTTCTATTTGTAATCTCTTAGCTTCAGCTTCTAGTTTCTTAGCCTCCCTATCAGCTTCTAGTTGTAATCTCTTAGCTTCAGCTTCTAGTTTCTTAGTATCCTTATCAGCTTCTAGTTGTAATCTCTTAGCTTCAGCTTCAGCTTCTAGTTTCTTAGCCTCCCAATCAGCTTCTATTTGAAGTTTCTTTTCTGTTTCCAACTTCTTATCTTCTCTTTCTATAAACCTGTCACACTCAGTAGTGACATATAGAATAAGAGCCTCCCCACTTAACCCAAACTCCTTTGCCGACTGCACTGTAGCAGATCGAAACTTTGCCAAGTCTGCCATACTCATACAATATTTTGCAGACACACAAACTCTCTAAAATTAATACAAACACAAGGCTAATTAATTAAAGACTAATGTCAGTGTATCCAGTCACCACAATTTAGTTTCGTACTCAATGGTACTACAAAGTGCTCTATTTAGTTTTTGTTTTTACTAACTTTTATTTTTTTTACTAAAATTGTTCTCCTACTCCTAACTCATATGATGTAATAAATGATACCATAAGCCAGAATGTCTCAAAGAAAAGACCCCAGGGTGGTAAATGAATCCCAGGACTGAGACCCCAGTGTCACTAGAGGGTAGATGTTATTGAAATTACTAAGTATCCTGGACACAAAGTTGTATAAGGGAATACCAGGATAGTGCCAGATAAGAGTTTGGTCTTATACGTAATACCCCTTCTCTGAAAAGAGTAAGGGTGTATAAATATCAAAGGTAGAATCAAGCTGTATAAGTTCCTAGAGAAGATGGTAATATATTACTCTAAGTTCCTACTTGCCCCTCCCCAGATCCTCCTCTGTTAATTTTATTATTATTATTATGAACTCTGCTAGGGGTATTAACTAAATTATTTACCAACAAGAATTGTAACTTAACTTAAATAATTTAAGTAAGTCTGCTGGTAAATATTTACAATTTATTTTTACAAGTATTATTTTCTGCTTGAAAATCTTTCAACAAACTCAAAATTCAATTTACAAAATTAAATAAATAACCATTTGAAAATTGTTCAAACAATTATCAAAAGTCTCTGAATTTTGTAGAAGGTTCTTTCTTGGTTGAACTCACTCAGGTAGTAGAAGGTTTGTATGTTAAGATAACTTCTATGTAGCTCACAGCTCCAGAATTTTTGTCAAGTACTGACTAAAATGTTTGCCTAGCTAAAAGCACTCGAACTTCATCATTTTATTTCACTATACTGTGGTGAATTTGAATAAACTGAGCAGAAGCATTGTGTGGCTACTTAGCTTCAAGTCTTGATTTAGTAGTCTGTTCCACCTTGGGTCTGGCAAGAAAACTGTGTCTCCTCCAGGCCTTAGGGTTTTGGTACCTGTCCCTCTAACAATCAAAGGGTGCTCGCACCGCTAGATCCTATAGTAGAGACTGGCTCCATTAGGTGGAAGTTAATTGCAGGATGCAATCTGAAATATATTTAATTTCACCACTATATTGCCTATCTCTATCTCTTTATCCCAGAAGTAGGAGATGAGAGATAGTTTCAGACGACAGAGTGCAGGTAGACGCACAGGTCACATCAAGTCAGCATTAACCTAATTCAGTTCACTGTGAATACCATTTTTCTCAAATCCTTAGTTAGAGCCATTTGTCCATGATTCGCCTCCATAAAGTTATTAGGTTTTGTGAAAAAAATACTAAGTGATATATCAATCAATACAGTAAAACAATTTTTTTCATCCTTCCTTATGTTACTGGTGTGTGGTCCATTCCATCAAGAAATAATTCTTTAAAAGCTTTTCTAAAACTATAGACACACTTTTGCCATCATTCTCAATTATTTCAATATATATTTCCTTTTCTTTGCCTCCAGAAAATTTACACAGTAGTTCAAACACATCTACACACGTCCTAATGCCCACTGTAATTAATCAATAGAAATATATATATATATATATATATATATATATATATATATATATATATATATATAATACTGGACAAAAGTTAAGGGCCACCATTCAGTTTAGACAAGGTTTATATAATTGATTGGCAAACTGTAAAGACAAGTGAAAATGTCATTAAAACTGAGCTCAGAGAAATGTGTACATTTCTGTGTGCACTAGGTTAATTTTTTTATATGTCCAAAAACTGGGTCACTTTAACCCGCACGTGAAAATTGCCATTGTTGCTGCAAAAACTCGTGGTTTTTGCAACACGCCCCACTAGTTCAAAAGGTGAAAAAGTGAGTTGAATTTGAATGCACGTGGAAAATGATCATCGGTAAAGAGTGCCATGCCACCAAGGAGAAGTCTCAGCACTGTAGACAGTGGTCGAGCCATGGCATGGATTCAGGATGGTCAATCTGTTCGTCATGTTGCAAGACGTTTAGCAGTGTCCCACTCTACCATTCAGAGACTTCTTGAGAGATTTCAAGCTACCGGACATTTGGAAAATCGACCCTGCTCACGAGGAATTATATAAACCTTGTCTAAACTGAATGGCGGCCTTTAACTTTTGTCCAGTAATATATACAAGGGGATTGACATATGTCTTGGGCCTGACTATGAAGGAGTCACAGGAGGAAGATGAAACTAGCACATTTAAAGTTCATCATATTTACACTTAATGTGTGAAGTACGCATTTGTTTCTTCAATGGGTTTTCCCGCAACGGTGCACGGCGTAATGTACCCTATTGACCAGATCTGCCGCTCCAAAGATTTGACAAAACAATGGAAAAGAAGGAGGACAGAGCTGTGATAAAATTTCTGATGTTTCAGGGAAAAACACCTACATTTTTTGGAGACCATGGTGACAGTAGATGAGACTTGGGTACACCATTATGACCCCGAATCCAAAATTGCCAGCATGCAATGGAAAAACTGGGGCTCCCCAACACCTGTCAAGCCGAGAGCGCAGAAATCAGCAGGAAAAGTGATGCTGACTGTTTTTTGGGACGGCAAAGGTGTCCTTTTGAAAGAGTATCTGCCTCGTGGCAACACAGTTAATGGACAGTACTATGCAGATCTTCTCACAAAACTAAGACATGTTGTGACCAGGAGACGAGGGATAACGCGCACTCAAAATCTTCCTTTGCTTCAAGACAACGCGCCTTCTCACAAAGCACGGCTTGTGCAGCTAGAAGCCAACGATTTGAATATTGAAATTCTTCCACACCCACCATATTCTCCAAATTTGGCTCCATCAGACTTTTTTCTATTCCCAAATCTTAAAAAACAGCTAAAAGGAAATCATTTTGACAGCGATGAAGAGGTTGTACTGGCATGTGATGACTCGTTTAGTTTGAAAAACAGGGTGTTCTACTCCCAAGGTCTTTTCAAGGTCAAGTAGAGATGGCAGAAGTGTGTCAATTCAGACGGTGGCTATATTGAAAAGGAATAAACACTATACAAAATTTCAGCTCTCTGTGACATGTTCTTCATGGTCAGGCCCAAGACTTTTATCAATCCCTATATATATATATATATATATATATATATATATATATATATATATATATATATATATATATATATATATATATATATATATATATATATATATATATATATTCTTCTTCTTCTTCTTCCGTCCTTAGCCACAGACCGTCAAAGCAGTCAGTGGCCATTACGCCTAGTGGCGTCTTAGGGCAACAGCAGATAGGTTTTCTTTGCCATTGTTTCCCATCACGCCTAGTGGCGTCTTTAGGGCAACGGCAAATCAATCCATTTGCTGTTGTTTCCGTAATCGAAGTGACTGGCAAACGGGTGATCAGCCCGTTGTGAATATATATATATATATATATATATATATATATATATATATATATATATATATATATATATATATATATATATATATATATATATATATATATATATATTCTTTCATACCCTCAGGCACATACAGACGAGCTGTTAATGGTTATAATGGTCTGCTCTCAGATGCAGTTGGGAAAGGCACTCTTTAACACTTTTTAGCGCTCGCTTTGATTTGAATTTTTATTATGGCCTCGATTAGCAGACGGCAAGGTCTATTTACACATCACATCCGGCGCCAGAGAGAGCAGAGGCTAACGGGGTGTTTGCGTATCTCAATATGATGCATAATCTGTCTCTATGTGCAAATGTGAAAAACTAAGATTTCAATTATCTTCCTTTTTTCTGGAGCGATTTTCCTCAACCAAGGCTTAAAATATGCCCTGAATTAATCTTCATCTATCTAAATAATGGTTTTTTATTATCCTACTACCGTCTTTTCCTAGGCGTAACCTAAACAACAAAATATTTGACTTGCCTGAGGTCACGATACATTCCACTCGATTTTTCTTCCGTAATATAATACTTCCCGGGGAAATCTTTGCACAGACTTATAGGTGACCATTCCTAGGTGTGATTTCTTTACCTCTGCCATGCTGTACCTTGCTCATAAGTCTGTAGTTAAATTCCTACTGAAACCCTGTTATACAGATTTTGAGACTCCATTGTTAGGCCTAGTACGTTATTTGTAAACACTGCATAAAGGTACGTTTTCATTGGTTCTCTCTGCATCCTTCTATTTCCAAAGTATGCCGTGCAGTTTGAGTAAAGAATACTGGGTTGTGAATCCGACCTCACGACATTGATTCAAGAAAGTACAAGATTACTCTTGGCAAAGTTGAAGGTAGAAGGATAATGATGCTTCTAGCTCCAGGAAGTTTAAAAAGATATTCTGAAAAGCGAGAACAATGCTGCATTGGCTGAGCACGTTAACTCTAGTATCTGCCGACAACTTTTGTGAAGGATAGGGTTATCATAATTCGTTAGCTCATTCAAGCCCCCAGCTGAGTTAATTCAGCGAATTTCCTCTTATTATTATTTAGTAGCTCTGATTGAGTGTATTTAAGAAACTGTATGAGACATACGGATACAACACATTCAAAATGATTAAATCAACTTTAAATTCTGATAGATATAAATAACAAATTTAATAATCACTTAGGTTTTAATAGTTATTAAAAATTGAATATTCTTTAACAAAAATTGATCATCATCAAATGATGTTAATGGGGATTATATAAGACGAAGTTTCACTTGGCATCTTTTATTTAACTACTTAGCATCCAATGAGGTTTCTGCTCTCGCTAGTGTTTTGGTTCTTCGCAGATATGTTGTCACGAGATGGATTTGGGGCGACCCCTTCTCGATTTCTCTTTCACTCCGACAGTACTCATTTTAAATTGTTGTACTGACTAATTGCGTGCTTTTCCATAGTCAGCACTTTGTTATTTCTCTGTTATGTAGCAGATATTTTGTATTTTCATTCTTACACTCCTTTTAGTAACATTGCGTCTTGTCTGATTACCTCACCATTCCTACTGAGATAATAGACAGGTGATGCAATATTGAAATGACAGTCATGCTGGTAAATTCTCGTGTAACAAACCTTGGCCGCGACAGATTAATACTAAAATCACCGCAGCGTATTTGTTTAATCGTTGATAAGGCCAAGGTGCGTCTTAGCCAAGGTAGTGAAGAGAAGGGTTTTGTGTGCTCAAGCAACAGATAACGAGATTACCGTCTGTGCGACACATTTTGAACAGACATAAATGACATAATCGTTTCCTGTCCGACTTTCGCGAAGACATTACTTTATATGAAAGTAGTAAGTTGTTACATCTGACACACATTGCCGTATGAGGCTACAGATGTGTTGGTGAGTCTGCCTGCCAGGGAATCAGATGTTCTAATACCATATGGGAGAGGTGACCTCTGCATCACGCACATAATTTTTCCGTGTCAACAATTATTATAAATTTCCCCACACGACACGCATATTTGAAAACGATTGGAGCTTTCTTAGCATCGTAACAAACCAAATGCGGGGGCAGGCCTGCAATATAATCTGACGTTTTCGCAAATTTAGTTCACTGTGAGAAATCGCTTGCCAAAGACGACACCATACTGCCAGAAGTTAGAATTCAGAATTCCATTTATCGGGCCGCACTTTTATTGGAGTATTTTTGAAACTCTTATACAGCCCAGGAATATCATTTTTAATAAGGAACCAGAATCTGAGGAAACTGAAACACACAGAGTCAAAAAGGGAATCGTTTATTAAAATAAAGACCCCCAAGAACACGTGTAAGAAGCATTTACCAATGCCTTTATTCATCTGAGCAAAAAGTCTGTCAGCCAGGACTGGCGTAGGTTGTGCATTTTATATTTTATATTTGTTCATTACAAACATGTGGAACTATTATGTATATATTGCCATGTGAATATTAATATGTGAAAATCGCTAGTGGATGTCCAAGTAGTTTGAGGCTGGCAACCTCAGCATATAGAAAGATGATTTCGTGAACAACAACTGCAAGGGCTGGGGAGTGTTTTATTGCAAGTTTCTAACAGAGAACTAAAAGCATAGGTAGTCCCAAGTTCCATATGGAGCAGGGAGGGAAAGATGAAAGAAATGATGAACATTCTAAGCATAATATTTACATTTTCATACCAGTGTAAATGTCCATGTAAACATACTTTGAAATTAATGAAAGTTTCAAACTGTTCTACAGGTGTAGATATAAATGAAAACATATTCAATTTATATTGTGAACACTTTTCAATCAATGGAGATGTAAATGTAAGCATATTCTATCTGTACCATTAACCTTTTCATTTAAATGTAAAATAAAGATAAAGCTATTCAATTTAAATGTAAAGGATGTTTTCTCTCGAGGGATTAAGTTTAATTCTCATCGAGGGTAAATTCTGAGGTAGATGGGATGGAGGAATGGAGAGAAGGGGACCCATAACTATGGGTTGGAAAACGCAATACTCAGGAAAGCGTTTTGTTTCTATTCTTTTACCATAGTTGTTGGTGGTACCAGTTGAGGGTACTATGTCTGGAACAAGAAGGGAACAGTGGCCTGAGCTTTAAGACGAGGGACAACTTCGTAGACACTTTCTGACATTTTGGGGAACGTGCTGCTCCCTAACAGCCTTGACCAGCGACGAGCGTGATCAGTCTACCAAGAAGCAAACCATCAGCGGGAGCAGAACCTACCATTGGCAGATAAGTTAAACGTTAAAGCTGCCACGTGAACTCCTTTATAAACTTTCATCCCATCACAACAGTGATGACAACTTTCTGTTAAATCATTATTCAAATTGTCTAAAACCTTGTTAAATCTAAATGATTATTAAATTTGTTATTTGTAATTATACAAATTTAACTTCGATTTAATCATTTTAAATGTACTGCATGTTTGTCTCAGTCAATTTGCTAAATACACTCTAAACAGAGCTATACCTTAATAATAAGAATTCCACTGAGTATATCAGGGTGGGGCTTGACGAGCTAAATTTAATAATTGCATAAAAGGCGGCGGACCGATATAAAGTTAACAATTACACTGCCAATGCAGCATTATTTTTGACTTCAGAAATACCTTATGAAACTCCCTTTAGATAGAAGCATTATTATACTTCTTTCTACAACTCTGCCAAGAGTAATCTTGCGCGAAGATTGTTGTTCGTCCATCACGGGTGATGAAGACCCTTCTGTCCATCCAAGTGGTAGACACCTTTGAAGGCCCAAATTAGATACTCTTGAGTTTTGGCCACTGCTGAACAACTACTGCAAAGCAGGGGAGGCAATCCGTGACATAGGAGACTGGATTGCTCACGTTCCTGGTCAAGATTAAGAGTTGCAGCACGTTCTAAGTAAAATCAGGTCGTAACTGCAAAGCTGGTCCCGCGTCTCTAAGACCCGTCTGATGATGGTGTCTAGTGTCGACTTCAGGCCACTTATACCCTCACTTGTTCTAAAAATAGTACCCTCAACTTGAAATATCAGGTAATATTGCTTGTCTTCCCGTGCATTTGTTTGTTACGATGTTAAGCAGGGCTCCAATCGGAAGGGGTGTTGTGCCTTCATTCCGAATATCTGCCAATCGGTTCAAACTTGCTTGTTTTGTGGGGTAAGTCAAATTATTTCCTCATGGAAATTTCTGCGAGTTTTTGCAACGGTCACGTCTCTCAAATATGGAATTCTTCTTCTTCCTCGTTCGTCCTAAAAAGGATGTTGGTTGCCTTTCGGCCGACACATCTGACTTCAGCATGGCATTGTTGGGGACCGGGTTTTCCTTCCCTCTTCGATCCCTACTCTCTCAGCCAGACTGCAGTGATGCAGCCTGTTTCCAGGACCACCACGTGGAGGTGGAGTAGGGTCTTGGTCAGCTCTAGTTCGCTGACCCTGACGCAAGCAGTCAAACTATGGGTCTCTGACTGCATTCTCTATTGCTGCATCTTTGGGTCCCAAATATGGAATGAAAACATCCGATCCTCTCTCAGCAATGTTTACAAATAGCTTCAAATTACTTTCATATAAATTAATGTCTTTGTAACAAGGTGTACCGGAAACGATTATGTCATTCTTTTCTGTCCAGAAACGTGTCGCGCAGGCGAGTGATCTAACTACCTGTCACTTGCGCAAACAAAATTCTTAGTTTACCCATCTGGCCGAGGAAAGCGCATCAGCCTTATCAGCGATTTATAACAAATTCGCTGGGCGATTTTAGTGCTAATCCGTAGCCTGATGTCGGGCACACCCGAAATTTTCCAACATGATTGTCGGTTAATATTATTTCATCCGTCTCCTTCCCCAGCAGGGATGAACAGGTAAACAAACAGACTTATCACTGAGAGGATTGTAAGATGCTTTGAAAGTACAAAATATCTGCTTGGTAGAATGAAAAGACAAGGGCCGACCACGGAAAAGCACGTAATTTAGTCCACTCCAAAAATGTAACTAAATGCTGCCGGAGAGGAAAAGAGATCGACCAAATTATTATGTGACACTGTTGAACACTAGTTTGGAGCTCTGTGGTTTATTCAAGAGGGAAAACATTGCATATGTTGTTTTTTCCTTCAATTATCTTCATGAGCCATGTTTTGACCCACTCTTCCAGTGATGTTAGTGCTTGCTGTATTCGAATCTTTGCAGTAGTGATATATTCTTTAGAGATCCACAAGGCTAAGTCATCTGCAAATGAGGCATTGTGAATTCTTCTTGGATTATTTTCTGTTATGTCATATATGTATGCAAGAAACAGTGTAGGTGACAGGACTCCCCTTTTGGGGACTCCCTGCTCTAATATAAACTTGTTACTGCTCTGTCCTTGTAGCTGTGCTTTGGCTGCTCTGTTCTCAAGGTAGTGATCTGATCTTCAGTGGATCTGTGTTGTCTGAATCCGGCTTGTTGAGGGGTTAATAGGTGTTTGTTTTCCAGGTGCCACTTCGGTCTGGTATTAATCATGCGCTCCATCAGTTTTCTTACACAGATTAGTAAGCTGATTGGTCTGTAACCATTTGGTTCTTTCAGATCTTTGTCTTTCTTTTGTACAGTTTCCTTTCATGCCTGCGGGACAATCCCTCTTTTCTAACTGTAGTTTAGTACTGCCAGAAGCTTCTTTTTTGTCTTTGTGCCGAGACCTATAAACACTTCATTAGTTATTCCATCTTTTCCCAGTGACTTCTTTTTCTTTAGTGACCTTATTGCCTCTTCCATTTCTGTCATTGTCAAATTTGTCATCATATGTTCTTCTGTTGCAATCTTTGTGTTGTCATGAATCAACTATTCATCTGTGATGATTTTCTTTCTGTCAGCAGGGACATCAATGTGATTTGCACTTGCAAAATGTTCTATAAATACATTTGCAGCTGTTTTGGCCTTGTTTGAGTGCGATTTATTTGTAATGAGGTCCTTCGTTGTTCAAGGCTGTAACCAGTTTCCATAACTTATTGCCGTCTTTATCTAAGTTTAGATTTTCGTTTTTTATTTTTTAGTTCCAGGAGTCTCTTGTTGTTTTATTTAATGTTTTTCGATATTTTGCAGTGGTAGCTTTGGGGAGTCTGTTTGCTTCAGTTGTGTTTTCTCTCTCTGCTGTCTTTCCGACTTCTGTCTTTCCGACCTGTTATTTTATCTTCAAGTCTTTGAAGTTCGTCAGTACAGTAAGGTTTGTAATTTTTTCTTGGCGCTCTAGGAATGGATTCAGTGGCTGCTTGAGGTATGGCTTTGTTAAGGCTTTCAATACTGTATAAAAACGTAGCTTCAAGAACTTTAAAACAGAATTTGCGGAACAGACAGCAAGAAATATTTCTTAATAAGTATCGTTTCGTTTTAAAACGCGTTTCTTGTCAAAATATAACTAATAAATAAAGATGCTGTAATTCAATGTCTTCTTCTCTTCTTTGATCCTTAGCCGCCGACCGTCAAAGCAGTCAGTGGCCATCACGCCTAGTGGCGTCTTGTAGGGCAACAACAAATTGATTCCACTTTGCTCGGTCGGTGGCCTTCCTTCGTACAGTGCCCCAACTCTGGTTCATTCTTTGCATCTCAGCCTCCACAGTCCTCCGCCAGGTTGTTTTTGGTCGGCCTCTCTTTCGTTTTCCTTCAGGGGTCCAAAGCATAGCTGTTCTTGTGATGGCATCGGGGTCTCTTCTGAGGACATGGCCAACCCAGCTCCAGCGTCTGCCAGCTATGATTGTGTGCATGTCCTCTCGCTTGCTACGAGTAAGCAGATCTTGGTTAGTGATGTAATTCAATGTAATAACCTATTTTTTTTATACCTAAGATGAAATAAGAATTCCAGGGACCCCAATAAAATGGCCCAAATAGGGCCCGTAGCGGCTTAGGCCTGGGTAGATGAAAATGTAAATAAATGTGAAAAAAGGCCCCAATTTTGGAGAATATGCTCCCCTCCTCCACCCCAGCTGCACTACTGTGTCGTGGATCTTTTGAAAGGGCACGCCGCGAAGTAAAAACGGTTGCGGACGGCTATACAACTGTTCGAGAGGCCCTTTCAGACTATGAGGCATTAAGGTGTAGCTTGTATAACTTATGCCTAAATCCAGCCCTGGTTCGGATCCATCCTTTCAAGTTCTTTCCGTGTACTTTTAGGAGAAGCGGTAGCGCAGAGGTTAGTGCACTGGCTTCCTAGCTCGGTGGTCCATGGTTCGATCCCTAGTTAAGGTGGGATTTTTTAGAGCGCAAACGGCTCCTGGGTCTACTCAGCCACGTGAATTAGGAACCGAGTAAATCTGGGAAGGTAAAGGTGGCCGGCGTGATGCTGACCACATCACCCCTATGTGCCGCTGGTCAAGAAAATATGGCCCTAACACCATATTTCAAATAGACCTCAATGGGCGTGTAACAGGATCAATCCCGTGTATTTTTTAAAATCTCTTTTTTGGTCCGCTTCCAAATCTCTTCTTCATATTTTTTTTTGGATCTCCATGTACTGGTTTTACCTTCTGGGTGCCAGAACAAGGTATGCCTTATAATGCTGTAAGCTGGTTTCCTCCAACTGTGCGCTAGCCACCGAACTGAAAGTACACACATGAAATGCTTCCCTCGGCTGGGCGTTCAAGCTGCAAGTTGAGACGAAACAATATGGGAGTAAAACATTTCCGCTTTTACTTCTGTACCCAACGTTCCAATCACTGAGCTGCACACTCGTAAGTATTTCAGTGATTTATAATTTCTTACCAGGTGTTCGTTTGTTTTTATTGGTTTTTTTTTTGTTTTTTACATGTTAAATTTATAATGTTACAGTGCATTTTTGAATTTTTTTTTACATTGTTGTTAACTCTTAAAAGAAAGCTAATATATCATTAATTTATTATATTAACATATTACAATACACAATAAAAATGTTGTGAATGTTTTTTCTAAATTTTAATTTTCCGTTAAGACAGAGTTTTAAAGCTATATCTTGCTGCAGTGTTTTCTGCTTTAATTTTTAAAATGATGAATCGTCAATCCCATTCACAACATCACATTAGTAGACAACATGCCCGAGGAAGCAGTATTCCTCTTCCTTCTTTGTATGCTAAGAGACCCGATTGTCGCGGCTTGTCTCCGTTGATCTGCAGCAGTGGTCCACGAATGGCCCGAAAGTTGGAGTAAAATGATGAGGTTTTTCAAAGGTACCAACCTTCGCTCAAAATTACTCTCGTCAGTGAGTCTCACGGGGATTTTAAGATGGCGAGTCCTGCAAATGCGTTTACTAAGTTTCTTGTAAACTTTGTATCCTCCGACCACTTCTGGAGATACATATGTTGACTCGTAAATATTGAGCCCACAGCCGAAGGAAAGTATTAATTGTATTATTAGCTGGGTATATAAGTATTTTTTAAAAATGCGTTATACAGTTGCAGACATCAGATTATCTGAATCAAGTTATCAACTCCAACTAATAATAATAATAGCCCCTTCAGTCATAACTGACTATTGTAATGCGTCCCTGAAGTGACAGCCTTCAGCTGCCCCTTTTCCTCGTGTTCCTTTAGACGTTTTCTCATCTCTTCTGCTCGCCGTGAGGGCTTCTTTTTGCCCAATCTGAGGTAGCACCGTAGAGAGTATCGCCACTTGGTGTTATAGGCAGCTTCATCATACCAGGTTGCGGGATTTATGTCCAGTGTCCTCGTGTCTCTCTTGCATACATCTTTGAAACTCAGTTGCAGTCGCCCAACTGTTTCCTTGCCATATGTCAGTTTTCCGTAGAAGACATCTTTCAGAATGAGACCATACTCCATACAGAGGGCATGGCCAAGCCAGCGTAGTCTGCGCGGTCTTAAAACGAAAAGACAGACGGGCTTAGAAGAGAGAGAGAGAGAAATGTACAGAGGAACGCATGCAATACTACCACGTCGTCTCGCGATATAAAATTAATGCCACCCCACGCGAAAGGCATGCAGGTTGGATTTTTTTCAACTAAAGAGTAATAAAAAACACTACCAATATGAGGTAAGGTTTTAAAAAACATGTTTAATGCTTATTAGAAAACATGACACAATACTGTTTTACGTCTGAAATCCTGACACTAGCCTGACAGTACAGAAGACACCCCATCGTATAGAAGTGAACGGGTGGTAGAGGAAAATACATATTTTGAACGAAGCCACTTGGCTCCATTAAACTTATATATTTGGGTGCGTTAGGACTTGCTGACAAAGAATATGTTAGGTGTTAAGCAAATGGTATAATAATTAACAAATTATAGCCAAAATACTATAGTGGTGTTGTCTGACAACACAGGATCATATTTGCTCATAATGGCGTGTTTGGACACTGCTTTAGAGGAAATGAGGCCACCACGTTAGATCCGATTTGATTGGCTAGAATCATATGTAAGGCGAAACATGATTAGTCGATTGCAGATACTATTTTTGGTTGTTAATGGAAACGGTAGGAAGGGTACTGTTTTTCAAAGGCTTTTGTAAACATGGTCTCATTGGCTAGACCATTTAATATAGTCAATTAGGAGCGTCAGTTCAGTGCCACTTTTTGAAAATAAACTTTGTAGAAGCAAATGCGTTGAGAACCAGCTCATATTTTTCTAATAAAAGCCTGGGACAGAGGCAGATCGGAATTGTGCCATAACTCATCGCCAGTCAACGTACTTGTTTAATATTTCCTTGAATTGTGGGACCGTGGTACTAAAGTATTAAAGCAGCACCTGGTCTGAGTTTTGCTGAATCCAGAGGCTGGTAGCATACTCCTTGGTCAAGATATCGACCAGTGTTGTTTCTCAAGAAAACGGTGAAGCAAGCGAGCAGAGGAGTCAGTATGCCTGCCGCCCACACAGAAATTAAGATTTCGTTGGCCAGAGCAGCTCAATCTTGTGTATACCCCCCTCTAAAATTGACTGTACATTAAATCAAGAGGGACAGTTATTTGTTTCAAATAAAAAGAAACTGTGAACCTTTCCAATATTATTTCCACCAGAAACAAACACTTGAAGTCATGATGACAAACAACAACCTAGCTTGAAAAGCCAGTATTACCTCATAGTACTACATCACAACTTACACACATATTGTAATAATAATATATGTCAATACAAAGATCCTGTCTATAAATTGTGTACATACAACTTGTGATTACATTTGATTGTGATTCCTGGTTCACTTTGTAGTTGAATCAGGATATCTATTATTGAAAGGAATTAATACATATTTTAAAAGTTATCACTTGACTTATTAAGATAGTCTTATAGAGTGTTCTATGTATGTGAGTGTCACAGTGTTGTAAAGTATTGTGGATTAAATTAAATTGTTTATCTGTCTGTTGGTTGTTGTGAACATACACTTCATCACTATCATAACCCTAGACATTCAACGTAGTCATCACAATATTCAAGAATAAGTCTGGTTGAGGTCTAAATGTGGTAGCAAAGTAAGGTCATCTGTAACACACCACACTTATTAGATACAGATACCTTCACAGCTGATCTCAGTCAGTACACTAAGTCCCCTATAAATATTTATATCATCCCACTTTACCACACACGAAATACCGAGGATATAGCGTAGACACCGTAGACGGAAGGTATTGATCCTTCTTTCTTGCTTAGCATAGAATGTCCATGTCTCGCTGCCGTATAGGTTTGCTGGTGACGCAGGCGTTATATACTGGAACTTTCATCTTTGTTGTGTCTGAAGTTTGCCCAAACACTCATTTTTGTTCTCAATTTAAGCCAATTACAAGGTAAGGTGTCTTATTTTAGTAATTATTGGTATGGCCATATGTGGTAGCGTAACAAATTTCTATCTTTACCTGAAACAACTATAAGGTTGTACACTCTTCTTTCCATCTTTTTTGGTCTTGCCTGAAACGATTATGACATATCACCTGGTGTCCTGTCGTAAATTTATTTTGAGAGAAAAGAGTCTTAGAAATAGTGGTCCGGTTTAGAGTGGAAAATGATGATGGAAAGCTCAGTGATAGAAAATGTAGATATTAATTAGTTGCTTCACAGCGTGCTGGAGGAGAGTAAAGACAGACTTATTTACGACAAATCGCTTCTCTCAATCTTCTCTTCCGCTCTCCTGGTCAAACAATTATTTGCCAGTTTTCCAGACTCGCTTCTGCGCGCACACCGATTTGGTGTTTTTCACACACACAGACGATGTAGATACAAACTATATTAAATGAATAGGGGAAAAGTTGGGCTTTGGGTATATCCAACACACAGAACTAAATGAGTTTATGTGATTTTATTCACTTTAAACATCAATCACTAACAAATATCAGGTATTACATAAATTATCATAAGTACACAAATGCAAATAACAAATTTGGGAGGGGTGAAGAAGATTGGTATCGACTAAGCCCTTCCCGCTTATTAGACAAAGATAAACCCAGTCCAGAGATAGATAATATCAGGAACATAGGTACGTTAACCTAACAGTGAAGTTAATTACTCTGAAAGAGGTGTTACAAAGTTAGGTATAGGTGATAGAAAAAACCCTGTTCTTCCCAGCTGTTCTTCCCTTTACTAAGCAAATGGAAAGGAGGGGGTTTTTAAACAGAGTTAACCAATTAGCAACTCCCCCTTAAAGGAACAATGCAGGGAATACAGAAAAATTATATTTCTAGGCAAGAAAGTTAACAACAGGTTTACAAAAGAAAACGATTAAATTTCCTGTCATTCATACACACGCGTGAGGATCCACACTCATATACTCACACACTTACCGAATGCAGCCTCAGACGATCCATAAAAAGTATATAAAAACAGCAAGTACTCTTTCGACATATGAACTGTCTAGTCCTTCGATGTCCCGCCCCAGATGTTTGCGAGGGTTTGTTGGTAACAAATATTCTCACTTATCGCAAGACTTGAAGACTAAGAGTTCTCGTGTTTTTATTATATATATATAAGGAGTCTATGGGATGACACTAACCCAGTTCGGCACAGGGGTGAAAATGAAGTGGTCTCTTTTAATCCTCCGCTATGGTAAAATTCCTTCAATGTGTGATGATAGTTTTATTAAATCCAATTGAGGAAAAAAACTAGGCTCATTCACAGTCAGGAAAATATGTTCTCTCTCACAGTAAACAGTAAATATGATATCGCTACTGGCGCTGTTCATCTTCCAGTTTATCTTACAGATTTAATTTGATGATAATAATCAAATGATCTTGGGTAGGCTTTCTTTCATGTAATTATGTTAGCTAGGCCGTACCGGACCACCACAAGATTTACTTTAAAAAAATGTCTCATCAAACTGTCTGGAAGTTTAAGAACCGAGTATGGAAACTCTGAAAGATTTCGTTATTGCTGGGATTGCAAAAGGTGATCAATCTAGAGAAAAAGATAGAAAACCCATAACAACATAATCATACTTTAAAAAATCAAATAATCTTCTAAGCGCGCGATAAATTTCCCGTTAAGCCTATAATACACTCGAGTATTTAATTATGTATTTAATAAACACTGCGCGAGTTCTAGTGGTTAAAACACACATCTATAAAACTAGGACTTAACTGAATTTATTAATTATAAATTCCTTCGCGACTTTAAAAGTTAATTTAAGCATCTATTATCTTTTGAAATAATATAATAGATAGATCATTATATTTACAACTGGAACTATTGAGACGGTTTAATTTAATAGGTTTAAATTAACACAAAATCCAATGAAATATAATGAATGAACTAGACCACTGATCACTTTACACAATATATATATTACCGCTTTGCACAGAAATAGAATTCACTGCAAATAAAATGAAAATCCAGGGGATAATCTAGCAAGATTTCAAATATCGCTAGTGCTTCTATCAAGTTCTGGCCAGCGAATGATAACGTGTCTAGTCTTCATGGTCTATTTAGCTAAAATGGAATGTAAGTTGAGTGGGACATGATAAACTTGACAGCTTATTTGATCTCACGAACTTTTGGGGATCTGACCGCCAAATCAAGAGAAGAAGCCGCCCCCTGGTCTTCGTATCTCCGTTCGCTGCTGCCCGTTTCGGCTTTCCCCCCCGTTCGCTCGGTTGCGATTGACACCGAGACGCGAAATTAGCGGCAAGCAACTGCGTCTCGTATCAGGGACCACTACTGTCTTTGATAACGCCGATAGTCTCCCCTGAAATCCCTCAGTCTGTCTCTTTGATCTCGTGCCGCCTACTAAATGAGTCCCGGTGGAATGAGTTCTGGCAAACGAAAAGTTACAACAAATGTTCAGGGGTTCTAATGTTATGAAAAGCTAAAGGTCCCTTTAAATCATCCATCATATCAGGGAAAATTCACTTGTCAAACTAGACGTACGTCACATGTCCTAATACTGAAATCTTATTGTAATCAAGCCAGACATGGAAATTGCATTTTTATTTTCTGCAAGTCCTATCCTCCAAATTAACATTTGTTATCTTACACTCTAACTGACCAGAAACAAGTGCGTAACAAGATTGTGGTGTTCAGGCAACTTAACTGCTGATAACAATGCTCCTATGATAGCTTCTGAGTTTATCTAAACAAACGCTCCAGGCCGGAAAAAAAAATCAGCCCGTCAAGATAGTTTAATCATTTGGTTTTATTATTCAACGCTTTGCTAAGCAGTGATTGTCCGCAATCAGAAAGACAACATGTCACGTGCGGTCAAGTCTACAACGTGTGGGTGTTGTTGGGAGCGTCCTTCATAGAGACAGGTAGATATCGGTAGATGAAAACGTAAAAGAGAAGATAATGCACGAAGGAATAGTGACATTGAGGAGTGGAGCATAAGGATAGACAGAAATAATGAACAGATGAATTAAGTTCTCCGACACCCCGGGAATATGCGAGTCCGAGATATACATTATATATATATATATATATATATATATATATATATATATATATATATATATATATATATATATATATATATATATATATATATATATATATATATATATATATATATATATATATATATCATGTAGGGAATGAAATTGAATGACATTGAAGAGGTAGTGACAAAGAGTGGAACAGAGAAAAGCAAAAAAAGAGTAGAAAAAAACGATTATGTTCCAACATACAATTCAGAGCTATTTTCGTAATCACGCCTGAGGTTACATTATCTGTAGCCCGGTGATAAGATCTTACTTTGGGAGACAGACGTCATCATCATCAGTTGATAAACTCTTAATACAAGACCCTTGCCCTGAGCAAGAGACATGCTGAGAAATCTGAAGCTCGCTCGAACATCACCAGAGTTAAATACTGTGTTGTTGTGTTGCTCGTGGTTCGAGTATGGAATGTCAACTTGACCTACGCAGTGGTGTGTAGACATAGATTGAGTGTGTAATATGCGAATGATAGGAAGAGTTCGTGGTGTTGACAAATGTTCTTTTCTCACACTCATGTATGGCTGGAAGTCATCGACACCAACGACTGTGTACCTTTACTACAGTTTAATTGGACGTACACACTCGACAGCACAGATAGTGACAAATCACAGGTTGGCATAATACATCATGGTACAGTGGATAAATGGTCTTGCAATGTTACATGGGCACTCATGTAGAATAATAGTATAATGGACTGTCAATAGCCAAGCACTCAGTATTGCCCATATATATATATCATCTGAGTTTACTGACAAAGCACGTCAGATTATAAACAATATCCAAGATGACTTCTAGACCTAATCTCGTCTAGTGAAGATTCCTTAACATAATGTCCAGACAGATTTTTCCATATAATCAAATTGAACCGCTAGCAATGGGTTCTCATGTGTAGCAGTGATCTCTGGACTAATCAAGCGATAATACGGGCATCCCTTTTCTCTTCTTGAAAGTCACTAAATGTTTTTACAAGATGGCTTCTCTCGTGAGCTGTCACACACGTTTGGATACAGATAATGAATCTGTCTTAAAGTTAGTCATTCATTAAATGTTTCATTGCTCTGTAGATTCTATCATGATACAATTGACTGCATTCTACAGGATATAGTGCTGCTAGGAATCAGAGTCGTTTTCCATCTAATTAAATGCATCCTCTCAGATGTACAAGTCATACCTATCGAAAAACGGTGGCTTCGTACGAGAGTTCAAAAGAGTATCTTTTATTACCTGCGTATCAGAAATATGATTCTGCCACTCCTTGGCAATAAGAATAAACACTGGGGTAAAGCATACACGATAGGTCTAGACGACTATCACTTTCCCCATAAATATAGAGATCACATTTTCCCGGCGACAAGCCGACATAGCAAAACACAGCCCCCATGATCAGGGCGAAGCAAAAACACACCTCTCTAGAGACACATCCGCCGAACAGCCTTTGACCTCTCTAGAGACAAAAGAACATACATTTTTTTTTTTCTTTCTGAAATACATCTAGGAGCAACGTACAATAGGCTCACAACGCATGAATAATGCGCAGATGAAAATATCAGGAATACATATAACGCCTAATATGAGGCTAAGTCGACTTATGGAGCGACTGGTGAGAATGTGTCTCATGAACTGAGAGAAATTATTTCTCTATAAGTATATTTTTCCAGGAAGGTGTCATCAAAGTATAATACAATTCTGGCAATTACACGATGCCTAAAAAATTCATACCATCATTTCGTATTAGATATCTTACATTTATGATTTATGAAGAAAAAATCATGTATATCCTAGCATATTGTATCACTATGTAGTGATACAATCATTATATTATTAAATTACACATTTGTATCTATCATGATATAGAAAAGGAACTACTATAGAACTAGACATATCAAGAAGTCTAAGCCCTAATAGTTATGTGGAATCATGTGAGCATCTTGACAGAATGTCTGCCATCACATTATCTGATCCACGAATAGCTCGCACAGAGAAATGAAAAGGTTGAAGAGCAATTGCATATCGAGTAGACCTCGAGCTCTTCAAATTCTTACTCTGTATAGCAGTAAGAGCTTTTTGGTCGGTTTCTACTATGAAATGTGCGCCCAGAAGGAATCTCTGTAGTTTGAGGATCGACCAAACCATAGCTAATAGCTCACGGTCTAAAACCGAATAATTCCTTTCTGCCGCATTAAGTTTTCTGGAAATATACATTACAGGATGCAGAGTTCCAGAGTACTCTTGCATTAGTGCCGCTCCAATCCCAGTGGATGAAGCGTCACTACGAAGAACGAATGTCTTATCTTTAGTAGGTAGCACTAAAATAGGTGGTGTTGAAAACAATGTTTTAATCTTATCCAGAGAGCATTGGCATTCCTGAGACCAGTGGACCATATTAGGCGAACCTTTCTTTAGAAGTGTCGAAAGAGGTGCCATGATAGAGGATAGATTCTGAATGAATCTGCCATAAAATTGAATAAGACCTAACAGACTTCTCACCTGTTTTTTAGTCTTAGGGATCGAGATGTTAAGTATCTTACTAGTATTATGGTCCTCTGTCTTTAGGAAACCATGACCAACTCGGTGGCCTAGGAAAGAAATTTCGCTAAAACCAATATAGGCTTTAGAGGGTTTCGCTGTCAGGTTGTGCTCGCGCAAAGTAGACAGCAATTCATCTAACCCTGAATAGTGATCTTCCCAAGTATCGCTGAAAAGACAGATGTCGTCTAGATATGCAATGACATCTGACCGATAAGATATGATTCGGCGCATCATGCGCACGAATGTAGCTGGTGCGTTCATAAGACCGAAAGGCATAAAATTCCATTGGAACAAACCTCTAGGTGTTGAAAAAGCCGTGAGAGGTTTGGCGCGTTCAGATAAAGGAACTTGCCAATATCCTTTAGACAAATCAGGTTTAGTGAAAAAATGAGATTTGGAGAGTCGAGTAAGTAGCTCTTCCAGTAAAGGCATAGGTTCGGCATCGAACTTCGTTACTTGATTCAATTTTCGATAGTCAACGCAAAGACGTATGTTATTGTCTTTTTTACGAACAATAACCATCGGCGAAGAATATGCAGAGGTGGATGGTTCGATTATTTTCAAATCTATCATCTCATCCAACTCTTTCTCAACTTGTGCTTGAAAATGTATAGGTATAGGATAAGGTCTAACCCTAATAGGAGTATGGTCAGTTAGAACAATGTCATGTTCAATGACATTCGTTTGTCCAGGGATGTCAGTGAGTACATCCTGAAATGTTTGCAACATAGTTGAAACTTGTCGCTGTTCTCCTAGAGACAAATCAGGAGAGACAGTAACGTTCTTCCATGATTCACTAGAATGGAGTGGGATCATTGGAAGAGGAAGATTTACATCTGAAAAACTTGTTTCCTCATCCTGTATCACGGACAGTGATGAGTAATGACCATGTTGTACTGGAGAAGTGTCCGTTGCTTGGAAAATGGGTTGCAAATAATCCGGACGTTCATGGAATTCAGTAAGCATATTGATGTGGAAGGTTTTATGCTTCCCATCAATATCGACAATATAGTCGACATCGGAAATTTTCGATATTATATCGTACGGACCTTTCCAAGAAATAAGTAATCTGTTTTCCCTACACGGTAGTAATACAAATGCTTTGTCACCAGGACAAAGTTGTCGTAAGCATCTCTTCTTATTGGCAAATTGCCTTGCCTTCTGTTTCGCTAATTCAGAAGAAGAAGTTGCTAATTTGCATGCTTCGATAATCTTTTGTCTCAACACGATGACATATTCGTAGGATGACTTTGTGTCATCGTCAATATTGTCAGCTGTTATGAGATCATGAAGCAGCGACATAGGGCCACGCGGACGCGCGCCAAAGACGAGTTCAAAGGGAGAAAATCCTGTATGTTCATTGGGTACCTCTCTGTAAGCGAAGAGGGCCGCAGGTAAAACTCTGTCCCAGTCTTGAGGATGATCCTCAGTTATCTTCCCTAGTAAGTTTTTAAGTGTTCTATTAAGGCGTTCGAACATTTATTACAAATAAGGGAGGGAAACCTGAGGCCTGTAAACAGTAAATTAATATGAAACAAATATAAAGGTATGTTATCAGGCACTCGCAGGAAATAAAGAAGTAGAACACCAGACAACAGAAAAACAACAGACATGAGTGGCTTACCCAGGATTTGAACACTGGACCTTCCGTGCGACAACCCCGCCTAGCCATGCAAGCGAATCACACTATCCGCTCTGCCATCTACGCATCATAAAAATGATGTTTCAATGGCAGGTCAATAGTGCGAACCACAATACACGACACCAGAAGTCCTCCATGGGCAGTTCAGCCTATTAATGACGCAATCACTTCTGTTGTATTTCTATCAAGCAGTATAGGCCGAATCCAACAAGACCCTTAGGACCTTAATACTGTGTCCAGTAAATGATAGTAGACTAGAACAGTGAGAACAGGATAGTGGGTAGGTTTGGTATTGTACAAACATTTATTACAAATAAGGGAGGGAAACCTGAGGCCTGTAAACAGTAAATTAATATGAAACAAATATAAAGGTATGTTATCAGGCACTCGCAGGAAATAAAGAAGTAGAACACCAGACAACAGAAAAACAACAGACATGAGTGGCTTACTGTTACGCACGGATCATTATTATTTTTCGTTTGTATAAACATTTTTTGATATGTATGATCATTTTTTTGACTGAAGTGTGTATTATGTTTTCTATGGTCAAAGGGACATAATCCGAGTTATCGAAACTACAATTTTTTAGGAGTTTGCCTTCTCTTGTATAGAGACACGTTCGGTCTATAATTTCTTGAACGAAGCGTGACCACATCTCCTTATTTGGTAGTACCAGTCAACTATGGTAGATGTCTGAAACCTTTCTTAACGCTTCTTTTCATGACCATAAAAGGCGCGACTGTGTAAGACTTTTATCTCGAATGTTCTTAGAATCGTCTTATTGTGAACGGCAACTCAGAGATTGTCGTTCTGCGCATGTCAAAAGCTGGGAGTTCGTTCTGTGTGTTCCGCCCAGTTCGGCAGTTGAGAAATGGTTTAAGAAGCGAGCAGACGCAACTGCGTCTTGTGATTTTCTGAGGGAAATACAGTGTCTTTGTGAGTTAGTTAGCTAACTAGACTATTTCCCAGTATTATTCACGCCTGCCTGGAGGCATATGTTCATGGTTGATTTTCCGAAATAAGGTAATTCCTCTTGTATCGAACTTTATGCTATCATCTAGAGGTTCGTCATTTTGTCGCCTATTTGCTCGCCTGTGTGATGCAAAATGGAGAGGTACTTTGACTAGGATTAAGTCACCGGTATCTGTATACCTGAACTAGTTAAATATATATGGGTCGCTCTAGACCAACAAGACTATTGTCTGTGTTCCAGGATTCGTTATATCAGAGATCACGTCCAAGTCAGATGGTTAGACTTAGGAACATTATAAAGGTTGAGCTGACCAGTAGCCCATGTATGCTATTCACGTGCAGACAGTGAACGGACTTATTGTATACAACTGATCTGCTAGCATCAGAATGGGAGCATTTATTATTGTTTATGAACATTGAAGATCTGTAGCTGACACTGTTGCAGAAGTTATAGAAATTATTATTATTTATACAGCTTCACGAACTAGAACTCTATGATTTATGAATTTCTGAATCTATTGAACTGTGATGTCTTATGACGCATATATATATACAACAGCTGTCATTGCTGACTACAGAAATTGTTTTCAATGTGCCATATCATCTTGCTGAACTCGTTAACTATGTTGATGTCATAAGTATCATGACTGTTTTGTGGCGTGCAATAAATGAAAGAAACTTATACAACGAAGTTACCCTTTCTATGACTCTACACGTCATGTTGCCTGTGTGATAACCCTGTGAACTGTTCCACTACCACATACACAGCAACATCCTAAATCAGAGAAGACACCTACATCTTGCACTTTAATACCAGGTGTCGATAAGGGTGGCAAGTTACCACTTCAGCACAAATCCACCCTTATCATTTTTGGTGGCCAATGTGGGGAGCGGGTTCTATCATCTGATATTTTGGCGCACCATATCATTTTTGGTGGCCATAGGTTGGTTCACTCTGATTCCAGCTATCAAGGGGGTCAGCAAACCCAGACATCATCATCATACTAGATACAACTACAGCATCAACTACCACCTTACAAGAAATTTTATTGAAAGTATCCGGATTTTCTGACAGTTGCTGATTTTGAAACTACCCGGCGCTGCTCGGCAATATTGAAGTTTATGTAAAATTAGAAGGACAAGTACCGAGCGAATGGATTTCCTGATCTGGTGAAAAGAAGGACAAGTGCCGTAACAACTGTTCCGGTCTCAGGGGTACTGTTGCGGGTTCAGAAGGTCAAGTGCCGGTTAAATCAATTTAGAAGATTCAGAAGGTCAAGTGCCGTAACAACTGTTGCAGTATTAGAAGCTCTTTTCCTTCGTCATGGCTGTTTATGGGAGCAGAAGTTAATCAACGTTGGATCATTATCCTCAGAATGCTGATTACATCCTGTTCTGCACCGTGCTGACGCTGGATTTATAGAAGTTAAGTGGCCTGTTTTGTTTGTGAACTGTGCCCTTATGTTCTAACTGAGCCTTCTGTACTTTCACACTTTCTCCTATTGTTTTCATGATACATGTTTATATGTTATATGTTATTTGTTATTTGTATATTTATATGTTTATATTTCAGCGGGTTTTCTCGGTTGGGCGGAGTCTTGCAGTAGAAGATACCACGTCACAGAGGTTCTACTGTTAGCGTTTTCGTTAGGGACTGTGCGAATTTCCTACAGTGAAATTTGCTAGCGACAATCGTTGCTATATCTGTTTAGTTGTGACGAGTTGTGCTTTATTTTTGTTTCTTGTATATATATATTTTTTTTTTTTTTTCTTTTCTCTCTTTCTTTGTGTTTTTTAGTTTCGATTTCGATTGTTTGTATTTGTAGGTCTCCCCTTTGCTATTATTCAGTTCTTTACGTATATTTTTGTGTATACACTGTAGCGTCATTTGTTAGTCATATCTTCGCATATTTCTTTTTAGTTTTGCTGTTTGTGTATTTGACTTATGCGAATGTTTTCGTATTGTTTGATCTTTGTTGTTGTTTACATTGACTTTGATCTTTGTTGATTGTTTACATTGACTCTGATCTTTGTTATTGTTTACATTGACTCTGATCTTTGTTGTTGTTTACATTGACTCTGATCTTTGTTGTTGTTTACATTGACTTTGATCTTTGTTATTGTTTACATTGTTGGTGACCTTTGTTATTGTTTACATTGTCTTGTTATTGTTTACATAGTTCTTGCATAGTTAGCTTTCACTATTGTTAATATATGCTCATGCACTATTGGTCTATAGTGCACTTATCATAACAAACTGGTGGTTTTTTGCTTATGCACTATTGTAGTGCAGTTATGATAAATAACTGATGGTTATGCACTGATTTGGGTAGTGCACTGATGATTAAGAAGTGACTTGTGATATTATTATACATTTGATAATACAAGTTGGTGTCAACTCCTGTTTCCCACAGAGATTGGGTTCAACATAGAGATTATACAAGCACTTTATTAAGTCTTGTTGCTATTTAACATTGAAATAAGATAATTAATTATTTCAGGTTCTGTACTCACATTTTAGACATCATGTCTACATTTGAGTACTTTATTGAGCAGGGTAAAGCCCTTGGGAAGACAGGTGATAAATTAGAAGAATTTGCGACTGTTCAATATGCCAAGGCATTGAAGTCGGAAGAAAAGAAAATGAAAGAACAAACTGAACAAAAGAGAATAGAGGCTGAAATAGAACAAAAGAAACTGCAGATGCAGGTGGAGGAAAAAAGATTTCAAATGGAAATGGAAAAACAAAAAAGAGAAGCAGAATTTCAGGAGAAGAGGCTTCAGGCTGAAGCTGAAAATAAGAGACTTGAAAAAGAAGCTGAAAATAAGAGACTTGAAAAAGAAGCTGAAAATAAGAGACTTGAAAAAGAAGCTGAAAATAAGAGACTTGAAATAGAGGCTGAAGAAAAAAAAGTTACAGGCGGAAGAAAGAAGGTTACAAAGAGAGGCTGATGAGAGAAAAGCAAAAATGGAACATGATGAAAAAGTCTTAGCTTTAGAGTTAGAGAAGTTAAAGTTATTGAACACTGGTAATGCTAATGATGCAAATAAGGTGTCAAATAAGACTAATGCTAAGGATTTCAAGCTTAATCTACCAGCATTTAATCCCTCAATCGATGATATAACATTTTATCTAGATAGATTTGAAAGTGCATGTAATGTGCATAATATAGATAAAACATTATATGTGTATCATCTGTCCAAGATACTTAGAGGTGATGCTTTGACTTTGTTGAGTATGGTAGATGTGCCTGACAAAAACAACTATGAGGTTGTCAGGGCGGCATTGTTAAAGAAGTACCAACTTAACGAGGACGGATATCGTCTTAAATTTAAAACCATGTTACCAGAAACTGGAGTTGAATTCTCTGAATTCATCTCAGGCATCCGTCTTACTTTTTTACGATGGGTTGAGTTGTCTAAGACAGAAAATACATTTGAAGCTCTTATGGATTTACTACTTAGAGATAAGGTTATGTCTTCTGTTAATGAAGCTTTTCTATCTTTTCTTCATGAGCGTAAGCCTAAAAACATAAAAGAAATGGAAGAATACTGTAGCCAGTATGTTACTGCGCATCCGCACATAACCATTAGTAACTCTAAGGTGAAAGAAGGTCTGCCAGTTGCTTCGGCAGCACCTTATGGCCCAAATTTTATGCGTAAATTTCAGGGTAGCCAGAAAAATTTCAATAAAAAGAGTAATCGTAATTATGCCCAGAACCATAGTGATCAATTCCAGGGTGATTCTTCTTCCCAGAACTGGAGACAACCGAATACTACACGTTATTCTACTCCGGTTAACTTTAGAAATTTTCACAAAGGTAATCGGTATAGAGGGAAATATTTTATGCAGAGACCTCAATACCAAGATAATAGAGGTTCTCAACAGCATAGAGATAGTAATGACAGTTATGGAAACTGGAACTCAAACCAGGATAAAAATTACAGTAGGGACTTTAATGATAATTGCAGAGGCAATAATGGTCGCGGTAGATCGCAACATAAGAGAAAAAGATATCAACAGACAAACTCTGTTCAACAAGAATCTCAGGGAGCAGATAAACAGGTTAATAATGATAAAGACCATAATGCTATCGGATGCTCATCTTTTGATTTTGGTAGGGCAAATAAATGTATCCAATGCAGTACTTTATTTGATCCGAAAACCGTTAGTACTCTAAGCTGTGGTCATCCTTTGCCCGCTCTTCCTGCTAATGTTGCTCATGATGGGAGAGGTTCTCTTATATTACATAAGGGGCTAGTAAATAGTAATCCAGTCTCAGTGTTGTTTGATTCTGGATGTACTACTGTCGGCGTTAGGCAATCTCTTGTAGATCCATCCTGTGCTACAGGAAAAGTCATCAAATGTGTCACATTTGGTGGCACGTTAGAAAAGTATCCTACTGCTATAATACACATTGCTACTCCTTTCTTCACGGGAGAGGTCCACGCGTGTCTACTTCCAAACCCTATTGCGGACCTTATTATTGGTCGTATTCACGGAGTTAGGGAATGTACCCCACAGCAGATTGCTGTTTTGGGAAGAGCAAAACATTGAAGCTACCAATGCGGTGGTCACAAGAGCACATGCTCTGGATCCACCTCAAACTTCATTAACTAATAATGATGAAGTAAATGACCAAGATAGTCACTTGACTATTACACGTGACTCATTTATCAAATTGCAAGAAGAAGATCCTTCTTTACAAAAATTCTTCATTCTAGCAAAAAAAGGTGATCCTAATCAGAACACTAATAGGAAATCTTGGATTTCTATGAAGAACGGCGTACTTGTACGTATGGTACAAGACTCGACTACGTCCACTCATTCACAAATTCTTGTGCCTAAGAGCATGAGATTGCAAATATTGCAACATGCTCATGACTCGCAATGTGCTGGACATATGGGTTTTTCCCGTACAAAGTCGAGGGTTCTTGCGGCTTTCTTTTGGCCATTTGTGAGCAAGGACATACGAATGTACTGTCGCTCTTGCAAAGTATGTCAGGAGGTCAAATCTAAAGGACCACGACATGCTGCGCCTATCCAGGCTGCTGACATTCCTATTCGCCCTTTTCAAAAAATGGCAATAGATATTATCGGTCCTTTTAGAATTAAGTCGGCTAGAGGACATCAATTTATCCTTACATGTGTCGATATGTGCACACGTTGGCCAGAGGCAATACCTCTCAAGAGCATCTCAACTGCTGATATCGCAGACGCTCTTTGGCTGATATTTTCTCGCTTGGGTTTTCCCGGAGAAATATTGTCAGACCATGGCACTCAACTTATATCAGACACTATGTCACAGGTAATGTCTATGCTACACATTAAAAGGTCTCTCAGCAGTATCTATCACCCCAATGTCTAATGGGTTGGTCGAACGTTTAAATAGGACTCTGAAAACTTTACTTGGTAAAATAACTGAGGATCATCCTCAGGATTGGGACAGGGTCTTACCCGCGGCTCTCTTTGCGTATAGAGAGGTCCCCAATGAACATACGGGGTTTTCCCCTTTTGAACTTGTCTTTGGCGCGCAACCGCGCGGCCCTATGTCTTTACTTCACGATCTAATCACTGCCGATAATATTAGCGATGAGACTCAATCTTCTTATGAGTACGTCATTGCTCTTAGGCAAAAGATCATCGAGGCATGCAAACTAGCAACTTCGTCTTCAGAATTTGCTAAAGAAAAGGCAAGGCAGTTTGCAAATAAGAATAGATGTCTACGACAACTTTGTCCAGGTGACAAAGCTCTCGTTCTACTTCCTTCAAGGGAGAACAGACTTCTAATTGCATGGAAAGGTCCATATGCAATAGTCTCCAAAATTTCTGATGTCGACTATGTTGTCGATATTGATGGAAAGCATAAAACTTTCCACATAAATATGCTCACAGAATTTTATGAAAGACCTGACTATTTGCAGCCTATTTTCCAGGCTACGGACAATTCACAAGCAACTCATGGTCAGTACTCATCTCTGTCAGTTATACAGGATGAGGAAACTACTTTTTCTGATGTCAATCTTCCTCTTTCTATGGTCCCACTTTATTCTACGGAATCTTGGAAAAACGTGACCGTTTCTCCAAATCTTTCCGCTGAGGAACATCGACAAGTTTCTTCGATGTTGCAAACATTTCAGGATGTTCTTACAGACATCCCGGGGCACACACATGTCATAGAACATGACATTGTGCTAACTGATCACAATCCTATCAGAGTCAGACCATATCCAATACCTATCCATTTCCAGTCTCAAGTCGAAAAAGAGTTGGATGAAATGATACGTTTGCAAATCATTGAACCATCCACTTCAGCATACTCTTCGTCTATGGTTATTGTTCGAAAGAAGGATAATAACATTCGCATTTGCGTAGATTATCGCAAATTGAACCAAGTTACGAAGTTCGATGCTGAACCTATGCCTTCATTAGAAGAGCTACTCAATAAACTTTCTAATTCTAGATTCTTTACCAAACTAGATTTGTCTAAAGGTTATTGGCAAGTCCCGCTAACTGAACGTGCCAAACCTTTTACAGCTTTTTCTACACCTAGGGGTTTATTCCAATGGAATTTCATGCCTTTTGGTCTTATGAACGCCCCTGCTACATTCGTACGCATGATGCGGCGAATTCTCGCATATCGTACAGATGTCATAGCATACCTAGATGATATCTGTCTATTCAGTGATTCTTGGGAAGATCATTATTTGGGTTTATACGAATTACTGTCTACTCTTCGCGAGTATAACTTGACTGCAAAACCCTCTAAAGCCTTTATAGGATTTAGCGAGATTTCTTTCCTAGGTCATCGGGTTGGTCATGGTCTTTTAAAGACAGAGGACCACAATGTTTCAAAAATACTTAACATTTCGGTCCCTAAGACGAAGAAACAAGTAAGGAGTCTATTAGGTTTGATTCAATTCTACGGACGATTCATTCCGAATCTGTCCTCCATTATGGCACCGCTTTCTACTTTATTGAAGAAAGGGTCGCCTAATCTGATCCGCTGGTCTAAAGAATGTCAATCCTCATTGGACCAGGTTAAAGCCCTATTTTCATCTCCACCTATTCTTAAGTTACCTACTATTGAGAAGACTTTTGTTCTTCGAAGTGACGCCTCGTCAACAGGGATTGGGGCAGCACTAATGCAGGAGTATTCTGATACTTTGCATCCGGTGATGTATATCTCTAGGAAATTAAACGCTGCAGAAAAGAATTACTCGGTTTTAGACCGTGAGTTATTGGCTATGGTATGGTCTATTCTAAAGTTACAAAGATTTCTTCTAGGCGCACATTTCATTGTGGAAACCGACCAGAAAGCGCTTACTGCTATTCAGAGCAAAAACTTGAAGAGCTCGAGGTCCACTCGTTATGCCATAGCTCTTCAACCATTTCATTTCTCGGTTCGAGCTATCCGTGGTTCGGATAATGTAATGGCAGACATTCTGTCCAGATGTCCACACGATTCCACATGATTCTTCTGTCATATATATATATTTCCTGATATACAGTCCAATGTTATAATGACATGTTAGTAGATTTTGTCTCACTTTTTTTTTTTTTTTTTTTTGGGGGAAATTTATAACATTGTACCATGTAATTATCTAAGAAGGCTTAGTTAGTGATATACGGGCCAAAAGATCACTCGGCCACATTTAAATAAATTATTTTCAGGATTGTATTAAGAAATTTACCAGTTGTCTTTAAGATTTGTGTTATTGATATTTTCGCAGCACATCATTGAAGTCTGCGAGTTTATGTCCATTGTGGAACTTTGAGGATATCAAGTCCTGTCCTACATTGGGAGCGGATGATGTCCACATCTTCTTCTATTGAATGTTTTATGTCACCGAAGATCAACACATGTATTACTTATTAATTACTGTTACTTTATATAATGTAATAATATAGTGCGGTATATTAGTAAATTACACCGCTATTTGCAACACATTGTATGATAACACATAATATATTTAATTTCATATATTGGTATGAGAATAATTTGATTGTCATTATGTTGTTGCCATCATTGTGGCGTGTGTTGGTGGCACCTTCCTGGAATATATCAGCGTATACTTAGATAAATTTTTTCTCTAAGGATCTGAGATATGATCTCAGTGTCGCTCCATGCGTTGAGCTAATTTGTTAGGTATATATCCACGCATCATACGTGCGTTAGGAGCCTAGATTTTTTCCGGCTCCAGGATTTAAAAAAAAAAAAATGTTTCATTTTTTTTTTTCCAGGGAGGGTGCGGTAATGTTACGCACGGATCATTATTATTTTTCGTTTGTATAAACATTTTTTGATATGTATGATCATTTTTTTGACTGAAGTGTGTATTATGTTTTCTATGGTCAAAGGGACATAATCCGAGTTATCGAAACTACAATTTTTTAGGAGTTTGCCTTCTCTTGTATAGAGACACGTTCGGTCTATAATTTCTTGAACGAAGCGTGACCACATCTCCTTATTTGGTAGTACCAGTCAACTATGGTAGATGTCTGAAACCTTTCTTAACGCTTCATTTCATGACCATAAAAGGCGCGACTGTGTAAGACTTTTATCTCGAATGTTCTTAGAATCGTCTTATTGTGAACGGCAACTCAGAGATTGTCGTTCTGCGCATGTCAAAAGCTGGGAGTTCGTTCTGTGTGTTCCGCCCAGTTCGGCAGTTGAGAAATGGTTTAAGAAGCGAGCAGACGCAACTGCGTCTTGTGATTTTCTGAGGGAAATACAGTGTCTTTGTGAGTTAGTTAGCTAACTAGACTATTTCCCAGTATTATTCACGCCTGCCTGGAGGCATATGTTCATGGTTGATTTTCCGAAATAAGGTAATTCCTCTTGTATCGAACTTTATGCTATCATCTAGAGGTTCGTCATTTTGTCGCCTATTTGCTCGCCTGTGTGATGCAAAATGGAGAGGTACTTTGACTAGGATTAAGTCACCGGTATCTGTATACCTGAACTAGTTAAATATATATGGGTCGCTCTAGACCAACAAGACTATTGTCTGTGTTCCAGGATTCGTTATATCAGAGATCACGTCCAAGTCAGATGGTTAGACTTAGGAACATTATAAAGGTTGAGCTGACCAGTAGCCCATGTATGCTATTCACGTGCAGACAGTGAACGGACTTATTGTATACAACTGATCTGCTAGCATCAGAATGGGAGCATTTATTATTGTTTATGAACATTGAAGATCTGTAGCTGACACTGTTGCAGAAGTTATAGAAATTATTATTATTTATACAGCTTCACGAACTAGAACTCTCTGATTTATGAATTTCTGAATCTATTGAACTGTGATGTCTTATGACGCATATATACAACAGCTGTCATTGCTGACTACAGAAATTGTTTTCAATGTGCCATATCATCTTGCTGAACTCGTTAACTATGTTGATGTCATAAGTATCATGACTGTTTTGTGGCGTGCAATAAATGAAAGAAACTTATACAACGAAGTTACCCTTTCTATGACTCTACACGTCATGTTGCCTGTGTGATAACCCTGTGACTGTTCCACTACCACATACACAGCAACATCCTAAATCAGAGAAGACACCTACATCTTGCACTTTAATACCAGGTGTCGATAAGGGTGGCAAGTTACCACTTCAGCACAAATCCACCCTTATCACTTACCCAGGATTTGAACACTGGACCTTCCGTGCGACAACCCCGCCTAGCCATGCAAGCGAATCACACTATCCGCTCTGCCATCTACGCATCATAAAAACATATTAATTTACTGTTTACAGGCCTCAGGTTTCCCTCCCTTATTTGTAATAAATGTTTGTACAATACCAAACCTACCCACTATCCTGTTCTCACTGTTCTAGTCTACTATCATTTACTGGACACAGTATTAAGGTCCTAAGGGTCTTGTTGGATTCGGCCTATACTGCTTGATAGAAATACAACAGAAGTGATTGCGTCATTAATAGGCTGAACTGCCCATGGAGGACTTCTGGTGTCGTGTATTGTGGTTCGCACTATTGACCTGCCATTGAAACATCATTTTTATGATGCGTAGATGGCAGAGCGGATAGTGTGATTCGCTTGCATGGCTAGGCGGGGTTGTCGCACGGAAGGTCCAGTGTTCAAATCCTGGGTAAGCCACTCATGTCTGTTGTTTTTTCTGTTGTCTAGTGTTCTACTTCTTTATTTCCTGCGAGTGCCTGATAACATACCTTTGTATTTGTTTCATATTAATTTACTGTTTACAGGCCTCAGGTTTCCCTCCCTTATTTGTAATAAATGTTTGTACATTACCAAACCTACCCACTATCCTGTTCTCACTGTTCTAGTCTACTATCATTTACTGGACACAGTATTAAGGTCCTAAGGGTCTTGTTGGATTCGGCCTATACTGCTTGATAGAAATACAACAGAAGTGATTGCGTCATTAATAGGCTGAACTGCCCATGGAGGACTTCTGGTGTCGTGTATTGTGGTTCGCACTATTGACCTGCCATTGAAACATCATTTTTATGATGCGTAGATGGCAGAGCGGATAGTGTGATTCGCTTGCATGGCTAGGCGGGGTTGTCGCACGGAAGGTCCAGTGTTCAAATCCTGGGTAAGCCACTCATGTCTGTTGTTTTTCTGTTGTCTGGTGTTCTACTTCTTTATTTCCTGCGAGTGCCTGATAACATACCTTTATATTTGTTTCATATTAATTTACTGTTTACAGGCCTCAGGTTTCCCTCCCTTATTTGTAATAAATGTTTGTACAATACCAAACCTACCCACTATCCTGTTCTCACTGTTCTAGTCTACTATCATTTACTGGCCACAGTATTAAGGTCCTAAGGGTCTTGTTGGATTCGGCCTATACTGCTTGATAGAAATACAACAGAAGTGATTGCGTCATTAATAGGCTGAACTGCCCATGGAGGACTTCTGGTGTCGTGTATTGTGGTTCGCACTATTGACCTGCCATTGAAACATCATTTTTATGATGCGTAGATGGCAGAGCGGATAGTGTGATTCGCTTGCATGGCTAGGCGGGGTTGTCGCACGGAAGGTCCAGTGTTCAAATCCTGGGTAAGCCACTCATGTCTGTTGTTTTTCTGTTGTCTGGTGTTCTACTTATTTATTTCCTGCGAGTGCCTGATAACATACCTTTATATTTGTTTCATATTAATTTACTGTTTACAGGCCTCAGGTTTCCCTCCCTTATTTGTAATAAATGTTTGTACAATACCAAACCTAACCACTATCCTGTTCTCACTGTTCTAGTCTACTATCATTTACTGGACACAGTATTAAGGTCCTAAGGGTCTTGTTGGATTCGGCCTATACTGCTTGATAGAAATACAACAGAAGTGATTGCGTCATTAATAGGCTGAACTGCCCATGGAGGACTTCTGGTGTCGTGTATTGTGGTTCGCACTATTGACCTGCCATTGAAACATCATTTTTTTATGATGCGTAGATGGCAGAGCGGATAGTGTGATTCGCTTGCATGGCTAGGCGGGGTTGTCGCACGGAAGGTCCAGTGTTCAAATCCTGGGTAAGCCACTCATGTCTGTTGTTTTTCTGTTGTCTGGTGTTCTACTTCTTCATTTCCTGCGAGTGCCTGATAACATACCTTTATATTTGTTTCATATTAATTTACTGTTTACAGGCCTCAGGTTTCCCTCCCTTATTTGTAATAAATGTTTGTACAATACCAAACCTACCCACTATCCTGTTCTCACTGTTCTAGTCTACTATCATTTACTAACACAGTATTAAGGTCCTAAGGGTCTTGTTGGATTTGGCCTATACTGCTTGATAGAAATACAACAGAAGTGATTGCGTCATTAATAGGCTGAACTGCCCATGGAGGACTTCTGGTGTCGTGTATTGTGGTTCGCACTATTGACCTGCCATTGAAACATCATTTTTTGATGATGCGTAGATGGCAGAGCGGATAGTGTGATTCGCTTGCATGGCTAGGCGGGGTTCCTGGGTAAGCCACTCATGTCTGTTGTTTTTCTGTTGTCTGGTGTTCTACTTCTTTATTTCCTGCGAGTGCCTGATAACATACCTTTATATTTGTTTCATATTAATTTACTGTTTGCAGGCCTCAGGTTTCCCTCCCTTATTTGTAATAAATGTTTGTACAATACCAAACCTACCCACTATCCTGTTCTCACTGTTCTAGTCTACTATCATTTACTGGACACAGTATTAAGGTCCTAAGGGTCTTGTTGGATTCGGCCTATACTGCTTGATAGAAATACAACAGAAGTGATTGCGTCATTAATAGGCTGAACTGCCCATGGAGGACTTCTGGTGTCGTGTATTGTGGTTCGCACTATTGACCTGCCATTGAAACATCATTTTTATGATGCGTAGATGGCAGAGCGGATAGTGTGATTCGCTTGCATGGCTAGGCGGGGTTGTCGCACGGAAGGTCCAGTGTTCAAATCCTGGGTAAGCCACTCATGTCTGTTGTTTTTCTGTTGTCTGGTGTTCTACTTCTTTATTTCCTGCGAGTGCCTGATAACATACCTTTATATTTGTTTCATATTAATTAAGGCGTTCGACCATACCATTAGACATTGGATGGTAGATACTACTTAAAGATCTATCTATCTGCAGAGTAGACATTACTTGAGACATGGTATCTGATATTAGTTGGGTGCCATGGTCTGACAATATCTCTCCGGGGACCCCAGACGAGAAAATATAAGCCAAAGAGCATCTGCAATATCAGCAGTAGTAATGCTCTTCAGAGGAATAGCCTCTGGCCAACGTGTGCACATATCAACACACGTCAAGATAAACTGATGTCCTCTGGCAGACTTGATCTTAAATGGACCAATAATGTCTATGGCCATTTTTTGAAACGGCCGAATAGGAATGTCCGCCGCCTGAATGGGTGCAGCATGCCGTGGACCTTTGGATTTAACTTCCTGACATACTTTACAAGATCGACAATAAATCCATATGTCCTTGTTTACCAATGGCCAAAAGAAAGCTGCAAGGACTCTTGACTTAGTACGGGAAAAACCCATGTGTCCAGCACACTGAGAGTCGTGAGCGTGCTGCAAAATTTTAACTCTCAAATTCTTGGGAACCAGGATTTGAGAATGACTTGACGTAATGGAGTCTTGAACCATACGTACAAGTACGCCATTCTTCTTTGTAATCCACGATTTACGACTTGTGTCTTTATTCGGATCACCTTTAGTTGCAAGAATGAAGAATTTCTTCAGAGTGGGATCATCTTCTTGCTGTTTTATAAACGAGTCACGAGAAATTACCAAGGGATCACCTTGGTTATGCACTTTATTATCTTCAGTAGATGAAGTTTGAGGCATATTAAGAGCCTGCGCTCTAGTGACTACAGCGTTAGCAATCTGCATGTTTTGCCTTTCCCACGCGGAAATTTGTTGCGGAGTGCATTCTTTGACTCCATGAATGCGACCGATGATGAGGTCAGCGATCGGATTCGGAAGAAGACATGCGTGTACATCTCCTGTAAAGAAAGGAGTAGCAATCCTAATGATAGCAGTAGAGTATTTCTCTAATGTGCCGCCAAATGTTACACATTTGACTACTTGTCCAGTGGCACGGGAAGGATCTACGAGTGACTGCCTAACACCAATTGTGGTGCATCCAGAATCAAACAGCACAGAGACTGGATTGTTATTTACTAAACCCTTATGTAAGACAAGAGAACCTCTTCCATCATGCGCGACTGATGCCGGAAGAGCAGGAAGAGGATGGCCACAGCTTAAAGTAGACACTGTGGTTGGCTCAAATAATGTTTTGCATTGGGGGCACTGAGATGCTCTCCCAAAATCAAAAGCGGCACATGCCATATTACTAGCATCATTATTATCTTTACTCTGTTTATAGGCTTCATGGGACTCTTGTTGTGCAGAGTTTGCCTGAAAATGTGGTTTATGTCTTTTGTTTTGAGATCTACCTCGGTTATTATCACCTCTGTAGTTATTGTTACCTCTATTGTAACCCCTATTTGGGTTTGAGTCATAGTTCCCTTGGTTACCATTATCATATTCATTATAATGAGTATCTCTGTAATTATGATCTTGTTGACTCCAAGACGGATAACCCGGATAGTTTCTATAATTACTTCCTCTACGGAAATTCCTATAATTATGACCACCCCTGTGTCGAGAGCTATCAGCTCGTCTCCAGTTCTTTGAAGAAGAACCCTGAAATGATTGGTTACCTTGGTTTTGATAACTATTATGGTTACCTTTTTTATCAAATCTGTTTTGAGGTCCCTGAAATCTGTGTGAATGATTGGGATTGTATGGTGTTGCTGAAGCAACTGGCATACTCTCCTTAATCTTAGTGTTGCCAAAAGTCACGTCGGGGTGTGCAGTGACATATTGGGAACAATATTCTTCCATTTCCTTTAGAGATTTGGGTTTACGCTCATGTATAAATTCCAGGAATGGTTTGTTAACACATGACATAATCTTATCTCTGAGCAACAAATCCATAAGTCCTTCATACGTTTTTTCTGTTTTGGAAAGCTCAATCCAACGATCAACTGTGAGACGTGCCTTTGCAGTGAATTCTGAGAATTCTACACCTGTCTCAGGCACCATCGTCTTAAATAAAAGGCGATAGCCTTCCTCACTTAGCTGGTATTTTTTTATCAAAGCCGCCCTAATGACATCATAATTATCCTTATCTGCTTCTCCTACAAGGCATAATCTAGTCAAAGATTCACCTTTCAAGTTTTCTGCTAATTGATTAGCGTATTGTGATTTATCCACATTATGTGTACGACAAGAACGTTCAAATCTATCCAGCCAGAATGTAATATCGTCACTGGACTGATTGAACGGTGGAACCTTAACCTTGTAAGTAGAAGGTTTACCATTACCACTAGATGCCTGATTAACATTACTCATAATTGTCAATCTCAATTTCTCTAACTCAAATTCATGTTCTCTTATTGCTTTTTTTTCCTTCAGCTTCTCTGTCTAATCTTTTTTGTTCAGCATCCCTGTCTAATCTTTTTTGTTCAGCTTCCCTGTCTAATCTTTTTTGTTCAGCTTCCCTGTCTAATCTTTTTTGTTCAGCATCACTGTCTAATCTTTTTTGTTCAGCATCACTGTCTAATCTTTTTTGTTCAGCAGCAGCTTCTCTTTCTAATTTTTTTTGTTCAGCTTCAAATCTCCTTTGCTCCACCTGCATCTGCAATTTCTTTTGTTCAGCAGCAGCCTCAGCTTCTCTTTCTAATCTTTTCTCTTCAGCCATAGCTTTTCTCTCTTCTGCAGCAGCTTTTCTCTCTTCTGCAGCTAATGCTTTGTCATATTGAGCAACTGCCCATTCTTCTAATTGTTGACCAGTTTTATCAAGGGATTTCCCTTGTGTAATGAAGTATTCTAATGTAGACATGATGTCTAACAATAATACTAATCACCTGAAACAATAATAATACCACAAGTTCTTAATGACTTGATTAATCATATACTATCCCAATATCTGTGGGTCACAAGCCTTAATAAGGTCTTGTATAACAGTAATAATAATCAAGTACTGGTTTATACCATAATCCAAGTGCAGTGCACAGGCAATAGTGTCTTATCAAATATACCTATAAAAAACATATGTCAACCAACGGAATACATAAAGTACAAATAGGACTGACATACGAAAACGTTTGCAGAAATCAAATAAATCAAATAGGGAAATCAATGAAAATAATCACTGAATCTGCAAGGGATAACAACACAAATGACGTCACAGTATATGAATATAAATTGTGAATAGAACTGAAAGATAGAAAAGGGTAGACCAACAAATTACAAACAAATCCAAACAAAACTAAAGAACAAAGAAATATTACAAAAATAACAATAATTACAGTCTTCACAGCTAACACAAATAGCAACTAGTTGTTGCAAGCAAATTTCCAATTAAGGAAATTGCACCTAAAGAAAACGCCCACAACGGACCCTCTATGACGTGGGATATTCTGTTGTGAGGACTCCGCCCAACCTTAAACACAACCCGCTGACATATAAACTAACATACTGTACAAATAAATAACATGTAAACATAAATATATAAATTATGTGTATGATAGTATGTGTTGCGAAATAGGCTCAGTTTTACAGTAATGGCAAAGTTATTCTTATGAAAATAAACAAACTGCCACTTTATTCAATTAAACATTCTGGCCTTAAATATTAAAGTTCATATATAGAAAACAAGAAGATCCATCGATGAAAATAGGACTTCTTAGTTCAATAATACTGTCTTCCTGTTAATATTGACAAGAATTGATCCAACTGTTCTGTGAAACTCTGTAATGTCTAATGTACAAATGTCAACAACGCTGACCTACATACTGCATTCACTTGACAGGTCACGTGACGAAGTGTTGACAAAGAGCAAACCAATACTGCAAGTGTGTCGTATTAGCCACAGGAAACGGTCTGGTATCGGTAATCTGTTGACTTCTGAACTTCTGCGAGGTCAAACCCAGAAAGCTGGTCCACCAGTTGATATGATCTTTCTTTGGGAGACAGACGTCATCATCATCAGTTGATAAACTCTTTTAATACAAGACCCTTGCCCTGAGCAAGAGACATGCTGAAAAATCTGAAGCTCACTCGAACATCACCAGAGTTAAATACTGTGTTGTTGTGTTGCTCGTGGTTCGAGTATGGAATGTCAACTTGACCTACGCAGTGGTGTGTAGACATAGATTGAGTGTGTAATATGCGAATGATAGGAAGAGTTCGTGGTGTTGACAAATGTTCTTTTCTCACACTCATGTATGGCTGGAAGTCATCGACACCAACGACTGTGTACCTTTACTACAGTTTAATTGGACGTACACACTCGACAGCACAGATAGTGACAAATCACAGGTTGGCATAATACATCATGGTACAGTGGATAAATGGTCTTGCAATGTTACATGGGCACTCATGTAGAATAATAGTATAATGGACTGTTAATAGCCAAGCACTCAGTATTGCCCATATATATATCATCTGAGTTTACTGACAAAGCACGTCAGATTATAAACAATATCCAAGATGACTTCTAGACCTAATCTCGTCTAGTGAAGATTCCTTAACATAATGTCCAGCACAGATTTTTCCATATAATCAAATTGAACCGCTAGCAATGGGTTCTCATGTGTAGCAGTGATCTCTGGACTAATCAAGCGATAATACGGGCATCCCTTTTCTCTTCTTGAAAGTCACTAAATGTTTTTACAAGATGGCTTCTCTCGTGAGCTGTCACTCACGTTTGGATACAGATAATGAATCTGTCTTAAAGTTAGTCATTCATTAAATGTTTCATTGCTCTGTAGATTCTATCATGATACAATTGACTGCATTCTACAGGATATAGTGCTGCTAGGAATCAGAGTCGTTTTCCATCTAGTTAAATGCATCCTCTCAGATGTACAAAATCGTACCTATCGAAAAACGGTGGCTTCGTACGAGAGTTCAAACGAGTATCTTTTATTACCTGGGTATCAGAAATATGATTCTGCTATTCCTTGGCAATAAGAATGAACACTGGGGTAAAGCATACATGATAGGTCTAGACGACTATCACTTTCCCCATAAATATAGAGATCACTTTTTCCGGCTACAAGCCGACATAGCAAAACACAGCCCCCATGATCAGGGCGAAGCCAAAACACACCTCTCTAGAGACACATCCGCCGAACAGCCTTTGACCTCTCTAGAGACAAAAGAACATATAGTTCGACTTAGATATGTAAAGATATACAGATATAAGACAGACTCGTCCTACTCAGCCAAACAATACACATAAATTCAGGCCATAGATATTCTGAAGCAAGAACAATCTATTACTACCCAAAGAAAGAATAAATCGCAGTAAAACTGGATTCATCCGCGGAGTTCGATCGAAAGAGACGACACAACTTTCAAGGGAAGTAACTCAATAATGACTTTCCCTTAAGCACTAAAAAATATCTATTTTGTTTACAAAATATTTGCGAACATAACAAGTATACCAATGTATAATATTGTAAGATATCAAAGACTGCACGTAACACCCGGAGCTCTTAAGATTATGACACAAACGGAATTTCTCTTTCAGTGACCGATGTCTTGAACAAAAAATCGTACTGATAAGCAGCTCGGTGCTGTAAATAGATTGAAAATGCCTTGATGAACGGCAAGGTTATTTTTGTTCTGTCTCATGGTCGCAGATTTAATTTGAAAAATAAAATAAATAAATATGACCTAGTAATATGCTAATGTTGTGGGATACTTTGTAAAAAAAACAACTTATTTTGATATGAACTGTCACCACAAACAGTAATATATTGCAAATATCGATATCCATTTCATATTAACACAATACTGAAGATACAATGACACTGAATACCCTAATTATAACCGACAAATAGTTTGAACCAAGGTAGACCAAAATGGTGGTTGAGCGGAGACAAATGATCATCTGATGCTAGTCCACCCCCCCCCCCCTCCCCTCCCGGCCCCCACTTTCCTTAAAATTAAAAATGTGAGAGCGAGCGATGAAGCAAGTTCACTACTTTTTATTATTACACGCTTTTATTTAACTTCACTTGTATGTCACTTTCATGTCACTTTCAAATCTTGCAATCGATTTTTCAATCACTTCCAGAAGAGCAATAGCTCTGAAACTTGGCTTAGTTGTGTATTCCCGAATAATCAGTCAATTATTTAATAATTTATTATTGTAATTATGACATTATGAGTAATTAAAGTTTTTCGTAAAGAGATGTAAACAAATCAGGGGCCATAATCAAGTTAATTAAAAATTCAACAGTACGTGGGTGGGCTTTATTTTTTTTTCTATGCGTAAAACAGGGCAGTACTCAAACAAGTGTCTAGCTAAATCAAGGGAAACAATTCAAATTATAAAATTATGAATCAAGGGAAAGTCAAGTTCGATCTCTAGATGGCCTTCAAATTGAAGAAATTGATTGCACCAAATTAACAGGCACAAAGCCATGTAATATTGACGTTCTAAAAGAAATGGATCGCTTAAGAAACGTTAGACCAGATTTACAATAAGTAAAAATATTGTTTATGTTTTTGTACAAGTATGTCATGATTTTTCTAACACCAAAAAGAAGAAAATAAAAAATATTTTTAAACACACGCTTTTAATGCACTAAAAACCCAAAAATAATTTTTCAAGGAGTTTATAGCTTGCAGTCAAAACATGTAACATTAAATTGACAAAAAGTGTGGGGCGCTGATTCTGCATGAAATTACCTTCTGCTTTATACTTCATTAGACACTTATGGATAAAATATATAAGCGCCCCACACTTTTTGTCAATTTGATGTTACATTTTTTGACTGCAAGCTGTAACTCATTGACAAATTATTTTTGGGTTTTTAATGCATTAAGAGCGTGTGTTGAAAATATTTTAAAAATATTTTTTATAATGAAGATTGTTCGGGGAAAAGAAAAACGTGTGCATCTTATATGGCGGGGGGAAATAAACGGCAATTTTAATATCTTTATTAAATTTTTCCCAAACAAGTTGTGAAAAAAACATGTAGGGAAAACTCACTTCAGAAAATACACCGCAGGTTTAGATTACCGAGAAGCTAGAAGTAACCGATAACAACATTTTTACTGGGTTGGTATTCATTAACGCAAATAAGTTGTTTACTTCCAACATGGACAAAAACAACGCAGGCATGCAGCTGGGTGTGACGTGGCAGTTCCGTCCTAGAGAAGCAACTGCGTTGTTGCTATATAACGACCTCGTACGGCCTACTTAATTAATAACAGGAACTGGTCAACTGACAGGAATGAGAGCAGGTGATATCTTTGTCCAGTCACGTTCAAGAGCATAGTAAGGTGAGAAAGGTAGTCAGTACCTTAGCAGAAACTGCCGTAGGGAAAGTCGAGTGTTAAAGACTTCATCTAACTAGGTTTTTAAATTAGGTGGTGGTGACGAGCAAAATGATGATATACAAAAATAGAGTCATCATCGTCATCATCATAATCATCAGTTACACCCCACCCCCCCCCTCCCTCCCCCCCCCCCGCCCCCCCCCCCCCCCCCCCCTCACAGTTCCATAAGGTGTGTAAGCCTTCAAAATGTATGCCAATCCTTTTTGACATGTGCGATCCTTACAAGGTCTTTCCGTGTATTTTTTAACGTTTATGCAAATTTTCAGTACATACCAGACCTAAGTGTCTTTTATATTTGGACATGCGCCCTAATATAACCGACTAGGTTGAACGGGACGCGCCTCGCCAAAACGAGGCAAAACTTTATTTTTAAAAAAAAAGTTCTCTTATCTGTATGTTTTTTGGGTCTCTCTCTCACTCTCCTTCTCTCTTTCGCTCTCTCTCTCTCTCTCTCTCTCTCTCTCTCCCTCTCTCTCTCTCTCTCTCTCTCTCTCTCTCTCTCTCTCTCTCTCTCTCTCTCTCTCTCTACCATTTATTATTTCGGGGATTCCAAAACAAGGACTGCCTTGTAATGTTATCAACAGGTTTTTCTGAGTGTGTGTCACTTTCAACGCCAATACTGCAGAACTATGCTATTCATTACCAAGAAGAGATCACGTGATAATTTTCAGACTAAGAACCGGACATTGCAAACTCAAATACTATCTGTTCTACAGACTCAAAATCAGACAAGACAGATATGTGTCCATGTGGGGAGGACAAACAAACATTAGAACATTTCATCTTCTTCTTCTGCGATCGTCCCGAAAAGGACGTTTGTTACGTTGTGTCGCCGTTTACAGTAAAGCTGCGATATTTGCGCCTTTCGACCCGACACATCCGGTTTCAGCATGGCATTTTTGGGACCGGGTTAGCCTTCCATCTTCGATCCCTACTCTCTCAGCCAGACTGCAGTGATGCAGCCTGTTTCCAGGACCACCACTTGGAGGTGGAGTAGGATCTTGGTCAGCTCTGGTTTGCTGACCCTGACGCAAGCAGTCAAGCTATGGGTCGCTGACTGCATTTATCACTTTACTGCATCTTCGGTCCCGAACATTTCATCTAAGACTGTCGGCTCCATGAGAGGAGCAGGGTACCAGCATGACCTTCTCCAACCCTGTTGGCCGGGAAACTGTAGGTTGACTTTAGCAGCTTGAGACGGACTGCCAGCTTTATTAAAGCAATAGGTGGGGTTATTTGAGAACAAACGAAGAAGTTCCATTTGAGTGACCATGTCAGGTCATTTCAGTACTTCTGTTTTATACTAGCAATAACCCGTCAAAATTGAAAAGCTTTTTAATTATAGTGTGTTGTTTCTGTTACATGTATTACAGACGGTACTATTACTACAGTGGTCATTTCATTGCAGGCGACCGTCATTACATATTTGTAGTGAAAATTAAATGGATGTATTAAATATGAAGACATGGAGTAACCTTCCTAAATGACATGTGGAGCAGTGATAATGATCTAATGGACCGGAAATTGACTAAATTACTAACATTTCTTTTATGACAACATGTCTCGTAATTGTTTGTGCATCTTTTAAAATTGTGACTTTCCGTAATCAAACTGTTCATGCACACCGTCATTTGCGCACTTTTCTACTTTCAGGAGAGTACATATAAGAGAAACAATACAATTATTGTCTAACCTTCAACCACAGTTGCACCCCCTTAGCTGTGGTTGAAAGTTAATGCACTCTCTCGAAAATAGAAAAGTGCGCAAATGACGGTGTGCATGATGTGACCGACCGACCGACGTACTTACGGCAGGAATTATGGTATTGGATTAGCGTCAGTTTTTGGACAAAATATATAAAATAACAATACATAAATCCATCAGCTATATTGACGCAACGGACCTTATCATTTTCTCTCTCATCTTGACGGTACTGTAAGAAACTGATTTTGCATCCATCCCTTGATTTTCCCCCCATTCCTACTTATGGAGTTGTATTCCTTTCGTCTTCTTGTTTTTCCAGGCAGCCTTCAACTTTGTTTTCTTCTACGGTTTTCAATCAATCAATCAATCAATACTGTTTAGCTTACCAAGGAACATGGGCCTGCAATAAACACATACCAAGTCCTGTCACGTGCATTCAGCTCAAGCTCTTTCTTCGTTCTCCTCGCCATTTTCACTTCTTTCTCCATTTCTCTTCTCCGTGTGTTTCTTGATCTACCTGTGCCTCTTTTACCGGACAGGAGACCTTCTCCTGTCTTAGTTTCTTCTTCTTCTTCTTCGATCCTTAACCACCGACCGTCAAAGCAGTCAGTGGCCATCACGCCTAGTGGCGTCTTGTAGGGCAACAACAAATTGATTCCACTTTGCTCGTTCGGTGGCCATCCTTCGTACAGTGCCCCAACTCTGGTTCATTCTTTGCATCTCAGCCTCCACAGTCCTCCGCCAAGTTGTTTTTGGTCGGCCTCTCTTTCGCTTTCCTTCAGGGGTCCAAAGCATAGCTGTTCTTGTGATGGCATCGGGGTCTCTTCTGAGGACATGACCAACCCAGCTCCAGCGTCTGCCAGCTATGATGGTGTGCATGTCCTCTTGCTTGCTACGAGTAAGCAGATCTTGGATGGTGATGGTATTCGGCCAAAAGATGCGGTGAATTTTTCTTAGGCATGTTGTGTGAAAAGAGGACAATTTTGACATTTCCTTCTCTGTGACTCTCCAGCATTCCGCACCATAGAGAAGCACAGAAAGCACGCAACTCTGGTATAATCTCAATTTTGTGCTTGTGCTGTATTGTGAGGACCTCCAGATGTTATTTAGGCCAAAGAAGGCTGCTCTTGCCTTATTCATTCCGATGCCGATGTCCTTGCCTGCCCCACCGTCCGGTGTCACTACGCCTCCTAGGCATGCGAAGGTATCTGTCTGCACCAGTTGCCGACTCCCCACTGACATGGGCCCAGGGTTGCTCACACTGAGCGCCATGACCTCAGACTTCTTTAAACCGATGTTCAAGCCCACCCGCTGGCCAAATTTATTAAGTCCATCCGTTTTTTCCTGGATGTGTTGATGTGAATGTGCCAGCAGTGCAACGTCATCTGCATACTCCAGATCCTCCAATGTAGAAAATGCAGTCCATCCCATTCCTCTTGGACTGCCCTCTGTCGTCCGGCGCATCACCCAGTCCATGACTGTTAAAAAAGAGTGGTTTACAAAGGGCATCCCTGTCGCACTCCTGTCTTCACCTCGAAGGCTAGGTTGCTCTGCCCAACACAACACGCAAAGCCGGCATAGAGGCTTTTTATAATTGACACTATGCAGCTTGGAATTCCATAAGCCCTCAGTACTTTCCATAAACTGTCCCTATGTATGCTGTCAAAAGCCTTTTCAAAATCAACAAAATTTATGTAAAGCTGTCTTTGCCATTCTGAGCACTGCTCTATAATGTTCCTGAGAGTGAATATATGGTCTACACATCCTCTGTTCCCTCCAAATCCTGCCTGTTCTTTCCTCAGTTTGCAGTCCACCGCCTCCGAAATTCTCTGTATAATCATCCCGCCCAGTATTCCGCTGGGAACTGAGAGCAGAGTGACTCCTCTCCAACCATTGCAGTCTGTAAGATCTCCCTTTTTGGGCAATTTGACAATTATTCCTTTGTTCCACTCTGATGGTGTTGTCCCCGTTTTCCACACTTGTGCAAATAGTGGTTCTAATAGTTCTGCTGCTAGCTCAGGGTCTGTCTTAAATAGCTCTGCATTTAAGTTATCATGGCCCGGAGCTTTACCGTTCTTTAACCCTTTGTGTCTTAGTTTGCTGAGTTTTATTGTCCTTAGTTGACCTGTCGAATTAAGGGTTTAGACTAAGTATTATGTCACTTTAAGTGTCTCACATATTTTTTTGTTGGGGGGGGGGGGGTGGGGGGGGGGGGGGGGGGGGGGGGGGGGGGGGGGGGGGGTGTCGGAATTTACCTCTTTCACTTTTCCAGTACCACTTTTGTTACAGGCTGTGTACCTGGGGGGGGGGGGGGGGGGCTGGGCCTTGGCTAGTATAAAGCAAAGTAAAGGTAGTCGCAAAGTGTGTACTGCAGTAGGGGAGTAAAGATCTCCCACTAGTACTAGGTCTTAGCTTGATGAGGTAGAAAGATCAGTTCCCGACCTCGCTGCCTTTGCCTTCTTTACCTAAGGAGCAGAGTCAGGTTCATATGTTTTAAAATAGGGTAGACTGGTAAGATTTTAAGAACATTGACCCCTACTTCTTTGTGGTGTTTTTGATAGAGCTTTTGTGACCTTTGTTTTGCATTATATAATGAGTTATCTCCCATTCTGTTTTCAGTTTTTTTTCTTCTTTTTAATGATGTATAAAACATTCAAAGACACTTATTGTCTTTAAGTAAAGTAGTTATGATTTTGAGGAGCTATCCTGTTCTGACTAGGAAGATGTAGTCAGAATAGGAGTCAGGAGTCGGGAGTCAGGAGTCGGGAGTCGGTGTCGGAATCTGACTTCTAACATTTCAAAAGTCTGACTTCTAACATTTCAAAAGTCGGAGTTTGACATCTAACATTTCAAAAGTCGGACTTCTAACATTTCAAATTCGGAGTCCGAACATTTTTCGACCTACTGCACAACCCCGCTAGGAAGTAATAGACAACCCAGGTTGGAAAAGTGTTTTATTTTATTTGTTTATTTATTTATTTATTTTTTTCAATCTTGATGGTGGTTATTATCGTTATAGACTTTAAAAAAAAAATTCAGCTTATTAAAACAACTTACAACAACAACAACAGTCCTTCACAGAAGCAAAAATGTAGATAATCTTTTTGAAGTACAGCACTCTTTGACCCTGCAATCACTTGTCGATATAATGATGAAATGTCAAGTTGTTTCAAAGACATCACCGTTTGGTGTTTCTGCGTGTCCAAGGTCAGCCAATTAACTCCGCAGTCAAGACGGTTTAAGGCTAGTTGTGTTTGCGACAGATTGAAAACAAGAAAAAGAAAAACAAATTTTAGGCTGCATACGTTTATTTTAGAATGGCAAAAACAACTATAAAAGGCACATTCAAAGACAAATAGGAAAAAGAACACCGAGGGTAAAAGGATCCCGTTACACACCCATTGTGGCATATTGGGAATACGGTGTTAGGCCCGTATTTTCTTGACCATCGGCACACTTGGGGTGATGTGGTCAGCATCACGCCGGCCGTCTTAATCTTCCCAGAGTTGCCCTGATAACCAATTTATGAAGCGAGACCAGGTCACCAGTTTCCGGCTACGCACTGGACACAACAGATTGAGGTACCATCTATACCACAAGCGCAGGATTGGTACAACAGATCTCTGCACCTGTGGCACCAGCCCGATGACAGCCGAACATCTGTTGCCGTCCTGCCCAATATACAGCAGTGAACGGAGTAGCATATGACAGCAACCTACTTCTCTCCACGAAAAGCTGTTTGGAGATGTCAGGAACCTTGAGCTGACTACAGCCTTTATTAGAGTCATTAACGTGGAAGTGTGAGGGCGAACGAAGAAGAAGAAAAAGAAGAATGCACTAAAATGACAAAAATGTTATATGCTCCTGTTTTCAGTTTTGTGTACGTCACAAAGTTTTGTGATCATCTTCGCAATCTTGTGTACGTCAGTGAGTTCTGTGATCTTGTTTACAAATTTGTGTACGTCACAAAGTTTTGTGATTTTGTTCACAAATTTGAACATTTTTGTGTACAACGTCACCAAACCCTGTGATCCACTCACAACTGTAGAGATAAACTTAAAGGTAGTCCTATAGCATATACTACCTTAGGGGAGTGAAATGTTAGAGACTTCACTATACTAGGTCCAGCATCGAGAGTTGGGGTGACTAGTTTCCTTCCTCGCGTTCTTTTCCTTCCCTAACTCACGATCTGAGTCAGATACCCATTTACAGATGGGTAGATTGGAGCGAGTCGCTACCGTGTTTGAACCCGGCACCTTAGCCGCGAAAGACCAGCGCTCTAACCACTCTGCCGATCGGACGCTCTTTACAGCTGTACTCGTGTAAGCAATTATATGACCTTTTCGGCTTTAATTTTTGCATGGCCGCCAGGGACTTGTCATTCGAGGTTCCTTCAAATTTTGATTGTTTAAAACAGTGGTTCCCAAAGTGGGCGGTACCATCCCCCTGGGGGCTTTGATAGCATCTAAGGGGGCTACATTGGGGGGGGTCCCTCAATAGTAAGGGGGTGGTTGAGGATTAAATCAATCAATACCCTTTAGCTCACCGAGGAGCATAGGCCTTCAACAAACACATGCCAAGTCCCCTGTCCTGTGCCATCCGCTCAAGTTCTTGCAATGTTGTCCTCATAATTTTCATCTCTGTATCCAGTTCTCTTCTCCATGTGTTTTTGGTCTACCTCTGCTTCTCTTTCCTTGTGGACTCCAGAACAAGGACTGTCTTGTAATGCTATCAACAGGTTTCCTCAATTTGTTGTCCTATCCATCGCCAGCGTCTTCTTCTCAACTCTTGTTCCACTGGCACTTGTCTGTATAGCGAAATCTGTGAAACAATCGCTAAATTCAGTAAGATTTTACTCCTATGATAATAAATAAACCCGCCTGTGTGTGTTTGCCAATCGTCGGCTTCTACGCCAGTAGAGCGCTGAATTTTATACAATAGTAATGCTTAGAAAATGATCCCGCTGTCAAATCTTACACGCTTTCCTAGTTTCGTCCTTGAGACTTACAATTAACATGTGCCAGAACTGCGACACCAAACTGCCGTTCTGAATTAACGTAAGATTTTAACTTTAACGCCACTAATAGTAGTAATTCGGACATTTTCCAGAAGTGTAGAACGAAACTGCAGTAAGAATTAACGCAAATATTAAAGCCGCCTTGCAAAGCCCCTCTTCGCTCGATACGCAGTTCTATGCCTATATCTACGCTGTTGGAGACGCCAGAATATATAAACACACACACCAGTGTATTTCGGGCTAAAAAGTAACTATAAAGTAACATACGGCAACCGCGTTGTCGAATTGTGTGACGTACTACAAAAGCGCTGTTTCGTTCTGAATGAGAACGACAGTTAACGAAAAAATTACGATTTGAGGTGGAAATGTTTTGAAAATATAGTACGAGAGGGGAAGAAAATGAGCATAGTTGGTAGTGTCTCGATTTTGTTGTTTACATAATTTGAAATTTGCACCCAAGCGGGGCATAGAATGTTAGATAGAAGAAAAACTTAGATAATTTTCTTATATGCTAAAATAAAAGACAGTGACGAATACAATGACATTAATTCGTTAATAGAAGAGTAAAGTGTTGATGTATCTTACCGTAGATAGGAAAATATGTTATTTGAAGAATTGAAGTAATAAAACGATAATAGTAAATATGATAAATAAACGTATAAAAATATAAGCACTGTGTGACAAACAGCAACGGAATCAATAATTATTTATCAGAATTTGAAACACTCAATAAATAAAGGAGATATTGACAGAAAACAGATGGACTAACAGACTACATCTTTCTCAGCTTGACAGATATTGGGAAAGGGTAGGGTAGTCCAAGATTTGAAAATTGAGTTCAGTTTTGAAAAAAAGGACGCTAGAAGCCTAACAGTCCCTGATTGGCTGGAGTCTAATATACTAACGGAGGAATAAAACTAGTTTGAAGGTAGTGGTAGTCGCCACTTTAAAAAAATTGTATTACACTAAAGTTGTGTGAAGACAAGATAGTAGTACGATCTTGTTTTGCTGATCTGCACCAGCAAGCGATCTGGATTTGACCATATTTATCGCAAATCAAACTTATTAGTGTTAATATTTCTCTGATGCGGTAAGAAAGAAACCATTTATATTATTATTATTATTATTATGTATATATGTATTATTGAATATGTATGAAAATGATGTGGGTAGAAGTGTATCTAGAGGGAAGTCAACATCAAACTTTGTGTTGTTTCACAGAGTTGTTAGGAAATATATTAACATGTTGTAGAAAAACCAGACAGGCTTTCTGACACTTTAGGAGAAAGTAAAATTAAATATTAATGGTGAAATTGTTGTATAGTATTATGACATAAGACCAGGAAAACCACTGGCAGTCTTCTTTAGCAAGTCACCGTGATTGTACATGACTTGATATTATTAACTTAAAAGGTTTCCTTTGTCAAGGAAAGTGTCAAACTATAGTTTGAAGTTTATTTGACCATGAATGGGGTAACAAACCAATTAAGAACGTTAACTAATTGTTTAGTTACCATGCTGAGTCTGAATATGATTGAAAAATGTTTATTAGTTAGGGAAAGAGAGAGCATATCATTGGTTGAGTAGGACGCATTTATATCGTTCCAGGGTTTCATCTATGACTCAAAGTGAGCCCAGGTCAACCTATACCTGTATATACTTCTGCATCTAAAGACTTGAGGCAGTATCGACTGTGTGCCTCCTTGTTATATTTCAAGAGCAGAATCCTGACTTGTCAGTGGAAGCTGGTGATGTGAACATAATTCATCCTGTATACCAGAAGATACTAAGTTAAGAAATCGTCTCCGGGCATTTGATATATCAAACTCAACTACTCTCATTTCCCAAATGTGTATTAGATCATTCAGATTATGATGAAGAAAGACGTTCATTCAATCATTACCCATTCATAGCAGAAAGAGTAAATTGACACTGTTCCAGATTGACATATTTAATTAAAGTTGTGAAAAATAATATACTCAGTTATAAATTGAATCAAATTTATGTAAATACTTTGAATTATCATTTTGAGTTTCAATATGCCAGTATACACAAAATTGTGATACTGGAACAATAAATTGTAAAAAAAAATTTCACATTTTATACTTAACTCTAGGTGTTGTTAATTACTTATCATAAGGTTCTTAGGTGTATTTGTTGTCATTTTATTACAGCACATTTTACATTACCCTAGACACTAGCCAGATAACAGACATACACCATTACTATACTTAGGATAAAATACGTCGCAGGTTGAGGTCGTAGGGTGGTAGCAGCAAGGTTCCCTGAGACCACAACCCCTATTATCTATTAGACTCAGGGGCCTTCACAGCTTGACCTCACATGTGCATAAAATTCACATTTTACCAATTAACTTAAAAATCCACCACAGTCTGGTTCTTGTCATCAGTTCCGCATTTGTGTGGTTGAGGATTGGCGATCTTAAGTTCAACTCTATTACTTAATGCAACGCCTACAAATAAAAGTTGTTTGATTATACCGGGTTTTGACGTGAGCGTTTACATCACTGCTCCAGGCTCATCCATCACACTGAAAGCTGAAAGAACTCTGAAGCAAGTTGGGTTACTAATGTACTCCATTACACTGTTAATGAAAGTTTGATATACTGAATTAAGTAATTAAGCGGGGGTCGGAATTGCTAAGAGGTATGGCGTCTGCCTCGAGTTCTATAGGTACGGCTTCGATTACCAGTTGAAGGAATATAGTTTACGGAAATTCTTTTTCAGAACTAGTGGTCCTAATGATGTTATACTCCTCCCCCCCCCCCCGGTCTCCTGGGTAGTGAGATCGGATGACTAGCCTTCTCGGATAAGGGCGAAAAAAAGGAGGTGTCGTGTGCAAGTTGCGCTCGTTAAAAATCGCACGGCAGTTGACAATCGTAAAGAATAGTCCTATCAGGCAAAATTTAAAAATTAGAAACCTACCAACCACAAACATCTTCATAGAATGTGTGATTCCTATATACACACATTGGGATTCTCACCGGTGCTACGGAGTTCGTGAACTGTGCTGAGATCCTCCTTGTTTAATTTAAGGGAGGAGATCGGAGCACTGATGGAGTAGTCCGTGTGCAATGAAGATAGTCCTTAAAAACCAAACCAACCCAAGTAATTAAGTAATTAAGTTTTAAAAAAATAATACTCATAAGTAAGCGTATCTGCTGCTTTATGTTACAACAGAATAAATAATGCGCTTTTTTTGGTCACTGTTTTGATTTGCAGTTGCACTTATTGTCCAATCTTGACAGGTTATATGTAATGCAGGGGGTGTCACACAATGGATTGGGGCGACCCCTTCTTCTTCATAATCTCTGTTTTACTACGGCAGTAATCGGTACATTTGTGGTACGGATTTTATTGCGTGCTTTCAATTGTCGCACTTTCTTTCTTTCTCTGCTAAGTAGCAGATATTTGATATTGTAAAATCATTTTGACACTCCTTGTGGATGATAATACTAAACATTTGCAGGAGCGGCTGAGAGAATATTGTCGACAACCAAGTTGGTTAATCGCAGGCGCGGCCAATATTAGTACGCAGATTAACACGTACATTGCCAAGCGCAATCTGCTTAATCACTGCTAAGGCACGAGTGCGCCTCCGCCAAGGTTGTAAAGAGACAGATTTTGTGTGTGCTCAAGCAACAGATAAGACATTACTTTAGCGAAAGTAATAATTTGTTAAATCTTACACACATTGTCGTATGAGGTTACTGATATGTTTGTGAGTTCGTACACAGGGCAATCGGATGTTTACAGCCAATTTTTGGAAAAGTATTGTTTGAAATTTTGCACCAGATGAGTCATGCAAAATATTCAAATCCGATTGGCTGATTATTTGAACTCCATAACAAAAATGCGTGGGAAGACAGGGAATATAACCTGACCTTTTTCGCAGTCTCTTTCACTGTGAAAACTTACTGTGAGAAACGCTTGCCTAGACACCAGACTTTGCCAGTGTTAGAATTTAGAATTTTATCAGCTTGGACCTTTTATTGGAGTATCTGGATGGATTTAAAATTGCCCAGGAAATTTCTATCAATATTAACAAGGAAACCAGGACTGTGTGCACTGAGAACACGGAGTCAAAGAGGGAATTAAAGTTATAATTAACCACCCCAAGAACACATGCAAGAGGCCTAACCCAGTGCCTTAACTTATTCATCTGAGCAAAAACGTCTGTGAGCCAAGATTGGCTTATTTGTGGTACCAGCAGAAAGTACTATCTCTGGAACCAGAAGGGAACTGTGGCCTAAGCTTTAAGACGAGGGACCATCTTTGTAGACTGTCCCTGACATTTCTGGGAAACGAGCTACACCCGACAACCTTGACCAGCGACGAGTGTGAAGCAGTGTAAAAAGAACCAACCCATCAGAAGGAGCAGAACCGTCATAGGCAGCTAAGTTCAATACATTCTGCCACTTGAACTTCTTGTAACAATTTACCTCCTATCACGACCGTGATGATAACTTTTTCTTGATCCATAACTATTCAAATTATTTTCAAACTGTGGAAATTTAAGTGATTATTTAATTATGTTATTTTTAAATTTACAAATTTAACTTCGATTTAATCATTTTAAAGTTACTGCATTTTTGTCTCAGTCAATTTACTACACACACTCTAAATAGAGCTATACCAGAATAATAAGAATTCCACTGAGTAAATCAGAGGTGGGAGCTTAACGTGCTAAGATTAATCATTGCTTAATTCTTCACAAAAGTTGTCGGCAGATTCTAGAATTAATGTGCTCAGCAAAGCAGCATTGTTTTCGCTTATCTGAATATCTTGTGAAAACTACCTGGGGATAGAAATGTCATTACCCTTCAATCTACATCTCTGCCAAGAGTAATCTTGTGCGAACATAGATACCTTTGAAGCCCATATTAGATACTCTTGAGTTTTGGCCACAGTGGGACCACTACTGCAAAAGCAGGGGAGGCAAAACCGCCACAGGGGGGGGGGGGGGGAATTGAACGGGTCGCTGGTGATGCGCTCTGGGAGCTAAGGGGCGGTAACTCGAAAAAGTTTGGTCAACACTGGTTTAAAATATAACATTATAGAGTTTCGTGTGTACAATTTCAGATCTATAGGTCACCTGAAACCTAATGAACAAAGGGCTCAAAGATTTGAAACATCCAAACGTCACTCTTATCAGATTAAATAAAAATGTTTAAAAACAAATGAATGTAAATATAGTTTGCGCCTCTTAAATCCCGAGAAGATAAAAGCTGAAATATATTATGATAACATGAAAAACTAAAGTGAAAATAGGAAACGACAAAGAGAGAATATACTGGAAAGTTTAACATCGTGGCATGTAAAGAATCCTTCAGCAGAATAACAAACAGCCACTAGGACAGCAGGTTGTGGACATACATGATCGCATACACCAGTTGGCATGGTACTTAAACAAGAAGAATCCTGCAGCGTGTTGAGCACGAGTGGAAAGTTTTGTTTCTTTTTTTTTTTAAAAATAAAGTTTTGACTTGTTTTGACGAAGCGTGCTCCGTTCAAACCAGTCACACGGTCCGTCGATTTTATTAGAACGCACATCAAAATATAACATACTTTGTTATCTGAGTTTAGGAATCAGTACTAGTGGAAACAGACTGTTCTTCAAAAGCAGTTGTTGTTTACCACGAGCAGGTGATAATTTGTATTTACCTAATAGTGCGCATACCTCTGACTAATTTCATTATATGGGCTTCCTACACCTTCAGACAATAGCATGCATGAATGTGTAACAGGGCAGTCATGGTCAAACTAAACATGTTTTCGTCAAAACACTCAATAATAAACAAAAATAAGTGAATTGTTAGCACACGGAACAAAGGAAAGTGAGAACATGAAGAAAAAAGACGGGCCGGCATTCAGACAGACAGTTATACAGCCGAACGGACAGACGAGCGGACGGACGGATGGACATACATGTAGGCAGACAGGCAGACAGACTGTAGATAGATAGATTGACAGACAGACAGACTAACTGACTGACTGACTGACTGACTGACAGACAGACCGACAGACAGACAGACGAACGGAAGGACGTATGGACAGACATGTAGGCAGACAGGCAGACAGACTGTAGATAGATTGACAGACAGACTAACTGACTGACAGACAGACAGACTGACAGACAGACAGCCGAACGGACAGACGAGCGGACGGACGGATGGACTAACATGTAGGCAGACAGACTGTAGGTAGATAGATTGACAGACAGATAGACAGCCGAACGGACAGACGAGCGGACGGACGGATGGACAGACATGTAGGCAGACAGACTGTAGATAGATTGACAGACAGACAGCCGAACGGACAGACGAGTGGACGGACGTGTGGTGAAGTGGGATGTTATAAATATTTATAGGGGACTTAGTGTACTGACTGAGATCAGCTGTAAAGGTATCTATATCTAATAAGAGTAGTGTATTATAGATAACCTTACTTGCTGCCACATATGTATACCTCAGTCAGAATTATTCTGGAATAGTGTGATGACTACGTTATATGTCTAGGGTATGTGTATGATGAAGTGTAAGTCATAACAACAACAGACAGATAAACAATTTAATTTATTCCACTACACTTGACAACACTGTGACACTCACATACATAAAACACTCTACGAGGATATCTTAAAGGAGTCACTGATAACTTTTCAAATAACAATATGTATTCAGTGCTGTCATGAAGGTATATGTGTCCTGATTCAAATACAAAGGGAACCAGGAATCACAATCAATTTTAATTACAAGTTATATGTACAGAATTTATCAATATGAATCTTGTAGTGACATATATTATTAATAGTATCCTATGTGTGTCAGTTGTGTAGTAGTAGTAATCTGAGGTAATACTGGTTTTGTTTTGTTCAAGCTCTGTTGGTATTTGTCATCATGACTTCAATAGTTTGTCTTTGTTGGAACTAGTATTGGAGATGTTCTCAGTTCCTGGCATTAAAACAATTAAATTCCCCTCTTAATTTTATTTTACAGTGTCATTTTAAGATGGGGTTACATAATGTTGAGCTCCATGGCCACACTGTCTTATCTTTCGTGATGACTGCAGTAAAAGACTCCTCTGCTCGATTACTTTAATGAGTTCTGGAGTCACCCCACTGGTTGCTATATGGACCAAGGAGTATGCTGTCCACCGCTGGCTTCAGCAAAGCTCTGACCAGGTGCTGCTCAATAACTTTAAGACCACGGTCCCTGAAACAAGAAGGTTGTACCTCCTACTTCAGAACTATTTATACTCTATGTCTACACTGAGCACAATACATCACAAACATTGAGTTCAGAGCGTTAGGCCAACTGTCAGCTTCATCTGAAATACTTTATACCAGTATTTCCCTCCCTAATGGTTACTACGCCTCTGCAATTCCAGCATTATTTCTTTCTAGTCAATAATCTAGGTGTCAGTGTACTGTTTGGCCATTCCATGCAGTTTTACTTTCCTCCGACACCTTCTGTTCAGGCTGGAGCTCTATAGGCTTTACATCATGTTCGCTACTGAACTACACATATATACAGACATAAATTATCAATTTACATTCAATTTTCATTAAAAGATATTGAATATTTCAAGCTTACCACAATTCATAGAAATAATAAACAGTTTCGTTGACTGGCAATGAATATAGCACAACTCCGATCTGCCGATGTCCCAGGCTTTATTTTATAAAAAATATACACTGGTGCTCAACGCACTGCTTCTTAGTAGGTTTATTACAAGATGTGGCAATGAACAGACGCTCTGAATTGAGTATATTCGCAGCTCTACCCAATCAAACCATGTCTACACATCTTTTCAAAAAAAAAATACTCCTTTTTCACGTTTCCCCTGACAACACAAGATAGTATTTATAGCCCGACCAATCGTGTTTAGTCTTATATTTGTTGCGCTCCAATCAAATAGGAGTTAACATGGTAGGCTATTTCTGTAACGTAATGTTTTTTCAAACACGTTATAAAAAAATTTTATGAGCAGAAATGATTTCATGCTGTCAGGCATCCCCACTATTTTATTTTGGTTATAATTTATTAATTCCTGGACTATTTGCGTAACACTTAACATATTCTGTGTCAGCAAGCCCTAAGGAATCCAAATATCTCAATCTAAGGGAGCTAGGTGGCTGCGTTCAAAATGTGCATTTTCTACCACCTCCTGTTCACTTCCATCCCCATGTGGTGTCTGGGTACTGTCATGTTTTCAAACGTAAACCCGTCTAATGTCATCTTTCCTAATAAGCGTTTTCCAGGTTTTTTAAAACCTAACTCTGGGAAGGTTAGTGTTTTTATCACTGTCCGTCTAAAAAAAAGTTAGTGCATGTGGCCTTACACGCGTGATGGCAGCAATTGTGTATCGCGCGACGCGTGTTTAGTATTGCATGCTTCCTGCCTTCATTCGCCCCTCTCTCTCTCCTGCTTTATCTGTCTTTTAGTTACGCCGTGTATGGAATGAATGAAATATTAAATCTAGGTCATTGATCAGCTTGCGTATCTCAAGGTCAGTACACGTTTCATTGAAGAAAGCGGGTAATAATACAGTAGGCTTTTACTATCAACGTGAAAGCGTTACAATTTGCAGACGAAGCAGAAAAACAAGGGGGATTTCGAGTACAGTCATTGTGACAGCACTGTTCTTTTACCATTTCTCTTTTCTTTATTAAATGTATTTGTTAGGCTTTATATTTACCTGATAATTTATATATGTGGATTAGAATATTCCACGACATCTCCCCTCTTAAAACAGACATTATATGTCAGTCCTTTATTCTATATACACATAGAGAAATTTATTATTATTTCTGGGGTTTAGGGTGATTCTCATCACACGGATGGCGGCTTAAAAAATCCGCTCCCAAATTTGTTTTTCCAGATATATACTCAATGCTAAAATTATATGGAGCCAAAAGTAAGGACCATCGGAGTAACCTAGAATTCTCATGCCTAGCCTGTGCTAGAAAAGATAAAGGTTTGTGATCCGTTTGCAACTTAAATGCCTTCCCATACAGATAAATATTGAATTTCTTTATTGCCCATATTACTGCAAGACATTCTTTTTCGCTAGTTGAGTAGTTGATTTCAGCTTTATTCAACTTTCTGCTAGCATATGCCACTGGGCTTAATTCCCCATCCAATGCATCTGATTTCTGTAGTAGAGTTGCACCTAACCCAATATTACTGGCATCCGTCCTTACTATGAATTCTTGACTTAAGTCAGGTAATTTCAAAATAGGTTTGCTTGTGAGCTTTTCCTTCAATTCCTGGTAAGCCATTTCACATTGTGGTGTCCATGTAATGCGATCTGGATGTCCTTTACGTGTCAAATCAGTTAACGGTGCACATATGGAATTAAAGTTTTTGATATACTTCTGGTAGAAACCACATAATGAGACAAAGGATCTCACGTCCTTCTTGGTTTGTGGTCTCGGAGCTTTCTTTAGTTTCTCTAAATTCTTTGGGTCAGGGGTCATGTTTCCCTGATAAACTGTGTGTCCCAAAAATTCCAATTCTTTACATCCATCGCAACATTTGGTTGGTCGGGCTGTTAAATTTGCCTCCCTAAGTCGATTAAACAGCATATTCAGAGAGTCAATGTGTTCCTCAAATGTTTCTGTTGCTATAAGGATATCATCCATGAAATTGGTTATATATGGATTATTCAGAGGGTCCAATAATTTTCTCATCATTCTAGAGAAGACACTAGGCGCATTCTTCAATCCAAATGGCAATCTATTAAACTTGTCGTAAATTTATTTTGAGAGAAAAGAGTCGTAGAAATAGTGGTCCGGTTTAGAGTGGAAAATGATGATGGAAAGCTCAGTGATAGAAAATGTAGAGATTTAATAGTTGCTTCACAGCGTGCTGGAGGAGAGTAAAGACAGACTTATTTACGACAAATCGTGTCTCTCAATCTTCTCTTTCACTCTCCTGGTCAAACAATTATTTGCCAGTTTTCCAGACTCGCATCTGCGCGCTCACCGATTTGGTGTTTTCAAACACACACACGACGTTGATACAAACTATAATAAACGAATAGGGGAAAAGTTGGGCTTTGGGTATATCCAACACACAGAACTAAATGAGTTTAGGTGATTTTATTCACTTTAAACATCAATTACTAAAAATATCAGATATTACATAAATTATCATAAGTACACAAATGCAAATAACAAGTTTGGGAGGGGTGAAGAAGATTGGTATCGACTAAGCCCTTCCCGCTTATTAGACAAAGACAAACCCAGTCCAAAGATAGATAATATCAGAAACATAGGTACGTTAACCTAACAGTAAAGTTAATTACTCTGAAAGAGGTGTTACCCAGTTAGGTATAAGTGATAGAAAAAAAAACCTGTTCTTCCCAGCTGTTCTTCCCTTTACTAAGAAAATGGAAAGGAGGTGGTTTTAACCAGAGTTAACAAATTATCAACTATCCCACTTAAAGGAACAATGTAGGGTATACAGAAAAGATATATGTTACCAGGTAAGCAAGTTAACAAAATGGTCACACAAAAGAATTAATTTCCTGTCATTCATACACGCGCTAGCAAAGGCCTTCACTCATCTTGCTCTCACTTACCGATTGTGAAAAAATCTTGCACTCCATAGAATAACACAACAGCAGTTACACCTCAACTAAATGTATGAGTGTTTGTTCAAGTTCTAGCCCCAGATTATCGGGTAGGCGGTCAGCACATAAAAGGATCCCGTAATCGCTGGAAAATGAATCTGTAGTTGTGTCTCTTTTCTTAATAACAGTTTCTATGGGAGGGCACGGTCTCTGATACCGGGGTGAGGATGGTGTGGTCTATTTGACTATGCCGCGGATAATAAAATTCTTACGCGTGCTGGTACACTTTATCCGTGAGGTATGGTTTAAGTCCAGTGAGAAAACTAGTCACATCACTGTTCAGGAAATTATGAATTATCTCTCTGTGTCAGTAAACTAACAAAGCTCGGGCCAGTGTTCTTCTTCCCGTTACGACTTAAGTTGTTTGATGGTGCGTTAAATTTGTCTTTGGGTGTGCTTTCTTTGCTATAAGTTAGATAGCGGAATTCCAAACATAGAATCGCCTCAAAGATTAAAAATTTACACAGTCTCAACAAGTTCTGCGTCAGGGGAACTCTACACACTGTTTATGCTTTGCTTTGCTTAGATTGATTTCTTTATTGCTTTCTTAATGCTGGGATCGCACAGGTTACGATCACTCTGTATGAAAGAAAAAAAAGACATGTAATATACCGAAAACAAATAACCTTCTAAAGCGCGATGAATTTCCCGTTAAGCCTATAATACACTCGAGTATTTAATTATGTATTTAATAAACACTGCGCGAATTCTAGTGGTTAAAAACCCACATCTATAAAACTAGGACTTAACTGAATTTATTAATTATAAATTCCTTCGCGACTTTAAAAGTTAATTTAAGCATCTATTATCTTTTGAAATAATATATAATAGATAGATCATTATATTTAAAACTGGAACTCTTGAGATGGTTTAATTAAATAGATTTAAATTAACACAGAATCCCTTTAAATAGAATGACTGAGCTAGACCACTGATCACTTTACACAATATATATTTTACCGCTTTGCACAGAATTAGAAATCACTGCAAATATATATATAAAATCCAGGGGAAAATCTATAACAAGATTTCAGTAAAGCTAGTGCTTCTGTAAAGGTCTGGCCAGTGAGTGATAACGTGTCTAGTTCTTCATGGTCTATTTAGCTAAAATGAAATGTAAGTTGAGTGGGACATGATAAACTTGACAACTTATTTGATCTCACGAACTATTGGGGATCTGACCGCCAAATCAAGAGAAGAAGCCGCACCCTGGTCTTCGTATCCGCTCGCTGCTGCCCGTTTCGCTTTCCCCCGTTCGCTCGGTTCCTCGATTGACACCGAGACGCGAAATTAGCGGCAAGCAACTGCGTCTCGTATCAGGGAAAACTACTGTCTTTGATAGCGCCGATAGTCTCCCTTAAGATCCCTCGGTCTGTCTCTTTGATCTCGTCGCTGTATCCTACATGAGTCCCGGTGGAATGCATTCTGGCAAACGAAAAGTTACAACAAATGTTCAGGGGTTCTAATGTTATGAAAAGCTAAAGGTCCCTTTAAATCATCCATCATAGCAGGGAAAATTCACTAGTCAAACTAGACGTACGTCACAATCGTCCCCACTTTTAGACATGAAACCATTTTTCATGTTTTCATTTTTGACAATGGAGGTGACCTGATTGGTGATTTTAGGATGAGTGGTATCTTCAGTTTGCTCTTCTTCCTCTGTAGACCAGTTTCTACTCGGAAAATCAGCCCCGACATTCTGTCTTCCCGGAATATATTCCACTTTGAAAGAATAGACGCTTAGAAGGAGGGCCCAACGCATGATCCTAGCGTTAAATTCTTTATTGGCACCAAGAAATGCTAACGGAGCGTGGTCTGTTTGCACCGTGAACGATGTACCATAAAGAAACTCATGATGGCGTCTGATACCGTCAATCAGAGCAAGACATTCCCTTTCAACTACGCTGTAGTTCCGTTCCGCTTTATTTAATTTCCGACTGCCATAGGCAACTGGAAATAGCATGTTCAGGTCACTGTCATCGGCTTGAAGCAGTGTTGACCCGATGCCCTGACCTGACGCGTCGACTCTCAGTACAAAAGGTTTCTTGAGGTCAGGCAACCTCAAAATGGGGTATGCAGACAACTGTCCTTTCAAAGTGCTATACGCGTGTTCGCACTTTTGATCCCATATGACCTTATCAGGACAACCTTTCTTTGTGAGGTCAGTCAGAGGTGCCGTCAGTCCGTTGAAGTTCTGGATGTACTTCTGATAGTATGCACATAGCGATATGAAGGAACGTACGTCTTTCTTCGTTCGGGGTCTTTTTGCTGCCACTATTTTCTCCACGTTCTTCTTAATAGGCCAACTGCATCCGTGAGAAATAGTGTGCCCCAGGAAGTCTAACTGTTCAAACCCGATGAGACATTTGCTAGGTCTGGCTGTGAGACCCGTTTCCTGTAGTCTCCTGAGGAGCATAGCAACCGTAGCAATATGTTCTTCATAGGTTTCCGATGCAATTAAGATGTCATCCATGAAATTATGGATATGGGGACTTTGCAAAGGTTCTAGAAGCTTCCTCATCATCCTGGTGAACACTCCTGGTGCGTTATGCAAACCGAACGGCATCACGTTAAATGTGTAATGTCCTTCACTAGTGCTGAAAGCTAACAAAGGTTTAATTTCCTCCTTGACTGGTATTTGATAATAACCTTTGCTGAGGTCAATCTTGGAGAAGATCTTTGCTTTGCTGAGCTTGGTGAACAACTCAGAAACAGTTTGGAGAGGTTCGGGCTGGAATTCCGTTACAGCGTTTAGCAACCTGTAATCAATGCACAGCCGAACTTCCTTATTGGGCTTCTGCAACAGCACTACGCTCGAGCTGTAAGGAGATGTAGACTCACTGATAATTCCTGCCTGACGCAGCTTGTCTATTTCTCCGCGAAGTGCATCAGCTTTAGCGTACGGGATGGGGTAAACTCTGGTTTGAACAGGGGTCTCGTTTGTTAATTTCATATCAAATTCAATGAGGTTTGTTCGACCAGGTACATCCGTTAAGACTGCACTGTACTGTTTTAGTAGAGCCCTAGTTTCTGTTTGTTGTTCTGGTGAGAGATTGTCGCCGAACTTGACATCTTTAAAGGATTCTGTGGGTTGCAGTCTTTCCTTTGATGGAGATCTTGTAATTGGTACGTGAGATCTTTTTAAGGACGGTAAACGGTCCTTGCCATCCGATGCGAAGTTTATTGCTTCCGGTTGGAAGTAGCAATAGGACTTTCTCCCCTGGTTGTAGTTCTCTCTCTTTTGCAGCTTTGTTGTATCTTTTAGTAATTTTAGCGCGGGCTTTCTTAAGGTTGGTAGTAGCTAGATCCCATCCTAGCTTTAGCCTTTCCTTAAGCTCAGATACATACTTGCTTGCAGAGACGACTGTCTCGTCAGCCTTCTGGTCTGTCAGGGACCGAAGTAAGGCTTCTAGTGGCCCCTTAATAGGTCTGCCAAATAAAAGTGTAGCTGGCGCAAAACCCGTAGACGCTTGGGGTACCTCTCGGTAGGCGAATAAGGCAGCCGATATATATTGGTCCCAGTCTTCCGGTTTCTCCTGACCCAGCTTACGTAACATCATGGTGAGGGGGTAAACCGTTTAAAAAAACGTTCCACGAGCCCATTTCCGGCCGGATGGTAGGGACTTGTGTGGATATGTTTGGCCCTCAAGATCTTAAAGATCTCCTCCATTAACAGGCTACGGAATTGGGTTCCATTGTCCGTCAAAACTTGTTGAGGGAATCCCAACCGTGTAAAAATTTGCACAAGGGCTTCTGCGACATGCTTGGAATTAGTGCATGGTAGCGGTACGGCTTCGGCCCACATAGTGCAAGTGTCAACTAAGGTCAGGATGAACCTGTTCCTTCTTTTGGTCTTTTCCAGAGGACCAATAATGTCGACAGCAACCCGTTCAAATGGAGTCCCTACTTATTGGCATTTTGCCCCATAGGGCGCGCTACCTGGGATGGTGTGTCCAAGTGCTTGGGGATGCTCACCCGTTGCCACCTGGGTGCGCAGGATAATCCACGTACCTGACAATGACAACCATGTCCAGTGGCAGTTCATTGTCCTAGACGGCCACCAAATTATAAGATGGTTTTTTGTATTCGCTGAACTAGGAGCACGTGGCGTTTTCCCTAGTCCCCCCCCCATAGTGTCCGCTTCAAAGGGAAGAGAGTGCCCCATTTTCTCATAAGATCTGGTTTCTGTACCTCTGGGCGCTCCAGGGACTCAGAGCAGGTAACCTGGTTATAAATATCCCCCGTGTCCCCGGGGGTTGTTGGCACGAAATTCAACGCATACAATACACCCATCCGTTAGAAAAAAGATGGTCTCCGTTGTTGTCCCTGGGGTCCTTAGCCATACAGGCAGTTTTTTTACCAAAGCAGCAGGCGGCCAGAGTAGGTTTCCTTTTTAGTTGCGCCATCCTTCAGTTCATTCATTCGGCAACAAGTTTGGCGCAAAAGGGCTCCCTCTCCTTCTTGCTTGCCCTCTTGTGGTTTAAAACTGCTGCCACAATCCCGCTGCCGACAATCGGCTCCTTGAGGTCTCCCAATGAACACATATCTACTATCCCAGGAGATAACTGGGTAAAGATCGGATCATCCATTTATGGCCGCTTTAATAACTCCTCTGACAAAGTCCAGGAGTCGTCTATTATCCTTACCCAAAGTGAGCGATAGGAAGCGTCCCCTGGTTCAAAAAATCCACTACACTGCCCCTGAAAACTCCACTAACAGTCTTTGAGACAAGGTTTTCCTCTGTCCCCCTCCTAGACCGGGTTGTTTTGGACTAGGTGTGGCCCCTAGCGGAACCAAACTACACCATCAAACACCTTAAACTCCATTGATCAAAAAGTGCAAACGTAGCTATGATGAGACGGTTAACTCGGTTTTCCAAAATTATCAGTTCCCCCCCCAGTTATCCGCACGAGTTAAGACGGGACCCCTCCCCCGGACCCCCCCTAGGTTGAGAATCACTGCGAACATTGCTACTCTACCTTTCCCGGAGCTGTCATGCAAACATCCAATGCCGGTTTTTTTTGTCACAACGAAAAAACCGGATTTTTGTATTTTTCGGCCGCTGAACATAACGTACTTATCCTGGTGTTATGTGGGTTCCCCCCCTTCCCTTTTCCCATTTTACCCTATGGTGCCAACATGCCGCGCTGCAGCACTAGGCACTTAAGGTACTTTATTGTGAGTTTGATACAGAATGTTGGGTTGTAAGGGGGGGTATCGGGTTATTGTAGAATTTTCGAATTATGTTCCTGGTGAGGTTTTTCTGCGAGTATATGTTATCCACAATTGGTTGCGGGTTTATCAATGCGTTGAGAAAGGAAGTGGAATCCCGAATATGGAAAAAGCCAGTTCTAGATTACTGAGTTTTTCAAGAGATGGCCTCATCGATCGGGTTTACGATTTTAAGTGCTGGGAAGTTCGTTCGGCACCATTGCATGGCTTATAGGAGGTTCGGCTTTTAATATGAGGAGTAAATCGTCCCCTTTCAAAGCCTGGACTAAGCCCCGGGCCCCCTGTTCAGTGGGGGGGGGTGGGGGGACACAGGGACCAAAAAATCCTACGAAGTTTCATCCAATTCGTACTAATAAGTGGAATTTTTATCTGCTCCACCAAAGAACAACTAGAGTTTCGAGTGAGTCCCCTCATATAGAAAGCAATGACACGACACGTAGGGGGTCCAGAAAAAATTCAATGCGACACATTTTTCAGATACACACGTGTGCGAGACGTTGCAAGGAGAACTGTGCGAATAATGTTTTACTCCGTGGCTCTCCGCTCCTTTTTTCGGAGCGTGTTTCAGACACCGGCCTGCCGCAGAAACAACGTTCCCGCGTGAGCAATCAATCGCATCACAAACTAAGTCTCCAAACTGCTAGTTAACGTTTATCAAGGGCCTTTTGTTCTAAACTATGTAATTCCGACTAAATCTCATTTATTGGAATGCGTCTTCATCCAATCGCAGGCGGTCCTAGGCCGAAAAGCTTGTTGCGCACCTCGGTCATAAAGATAGTCAAGCAAATTGACCCCATTTATCGTCAGTGAACAGTTGACATGAAAGATTGATAGAGTCGGCCCCAGCGGTGTACTTCATCCTATACACGCAAAAAGAAAATTATCGCAGGGGGGTGGAGTCCCTCTTTACCTCTACCGAATTTTCTTACTAGGTAGACCTGTCCAATTTTTCTCAATTTTTTTCGTTTAGGGTCCTTATGAAAAAAAATTCAGTAAAGACTAACTAGAAAAAACAACAAATAGCACAAAGTTTAATAATGCGGTCCAGCGATTCGAGTCTAATAGAGAAAGGGTCCCGAATTAGAGATTCTGAGTAGAGCCTGTGGGCCGAAGGCGGCCAGGCTCTGCCGTTTTTAGTCTAAGAAGATAGAAAGGCCGACCCCGCGACTCACTCTATAGCAAGCATTTTCTAACAGCGCGCCAGTTTGAAATAAGCTGGAGTCCCTTATCCTTTCTCTCTCTCGTCCTCTCTGAATCCCTTCTCTCCATTCTCGCCGTAGACATTACTTCTCCATCCCCCATTGTTTGTTCTACCATCCTGCTTTTGAGCTTTCAATTTTCTCTTCCATTTGACCTGTCTGTCCAAAAAAACGACGATTCTTCGCCTATGTAAGGATGTTTGGATCACGCTTCTTTTCCCTGATCTGCTTCCCCTCTCCCTGGGCTTCCTCTCCTCCCTCTTACTTGTCATCTTCTCTAATCAAGCCCAACATCTCTCTCAGCTTTCTAGGACCTCTTCCTCTCCTGCTTCGACACTCTTTTGCCGCTCGCCTTTCCTACTCAGCTTTCGGCCTCTCGTGTATGCTCTCGCGCGTCCCATCATAACTTTCACAATCACAATTCCCCCTGGTTACACAATAAAAACGCGATTTTGCACAGCTTACGTGACATCCCCTAATCCTGGACCTACTATTGCAGCTTTCCAGTCCTGTCACAGATTGGGAAACGCTCAAATGTCTTTCATCCTCATCTGCGCAAATGCTCTTTAAAGAATAAGGAATGACGTATGCGCCTAAAGCGAAGAACCTAGCTAAGCTACGAAGACAACAACAGCGAACAAAGAGTGGAGGCCATCAAACTCCTTGAATACCGCGCTACACTGAGAAAAAAACAAAAACCACAGAGTACAAAATTTTCCTGTTGTTTTGAGTTTTTACACACCCAATCCTATGACCTGTACTAGTTGCCAAAACTTTAATTCCCTCACACCTTTTTATTCCGCTGAGCTACTTAATCGAGGCGAAAAATATAAGGCAGTCCTCGATAAAACGCAAGCGCGACTATGCCACTTTACAAATTTGAGGGCTATAACAAAGAATTACCATCTGTGAAGAAAAGAATCTACTTCTATCTACCTAACCAAGAAAGACAGAATATAATAATTATGATTCATTAAACAACAATTTAAAAAGATAGGAAAAAAAGAAAAAAAATTTCCCCCATAGATATTTATATCCTCCTGTCTCTCTGAACAACAAAAACCCATGAACAGAACTCCGTACCCCTGACAGTCCAATTATTTGAGAATGAGCAAGATTAAGAACTACTACCGTTGCGTTAAACTACTTAAAGTTGTTTTTAGCTAAAAATCAGAAAACAATTCCGTCATTTAGACATTAGAGCAACAAACTCTTCTTTGTAAATGACTTCAAAAAGAACCTTAGTGACTGGAAATAACAAGTCACGCCAATCCCCGGGGGGGGGGGGGGGGGGGGGGGGGGGGGGGGGGGGGGGCCAGCTACACATTTTTAAGTTAATAAAAGAAAAAAGACAAAAGTAAAATACTCGTCCGACCATGAGAGATAAAATATAATCCCACGCAAATATATATTTTGTTATAATCTGTATACTCATGGTCTACTTCCTGTGGAGATGAAAGACAAACCTGGTAAAATATGTTGTTGGTCTGGAACCCAACATCCCAAATACTTAAAGAACGTCTCTTTGTACCCCTAGGGGTTGCTAAGGTATTTATTAGTTTAGTTAAACTTTCCCTAAATGTCCACAAAAGAACAAATTCATTTCACAAGCGCTAATGACCGTTAATCTTTATTGATTCACGACCTCTAGCCTATATATAAGACCCCAATAACCTTAAATCAGAAGGTACTAACAAAAATAAATCCTTAAACTCCGGCTATGGCGATTTTTGCCCTCAAATGTAGCCTCACAGATCCCATCGAAGAATCCCATTGAACGAGGCCCCCTGTAACAAAGTAATGTGGTAGCAGGATTAGCAATATGGATATCAAATTTCGAAAAATTATCCCAGATCTACTGCAAATATTTCCCGACGCCCAAAAATATTGTTGCCCAGTGATATGAATCATCGTCATTTAATTCTTTTTCTTGCGAGAGAAAAACGAGAGTCGTTATGAAAATAGTGTTCCCAGGTTTAGTGAAGTGGAAAAATGTATGAGTATGGAAAGGCCTCAGTGATAGAATAAAATCGTAAGAGATTTCTAATAGTTTTGCCTTCACCCAGCTGGTGCCTGGAAGGAGAGTCAAACAGAACAAGACCTTTAATTTACGACCACAAATCGTGTCCCTCTCAAGGTCCTACCCACTTCCTCACGTCTCCTGCCTTGGTCAAATCACTTATGTTGCCAGATTATTTTCCAGACTCGCATCTGCGCGCTCACCGATTTGGTGTTTCCCCAATCGAACACACACTCCCCGACGACAGCTATGATACAAACTATGAATTAAAAATCGAAATATGGGGAAAAATTGTTGGGGCATCTTTGGGTATATATCCACACCACACAGAATCTAAACTAGTTGAGTTTTAGAGTGATTTTTATATTCATACTTTGATAAACATCAATTACTAATAAATATCAAATCCAGATATTACTACATAACATCTATCATTAAGGAGTACACAAATTGCAAATTAACAAGTGTTTTTGGAGGGGGTGAAGCAACACAAAGATCAGATTGGTATCGTGACTAAGAGGCCCTTCCCGTCTCAGATTAGTACAACAAAGACTACAATAACCCCAGTCCAGAGATAGATGATAATATCAGGAACACGGGTATACGTTAACGGCTATAAACAGTAAAATGTTAAATTTACTCTGAAAAGAAGGATGTTTACCTTGCAAGTTAGGGTATAAGTGATTAAGAAAAAAAAAAACTGTTTCTTCTACCCAGCTGTTCTGCATTCTATTCCCTTTATTTAAGTGCTAAAGCAAATCTCAGGGAAAGGAGTGTGGTTTTAAATTACCCAGAGTTTTAATACAAATTATCAACTAATCCACACTTAAAGGAACAAATGTAGGGTATAACAGAAAAGATATATATGCCTTACCACAGGTAAAGCAAAGTTAACACAAATGGATCCACACAAAAGAATGATTTAAAATTAATTTCTCACCTAGTCAAATTCATACACTGCAGACTAGCAAAATATGCAAAAGGCCTATCTTCGACTCATCTTGCTGCTACATCTTACCGACATAGTGTGTGAAAAAAATCTTGGCACTTGCCATAGAATACTAAACACAACAGCAGTTTGTACAACCTCAACAAAAATTTATGACGTCTGTAGTGTTTGTGGAGTTCAAGATTCTAGCCCACCCAGATTATCGGGTAGGTATAGCGGTCAGCACATAAAAGGGATCCCGTAATCCCCGCGCTGGAAAATGAATCTGTAGTTAGTGTTCCACGTCTTTCCTTAATTAACAGTTTCTTATGGGGAGGGCACGGGTACTCTGACTACCGGTGGGTGGTAGTCTCATGGAAAAAATGGTAACAGAAATGGTCCTATTGGGTCTGATTTTGACGTATATGCCAGCAGGATAATTAGAATGAATACAATAATGAACGCGATGCTGGAACACTTTATCCTGTGGATGTTATGGAGATATTTTAAGTCTCTCCACAGTGAGAGAACACATATACTAATTCGATCTTAACATCGAGCTCGAGTTGCTCAACATGAAAAATTATGAGCGAATTATATCTCGTTGCTATACTGTTGTCCAGATAAAACATACACAATACGCCTTCAGGGCCTGAGTTGTATGCTTCTTCTTCCTTTTTTACGAACTATAAAAGATTAGTTTGATATTGGTGCTGAGTTAATAATTTGTTCCTTTCACTATGGCAATAGAGAGTACGTAAAGTATATCGGAATTTCGCACATAATTACTAGATAGCGATGAATTATAAGTTGTATGATACCATAATGAATTCGCGCTCAAAGATTCTAAAAAATTTACAACAGTCTCAATCAAGTTCGGATGAAACGTTACTGAATCGTTTCTGTCAGGCGATAACGTCTTACCACACTGTCTTAGTATATGCTATGATGCTTTGCGCTATTAGAATTGACATTTTCTTTAATTAGCTTTTCTTAATAGATGCTAGGGATCTGCACAGTTAACTGTACGATCACTACTGTCTATGCGAGTAATTACTAACAAAAAAAAAAAAATGGAAAACACAAAAAAACAAAAATAAAAAAAAAAAAAATAAAGAAAAAAGTATAGCGAAAAAACAATAAAAAAAAAAAACACAAATCTAAAAAAAGAAAGGAAAAAAAAAGAGCATTGTAATATACCCGAAAAACGTAATAACCTCTAAAGCGCGATGAATCATTTCTCGCGTTAAAGCCTTATAAAAACACGCGATTATTTAATTATGTATTTAATAAACACCCTAGCGTCGCAATTCTATCTAGTGGTTAAAAAACCCACATCTATAGAAACTAGTGACTTCAACTGAATATTAATTAATTATTATAATTCCTTATCGCGACTTTTAAAAGTTTAATTTTGTAATAATCAGCATCTATCTATCTTTATTGTGAATAATAAATTTAGATAGTTCATTCATTATTTAAAACATGTAACTCTTGATATGGTAATTAATTAAGAAAATAAGATTATAAATTAGACACAAAGAAAAAAACTTTAAATAGGAAATGACGAAACTATAAACACTGAATCACTTTAACTTACAACAAAATAATATAACATTTACCGCTTTGACACAAATTAGAATATAACTGCAAATAAAATTATTCCAAATATACTATAACCAATAAAATCTATAAAAACATAAGACAAATATAGCGGGAATAAAGCTAAATGCTAAAATTTCTGTAAACGTTCTGGCCCTACCGCGAGTGATAACGTCTGATCTAAAAATTCTTCCAAAATTATAGTCTATCATTAGCTAAACAGAAATCACTAAAAAAGTGAGTGGTGACATGAATAAACTAATAACAACATAATTTTCAATGATCTCACGATACATGGGGAATGCTGACGCCAATTTATCAAGAAGATAAGAAACCGCAACCAATGGTCCTATCTTATCCAAAAAAAAAATGCTGTCCCCGTAATCGCTTTCCCCCGTATCGCTCTAAATTGCCTAAACGAAAATGAACGAGAACAAACTTCAATAATATTATAGCGGCAAGCATTACTGCGGTCTCGTTATCAGGAAAACTAAAAAAATCTATTGATAGCGACCGCGATAAATCCCCTCCCTTAAGATCCCTCGTCCGTCCTTCCTTTGATCTCGAGTCAAATGTATACCTACATGAGATTCCCGTGAAACTAGTAATTCATGGCAAGCGAAAAGTTACATACATAATGTTCAGAAGTTTCTAATGATTAGTTGAAAAGCTGAAGGTCCCTTCTAAATCAACCAGTCATATCAGGGAAAATTCACTATTCAATAACTAGAACACACGTAACGTCACAAACTCATATGTCTTCTGAGGTAAAAATTAAAAGCTAGGTATGGATTCAAACCTCAGGCACTTAAAAGAGGGAATCTGATAGTATCCTTTTACTCAGATCCACTATGAGTACAATATTTAGCTTTATTTAGTCTGGCAAAGTCAACACACAGCTGATTTTGCGTATCCGCACAATGGACACCACCTGACCTTTCAAATCTCTGTAATAATCATTCAGTCTCCTAGAAGTAAATCTATAAACAGAGTATCTCTAAAGAAAAATAAAAAAAAAAAAAAGAAAAATTAATCTCCAGATAGAGCCTTACAACAAAATAAAGAGTAAAAACAAATCACCATAAACTATACGGAAGGATTCACTGTTGGTGGGCGAAATCAATTCCAATCCTTCACAAACAGATAGTCTATCAAAAACAATCCTTCAACAAGCTTTCTCCTTAGGGCAAACGAGAAATCGAAGCTATGTGTTTCATAAACAGACAGGTAATGGGGGGTCATCATGTTTCAATAATCATAAAAATTCCAAAAGGTTTGTATGCACACTGGTCGGTGCTTGTTAACAAACAAACTCTGCAATGATTAATTAGAACAACTGTTTGCCACTCTCTCTTCATGAGTTTTTTCCGCGTTAAATGTGTACTGATATTACACCCTGTGACTGCCAACTGCTCCATCTACACATACACACGGGGTGTTAATGGATATTCAACAATGATTCAAATGGTTCCTTCGTATAAAATCATCTCCATGGCGATGGACAAGGTCAACAAGTGCGTCTCTTCCTGATGTTCTCTTTCACAATGATAAATCTTCGACTCTCTAAGAGTAGAAAAATTCATTACTGTGAACAACTATTTTTTTTCTTATCCCTACAAACTTAAAACACTATTTCTTTATAATTTGCGATTACAAGAACAACAAAATCTAAAAAATTAACGTATGATGGACGAAAAAAATCCAAATTTCTGTAAACATTACTTCATTAAATACGTCGGGATCAATTAGCAGTAACCCGTCTAACGGACAGAAACAAAAAAAATCAAATGTAAACTTTCGCACAAAAAACAAAAAAACAATAAAATGAGCGAACAATTTCTTCCTGTGGCTTAAATACCAAAAATTCATTCCGCTAGTTTCCCAACCAAAAATATTTTTTAAAAATCGAAGTGGTCCAGCGTTCCTGAACAAAATACTGTATACATAATAAAAATCCTTGTCCTTAAATAAAAATAATTCATCAAGTAAACGCTAAACTCATAAAAACATAATCATTAATTCGAGTGGACCTTACACAAGACATTCAATTCTCATAACAAACATATGTTACCGGCAAAATGCTAAAATAAACACGGTATCAATGATCTAAATGGTAATTTCCCGATAGGGACAGAGGGCAGTCCGTTGCATATAAATACTAAATAATACCACAAATGTATCTTTCGTGAAAATTTATCTACAAAAATGTGGCCAAATAAACTAATAAGCATCGACATAATAAAACGTAATGGCGTAAAAATCTATGTCCTACTTTAATAAGCCGTTTCCCCTTTTGGGGAATGAAAAAAACTACAAATAAAAAGTGTTTGGGCCAAACGCGATAAAACCCATACCCTTCAAGAGATCGACAAACATCAACTTCTGTCAGATATACAGTTTTGGGACCCATTAATAAACAAAGACAATTCCAATAAAAAAAATCTAAAAAAAAAAAATTCTTGTTTAATTAAAAAAAATAACAATGCTGAAACATTCCGTGAGTCAGCTCTCTACACAAAATCCATGTCTTCTCCTAATCCTATCTATGACAGGCTACCTGACTTATCCACCACAAAAATAAAAAGTTATAAAGCGGTAAGCGATATCAGACAAATGAACATCGACTGAATGACATTAAAAAATTGGGTAGGGACAATTAGATTGTAATAAAAAGATCCACGGCAAACTCTATAAAAAAATGGTAGTACCACCTAAAATGGGCAAACTATTCAATAACACAAAAAAAATACAATAACATTAAATGTTTTATAGTGCTTTGATGGACTCGAATGGTCGACATCTGATGGAAACAGAGAATCTATACATGATGGCGTTTTGAGGGTGCTCTACTTTTCTAAAGTTCTTCTGTGGTTATAAATATAGTTGACATGCTATTTCGGAAAATGGTTCTCGTTTGATGTTATTCCACTCATGAACCACTGAAGGGATTCGCATGCCCTAGTTGTATGCCACAACATTAGGTCCGCATGATATGAAGTGTGGGAGTAGCCATGTTTTTTTTTTTGATTTTCATTGGATTCATTTACTTCTCTGATCCTGATATTTTTGATTTTTGATTTCTTTATTATTATTCCCCCCCATAATATGACTCTGTTCTCCAACATTTAGAATGTAGAAAGATTTGCGGCGAACTTCCAATTTATTACACATGATACAATAAGAGCGCTTGAGAGTGTTTCTAGTAAACAAACATCGCTATCTTCCTATATCGCTAGTTAAATTTAAAATCAAAACACAGCTAGCTGCCCGATGACACCACGGGCCTTAAGTTATTGTGAGGACTTATTAAAACTCCTCCTCGATTTTACAAATTAAATTAATGAGGATTGCAACTGTTACCCAATAATCACAGGTCTCCTTGGGGAAATCTCCCCAAGAAAGACATAATATCCTTAAATACACCCCAATATCAGAGGGTAGATTTAGTTCATTTTTAGGCAATAGATATTTTTTTTAAGCCCTTAACTCAACCATTTATCACTGCTGCATTTTAATCTCCTTCCAATATCGCGTTCAAAACAACAACCTTTGTCCGTATAAATCGGGGGACCGCGGGATCGGGAAGTGTCATGGGTAGCTAACATCCAATTAATTTGCAGTGTTGAAATCTCCACTGATTAGCATAAAAATTATGCGATTAACGCATGCAGATGTGAAAGATTATCGAGAAACTCAAACGGATTTATCAAAATACTAAAATAAACCGGTATATATAAACACTCTCTTAAGTTGACTAAATAACAAATAAGAGATGACATGGCAGATCACATACATCTAAAAAAAAAATCATAGAAAAATCACTTCAGTTTCCTGTAAGTTTCTACATAACAGGTTTGAACATCTTGTTCAGACTTATATCTCCGATAAAAAATAAACAAGTACTAATAAAACTAACAAAATTCATTCGAATAAAAAATCAAACCAATAGTTTAACATAAAAACTGATTATAGCCAATCTTACAATTCTATAAGCAACCTAATTCAATTTGGTTGTAAAGAAATTTATATTTAAATGATAAAATTTAACCTTTCATCGAATACAAAAGTCAAAAAAATTGTTATTAGAAATACCGTGGACGACCAATCCAAAACAATAAATGGTGCTATAATATGATTTTATCAATAAGAACATTCAAAATTATTAATTTTTATGTAGGCTTACAAACAACAGTACAACATTATCTTGATGTATCTTCAAATTAAAATTATCCTTGTTAATATCTTAAATACGGCATTTACACTTCTTGAATCGCACTCTTTTAATCAACATTTTAGTTAAGTATAAGAATCCAATTGCATAATTATAGCGATAATCCATGAAAAAAAATTTCAAAAAATTAAACCATGTACTCTATGTCTTAATTCTTCACTCTATATCCGACTCATTCTTCTTCTTACCAGATCTTGGCGTTATTACCCCCCCGGAGACGTATCATTTCTCCAATTATGGATCTTCTATTCGTGTGCAGAGATAAAATAAAAATGGTGAATAGGTTTTCACCATGACAAAAAAAGTCAGTTTAGCATCCCTAAATTTTTTATTATCCATATAATTGAACATTCTAGCATTACACTTCATACACTGTAACAAAAGAAGCGTGCTTAGCGTTAGCATTCATAACAATTTAAAACTGATTCACTTCTGTCTCCTTTGTGCAAATAGAGAAAAACTTCATAAGGCTAAACCCACGAAAGTCCTTGAGATAACTTTAAGCGTTGCCACCTTATTATCTCTAACGTAACATCAAATTACCGTGGCTAGCTAATAGTTCTATCAACCAACTTGTAGATTAGCACTTACTCTATAAATTCATCGTCTTAAAAATATTAATTGCAACAAAATGAACTTTAAATGAAAATTCATAGTCTGATGGTTGTGTGGATTTCCAATTGGATTCTTGCAGTGGCATCAGAGCGCAAAGGGAACTGGCACCATTTTCAGGATGGTCCTGTTGAAACTCAAACTCCTATATCGTAACTAAACTCAAAATTACCCTTTGTAATCTTCTTAATCCTCTTGCTACAAAGGTTGAGGAGCTAATTGTTCTTCTCTTACTAAATTTCACTAGTCCAATCTTCTTATCTTCTCTTATTAGAGACAAAAAAATGGTGACACATACTTCCCTTTCAAGATCAACATAATAAAAATTAAAAATTTAATCCTATCTTAATTTCCAATTTCCTATAGCCTAGGAAAGGGAAAAAAACTTATTAGACTCACTACTCAGTCGAATCTGCAAAATCTTAAGCCTCAGCCCATCTGCAACTCTTAATACTCTTTTATTTCAGCTCTAACTTGTCTTAATCTCGGCCACTTTTTCTTAATGCAAAATTCTATGTTCTACCATCGCTTCAATAAGATTAAAAACAACAATTCCAGTAGGTACACCATAAAGTCAAAATATCAACACTAGAAAAACAAAAACATTTAGTTTCCGATATATACAGTAAAATGGAGTGCTACTAAGTGGACGAAACATTACAAAACAAATAACAATTAATACTTTCAATTAAGCTAGAACATCAACTATTTATATATTAAAAATTTTGGAGTATATACTTTAAATCTTCCTAATAAATACCTAACAAAAAATACAGCCTAATTTGTATTGATTTAATTACATAATTATATTTTGAAAAAAATATGCATTTATTTACATTTACAAAATTTATCAATTTCTACATCTACAATATAAACATTATATAGACATAATTTGCAATAAAAATGCAAATAAATAATCACTTTTCTCATAATACTGCTAGAAACTAAGAAAAGCATCGACATATGTTTTTACTTCCCTGACTATCTTTCTTCCAAATATTTTCTTACTGCGTAGCAGTTTGAACATACATTCAGAGCGAGAAATCTGGCTATTCTAGAAATTGTCAGAAACATTTGCTGATCCCTGTTTTCTGGTTTACGTGTGCGCGATAATTTTACCGCGAACCGTGTTTCAACAGAAAAAAACTTTAACACCCATTAACTAAAGAATGCATATAACTTATTTCGATTCGAAAAAAGTAGACTGATAGAGAGCCAACATAAAATCTTAGGAAAGCCAAAAGCAGTGTTATGTTTCGATCTTTAGATTGTGCATAATCTACATTGGCAGGTTGGAGTTTATACGAGAAAATCGCGCCGAGTCACTAATTCGATTGGCCTGTCTTTTGGCGAGTAGCCCAGTAAATCAATTGCATGAACAAGACAAAATCACTGCTACTGATTGTTACTTCCTCTGCTGCTTTGACAAATATCGATGGTTTCACTTTAAAACTAGAAAGTCCTGTGGTTTACATCCAAATTAATAAATCGGTTCGAAACCAGTGCCTTTCGTGATCCAAATCCCACGTGTACTTGATCCCAGTTCCACCAGAACTAATATCCGTCTTATTGGAACGGTGAATGAACCATCAGGAAATTGATGAGTTTACCTTGCTTTTAGTAACACTATTTCTGAACACGGATTGTACTCACCGGTGAATGATGGTTGTTCACTTATATCTTAACCATTCAGAATCTAATTACAGAGTGACATCTGCCTCCTTACCAAAGGACAAGCGGACATTAACTTACTCGGTTCGCGACTCAAAAGTAATGCGAATCTTTTAGCGCCCAATACTTGCGAAATCCTAGAATTACCGTCATAGACAACCAGAGAACTTATGTGTTCAAATACTTTTTGAGATAGATGAAAACGACATTTGCTAATTGCAAAGAATGTTAAAAGTCGGTATTTTTCTACTAGGGTGAGGCCACCTCGTGGTCATGAGCAACAATAGTCCCAACGAATTGCGAACTTTCTTTCATCCCGACTACTTTCACGTTGACGTAGTCTAAAAAGCCGTGTTTATAGCATAACGGAAATTTTATTTTCTCATCTTCAATCCAGTCCAGTCGCCTAACTCGTATCCTGTTCATAATGAAATAAACTTATGTGACCAATATGGCCTATACCTATTTTTTGCAAAAATAAAGTAAACAAGTGACTACCCAATGGCGAGAAAATTTTGTGTGGACAGACCTACCAAGAGCCAATTGCAATTCTCACGGTGCAATCCCTGACAAAGACCTGGGTGTAAAATACTTAAAATTTTTTTGTTGTGCTTTTCCTATTGAGTAAATGAGGAACAAAGCCCCGCAACAGTCACAGAGGAAGCAATTTAATTGCAAAAGAATAGTTGGTGGAGTAGTCATGGGATCGAGATGCAGGATTTTCACGGGCCCCCAAATAAAAAATATTTTACAGGAGCCTACGTATCAGCCATTAATTATTTTTTGATCACAAAGACAGCATCATTTCCAAATTTAGGCACCGTTGACCATTAAAAATTTTGCGGCTCAATGAAAGAATTTTTCCGTAAATGCAGAATAGAATAAAAACGAGCCAAAGCTTTATCACTTTTAACTTCGAGGAAAAGATTATTCCGTGCAATGGTTATCGCGAATGCAAAGTGAATCAAAGCTGGAAGTGGTAATGCTTTTGTAGTAGACCTCATCAGATTTAGGTGACAAAGTTATATTGCAGACAAAACAAAATTATCACCTGAGAGAACTTGTGTTATACATTGTAGGTCGAAACTTCGCGCAAACACTAACCGTTTGTTTACCAGAAGATGCGCATTCAATCAGCATCGAGTCCGAAATGAACTTTCTTTGGAAAATCCCAAATCACTGCCGCGCACTCATTGCTATATCTTTGTTGCGACGTATCATGTGCGCCTATTGATAAAGCAGTAGCATAGATGCATACAGAATATAAGGCGCATCGCTCTAACAACTATGTATCCCCTCAAAATGCCATTTTGCTCGCGTCCTACTGCGTAATCCTGACATCTTGACTGGTTTTTATTAAGTTCCCCTTATTACTCTCTGACACAACCTGTGCGAAGTCTCTTCAGCTGATGAAAACAGGGAAAAGAATGATTTTCACATTCAAGAATAATTCTGCCGTAATGGTAAAGTTCCCCCACGTTATCAAGGACGGTGGTAGTGTGGAGAACCATGCTTAGCCGATATAATGTGATTTTGGGATGCTATCATCTGCGATGTAACCACAAATTGCCATACCAACCGACTGAAAATTCGATCTACGCGCAAGAGATTCAGAATTGCAAGCCAACCATACACTAGTCTAGTAAACCTTTCCATAGTAGATAAACGAAAATGATGTAATCATTAATACTGTATGCGTTTTATTTGTTAAAAGAAACTTTCAGATCTGCGGTATTTTTTCTAGGGGGTGGTGGGGGGGGGGGTTGGGGATTTTCCTGACCTGATGATGAGAAAAACGGTGTTATGCAGATTTTAAAACAACACAGCGCCATATACAAAACATTGACCAGAAAAACAGTAGAAATGTTATGAGAAAGAAACAGAAACAAATTTTTTTTCTTTGTTTAGCCAGTGTAAATCCCATAACTAAAACTTGCGCAATCGTAAACCCAACTCTTCTTCTGCAGCGTCTGATACAACATCATCCAGATTCGACAATTTGCCAGGTCTGTCCATTTTCTAAAAGAAAAATGTTCCTAAAATATGTAACTAAACCATTTTTACATCTAAGACTAGCATTATACTTGAGGGACAACTACAGGCCATCTGTGAACTCAAACCTTATTTTATTTTCATCCACCCCAAGAAGACTTTTTAATTTCTTATTATATCCCCTAGAAGTGAATTATACCATCCACAACTATTTGTAATAGGGAAAGGTTTCAAAGATCCCGGTAGCGGAGCGAGCCCTCCAATACTATGTGGTGAAGTGGGATAAGTTATAAAAAAAAAAATTAATGATTAATAGGGACTTAAGTTGTACTGACCTGAGAGATCAGCCTGTGATGAGGCGTATCCTGTGCTATATCAACTAAGAGATAGCTAGTAATCTATATAGATAACCCTTACTGTGCTGCCAACATATGTAGTACCATCAGTCATAATTATTCTGGAATAGTGTTAGATGACTACGTTATATGTCCTAGGTTATGTGTATATGAAGGAAGTGTAAGTCACAACAACAACAGACAGATAAACAATTATAATTTAAATCCACTACTACTATGACAACACACTGTGACACTCACATACATATAACACTCTAAGAGAAGATCTTAAAGGAGTCACTGATAACTTTTCAAATAACAATATGTATTCAGTGCTGTCATGAATGTATATGTGTCCTGATTCAAATACAAAGGGAACCAGGAATCACAATCAACTTTTAAATTACAATAGTATATGTACCAGAATGTATATAATAATGACATATGGTAGTGACATATATTATTACAAAGTATCCTATGTGTGTCAGTTGTGTAGTAGTAATATGAGGTAATGCTGGTTTTGTTTTGTTCAAGCGCTGTGGGTATTTGTCATCATGACTTCAATAGTTTGTCTTTATTGGAACTAGTATTGGAGAGGTTCTCAGTTCCAGATCTTAAAACAATTAAATTCCCCTCTTAATTTTAGTTTATAATGTCATTTTAAGATGGGGTACATAATGTTGAGCTACATGGCCACACTCTCTTATCTTGCGTGATGACTGCAGTAAAAGACTCCTCTGCTCGATTACTTTAATGAGTTCTGGAGCCACCCCACTGGTTGCTATATGGACCAAGGAGTATGCTTGTCACCGACACTGGCTTTCTCAGCAAAAGCTCTGACCAGGTGCTGCTAAGTACCATTAAGACCACGGTCCCTGAAACAAGAAGGTTGTACCTTCTACTTCAGAACTAATTTATACTCCATTTCTACACTGAGCACAATACATCACAAACATTGAGTTCAGAGCGTTAGGCCAACTGTCAGCTTCATCTGAAATACTTTATACCAGTATTTCCCTCCCTAATGGTTACTACGCCTCTGCAATTCCAGCATTATTTCTTTCTAAACTCATCCCCCCCCAAATAATCTCCAGGTGTCAGTGTACTGTTTGGGTCCAATTCCATGCCAGTTTTTACTTTCCTCCACACCTTTCTGTGTCAGGCTGGAGCAATATAGGCATTACAATCATGTTCGCTACTGAACTACACATACTATATACAGAAACATAAATTATCAATTTTACAATCAGGATTTTCCATTAACAAAGACTAGTTGAAATATTTCGGAGGAAGCCTTAAAGCACAATGTCCATACGGACGAATGAAAATAATAGCAACAGTTTGCGTTCTTGAACTGGCAATGAAATATACGCAACGTGCCAGTAATATGGCATGAACAAGACAAATCACGCTACTGATTGTTACTTCTGCTTGACAAATATCCATGAAACTAATTCTGACTCGGATTGTATACCGGTGAATGATGGTGTTCACTTAATTAACCTTTCAGATCTAATACGTGATCTCGCTCTTACCAAAGGACAAGCGGAATTACTCGGTTCGCGACTCAAAGAATGGAATCTTTTAGCGCCCAATACTTCGAAATCTAAATTTCGTCATAGACACAGAGAACTTATTCAATACTTTGAGATGGATGATGACATTTGCTATTGCAAAAATGTAAACGGTCTAATGGTGCACCTCGGTCACGAGCACATAGTCAATGAATGGCGACTTTTCATCGACTCTTCCAAGACTAGTCTAAAAGCCGTGTTATTGCATAACGGAAATTTATTTTCATCAATTCCAGTCGCCTACTCTGTTCATATGAAAGAAACTTATGACAATATGGCTATACTTTTGGCAAAAATAAAGTACAATGACTACCAATGGCGGATTTGTGGAGACCTAAAGGTCATTGCAATTCTCACGGGCATGCAGACTGGGTATACTAAATTTTGTTGCTTCCTATGTGAATGGGACAGCCGCAAGAGACAGGAACATTATGCAAGAAAGGTGTGGCCTATCAGGGATCGTATGCAGCTCGGGCATAAAAATGTAATACATGAGCCATTAGTTATCAAAGACAGCATCATTTTATCACCGTTACATATAAAGTTGCGGCTTTTGAAGAATTTCGTAAACGCGTTAGATAAAATGAGCAAAGCTTTCACTTATCTTCGAGAAAAGTTTCCGCAAGTTAGCGATGCAAAGATAAAGGAAGGTATCTTTGTAGGACCTCAGATTAGGAAAGTTATTGCAGACAAACAATTCGAGAACTTGTTACATGGTAGTGAACTTCGCGCATGGATGGCATTCAAATCGATCGTCGATAACTTTCTGGGAAATCACAAATCTGTCGACTATGTGCATATTGTTAAGCAGTGCATAGATGCATACAGAATTATGGGCTGTAACATGTCCCTCAAAATCCATTTGCTCGATTCGCATCTTGACTTTTTCTCTGACAAACTTGGTGAAGTCAGCGATGAACATGGAGAACGATTCCATCAAGATATCGCCGTAATGGAGTCACGTTATCAAGGACGGTGGAGTGTGACCATGCTTGCCGATTATTGTTGGATGTTTCATCGCAATGTACCACATGCCGAAAGTCGACTGCAAAGAAATTCAAGCCTACATAACTGTTATACTTCTTGTACGAATGATGTTATAATACTGTATGCGTTGTTAAAAAACTTCAATTGCGTATTTCTCGAGATCCCGACCTGATAGAGAAAAACGGTTTGCAGATTTAAAAACAGCGCATTAAAATTGACCAGAAAAACATAGAAATGTTAGAGAAAGAAAAAAAATTTTTTTTTTGTTAGCCAGTGTAATCCATAACTTGCCCATCTAATCCCAACTCTTTTGCAGTCTGTACAGCAGCAGATCGAAATTTTGCCAGGTCGGCCATTGTCTAAAAGATAAATGTCTAAAATATGTAACTAAACAATTTTATCTATGACTAACTAACTTAGGACAACACAGGCACTGTGAGCTCAACCTTATTTATTTTCACCCAAGGATACCTTTTAATTCTTATTATTCCCTGAAGTGAATTACCTCCAATATTTGTAATAGGGAAAGATTCAAAATCCCGGACGAGCGAGCCCCCAATATATGTGGTGAAGTGGGATGTTATAAATATTTATAGGGGACTTAGTGTACTGACTGAGATCAGCTGTGAAGGTATCTATATCTAATAAGAGTAGTGTATTATAGATAACCTTACTTGCTGCCACATATGTATACCTCAGTCAGAATTATTCTGGAATAGTGTGATGACTACGTTATATGTCTAGGGTATGTGTATGATGAAGTGTAAGTCATAACAACAACAGACAGATAAACAATTTAATTTATTCCACTACACTTGACAACACTGTGACACTCACATACATAAAACACTCTACGAGGATATCTTAAAGGAGTCACTGATAACTTTTCAAATAACAATATGTATTCAGTGCTGTCATGAAGGTATATGTGTCCTGATTCAAATACAAAGGGAACCAGGAATCACAATCAATTTTAATTACAAGTTATATGTACAGAATTTATCAATATGAATCTTGTAGTGACATATATTATTAATAGTATCCTATGTGTGTCAGTTGTGTAGTAGTAATCTGAGGTAATACTGGTTTTGTTTTGTTCAAGCTCTGTTGGTATTTGTCATCATGACTTCAATAGTTTGTCTTTGTTGGAACTAGTATTGGAGATGTTCTCAGTTCCTGGCATTAAAACAATTAAATTCCCCTCTTAATTTTATTTTACAGTGTCATTTTAAGATGGGGTTACATAATGTTGAGCTCCATGGCCACACTCTCTTATCTTTCGTGATGACTGCAGTAAAAGACTCCTCTGCTCGATTACTTTAATGAGTTCTGGAGTCACCCCACTGGTTGCTATATGGACCAAGGAGTATGCTGTCTACCGCTGGCTTCAGCAAAGCTCTGACCAGGTGCTGCTCAATAACTTTAAGACCACGGTCCCTGAAACAAGAAGGTTGTACCTCCTACTTCAGAACTATTTATACTCTATTTCTACACTGAGCACAATACATCACAAACATTGAGTTCAGAGCGTTAGGCCAACTGTCAGCTTCATCTGAAATACTTTATACCAGTATTTCCCTCCCTAATGGTTACTACGCCTCTGCAATTCCAGCATTATTTCTTTCTAGTCAATAATCTAGGTGTCAGTGTACTGTTTGGCCATTCCATGCAGTTTTACTTTCCTCTGACACCTTCTGTTCAGGCTGGAGCTCTATAGGCTTTACATCATGTTCGCTACTGAACTACACATATATATAGACATAAATTATCAATTTACATTCAATTTTCATTAAAAGATATTGAATATTTCAAGCTTACCACAATTCATAGAAATAATAAACAGTTTCGTTGACTGGCAATGAATATAGCACAACTCCGATCTGCCGATGTCCCAGGCTTTATTTTATAAAAAATATACACTGGTGCTCAATGCACTGCTTCTTAGTAGGTTTATTACAAGATGTGGCAATGAACAGACGCTCTGAATTGAGTATATTCGCAGCTCTACCCAATCAAACCATGTCTACACATCTTTTCAAAAAAAAAATACTCCTTTTTCACGTTTCCCCTGACAACACAAGATAGTATTTATAGCCCGACCAATCGTGTTTAGTCTTATATTTGTTGCGCTCCAATCAAATAGGAGTTAACATGGTAGGCTATTTCTGTAACGTAATGTTTTTTCAAACACGTTATAAAAAAATTTTATGAGCAGAAATGATTTCATGCTGTCAGGCATCCCCACTATTTTATTTTGGTTATAATTTATTAATTCCTGGACTATTTGCGTAACACTTAACATATTCTGTGTCAGCAAGCCCTAAGGAATCCAAATATCTCAATCTAAGGGAGCTAGGTGGCTGCGTTCAAAATGTGCATTTTCTACCACCTCCTGTTCACTTCCATCCCCATGTGGTGTCTGGGTACTGTCATGTTTTCAAACGTAAACCCGTCTAATGTCATCTTTCCTAATAAGCGTTTTTCCAGGTTTTTTAAAACCTAACTCTGGGAAGGTTAGTGTTTTTATCACTGTCCGTCTAAAAAAAAGTTAGTGCATGTGGCCTTACACGCGTGATGGCAGCAATTGTGTATCGCGCGACGCGTGTTTAGTATTGCATGCTTCCTGCCTTCATTCGCCCCTCTCTCTCTCCTGCTTTATCTGTCTTTTAGTTACGCCGTGTATGGAATGAATGAAATATTAAATCTAGGTCATTGATCAGCTTGCGTATCTCAAGGTCAGTACACGTTTCATTGAAGAAAGCGGGTAATAATACAGTAGGCTTTTACTATCAACGTGAAAGCGTTACAATTTGCAGACGAAGCAGAAAACAAGGGGGATTTCGAGTACAGTCATTGTGACAGCACTGTTCTTTTACCATTTCTCTTTTCTTTATTAAATGTATTTGTTAGGCTTTATATTTACCTGATAATTTATATATGTGGATTAGAATATTCCACGACATCTCCCCTCTTAAAACAGACATTATATGTCAGTCCTTTATTCTATATACACATAGAGAAATTTATTATTATTTCTGGGGTTTAGGGTGATTCTCATCACACGGATGGCGGCTTAAAAAATCCGCTCCCAAATTTGTTTTTTCCAGATATATACTCAATGCTAAAATTATATGGAGCCAAAAGTAAGGACCATCGGAGTAACCTAGAATTCTCATGCCTAGCCTGTGCTAGAAACGATAAAGGTTTGTGATCCGTTTGCAACTTAAATGCCTTCCCATACAGATAAATATTGAATTTCTTTATTGCCCATATTACTGCAAGACATTCTTTTTCGCTAGTTGAGTAGTTGATTTCAGCTTTATTCAACTTTCTGCTAGCATATGCCACTGGGCTTAATTCCCCATCCAATGCATCTGATTTCTGTAGTAGAGTTGCACCTAACCCAATATTACTGGCATCCGTCCTTACTATGAATTCTTGACTTAAGTCAGGTAATTTCAAAATAGGTTTGCTTGTGAGCTTTTCCTTCAATTCCTGGTAAGCCATTTCACATTGTGGTGTCCATGTAATGCGATCTGGATGTCCTTTACGTGTCAAATCAGTTAACGGTGCACATATGGAATTAAAGTTTTTTGATATACTTCTGGTAGAAACCACATAATGAGACAAAGGATCTCACGTCCTTCTTGGTTTGTGGTCTCGGGGCTTTCTGTAGTTTCTCTAAATTCTTTGGGTCAGGGGTCATGTTTCCCTGATAAACTGTGTGTCCCAAAAATTCCAATTCTTTACATCCATCGCAACATTTGGTTGGTCGGGCTGTTAAATTTGCCTCCCTAAGTCGATTAAACAGCATGTTCAGAGAGTCAATGTGTTCCTCAAATGTTTCTGTTGCTATAAGGATATCATCCATGAAATTGGTTATATATGGATTATTCAGAGGGTCCAATAATTTTCTCATCATTCTAGAGAAGACACTAGGCGCATTCTTCAATCCAAATGGCAATCTATTAAACTTGTCGTAAATTTATTTTGAGAAAAGAGTCGTAGAAATAGTGGTCCGGTTTAGAGTGGAAAATGATGATGGAAAGCTCAGTGATAGAAAATGTAGAGATTTAATAGTTGCTTCACAGCGTGCTGGAGGAGAGTAAAGACAGACTTATTTACGACAAATCGTGTCTCTCAATCTTCTCTTTCACTCTCCTGGTCAAACAATTATTTGCCAGTTTTCCAGACTCGCATCTGCGCGCTCACCGATTTGGTGTTTTCAAACACACACACACGACGTTGATACAAACTATAATAAACGAATAGGGGAAAAGTTGGGCTTTGGGTATATCCAACACACAGAACTAAATGAGTTTAGGTGATTTTATTCACTTTAAACATCAATTACTAAAAATATCAGATATTACATAAATTATCATAAGTACACAAATGCAAATAACAAGTTTGGGAGGGGTGAAGAAGATTGGTATCGACTAAGCCCTTCCCGCTTATTAGACAAAGACAAACCCAGTCCAAAGATAGATAATATCAGAAACATAGGTACGTTAACCTAACAGTAAAGTTAATTACTCTGAAAGAGGTGTTACCCAGTTAGGTATAAGTGATAGAAAAAAAAACCTGTTCTTCCCAGCTGTTCTTCCCTTTACTAAGAAAATGGAAAGGAGGTGGTTTTAACCAGAGTTAACAAATTATCAACTATCCCACTTAAAGGAACAATGTAGGGTATACAGAAAAGATATATGTTACCAGGTAAGCAAGTTAACAAAATGGTCACACAAAAGAATTAATTTCCTGTCATTCATACACGCGCTAGCAAAGGCCTTCACTCATCTTGCTCTCACTTACCGATTGTGAAAAAATCTTGCACTCCATAGAATAACACAACAGCAGTTACACCTCAACTAAATGTATGAGTGTTTGTTCAAGTTCTAGCCCCAGATTATCGGGTAGGCGGTCAGCACATAAAAGGATCCCGTAATCGCTGGAAAATGAATCTGTAGTTGTGTCTCTTTTCTTAATAACAGTTTCTATGGGAGGGCACGGTCTCTGATACCGGGGTGAGGATGGTGTGGTCTATTTGACTATGCCGCGGATAATAAAATTCTTACGCGTGCTGGTACACTTTATCCGTGAGGTATGGTTTAAGTCCAGTGAGAAAACTAGTCACATCACTGTTCAGGAAATTATGAATTATCTCTCTGTGTCAGTAAACTAACAAAGCTCGGGCCAGTGTTCTTCTTCCCGTTACGACTTAAGTTGTTTGATGGTGCGTTAAATTTGTCTTTGGGTGTGCTTTCTTTGCTATAAATTAGATAGCGGAATTCCAAACATAGAATCGCCTCAAAGATTAAAAATTTACACAGTCTCAACAAGTTCTGCGTCAGGGGAACTCTACACACTGTTTATGCTTTGCTTTGCTTAGATTGATTTCTTTATTGCTTTCTTAATGCTGGGATCGCACAGGTTACGATCACTCTGTATGAAAGAAAAAAAAGACATGTAATATACCGAAAACAAATAACCTTCTAAAGCGCGATGAATTTCCCGTTAAGCCTATAATACACTCGAGTATTTAATTATGTATTTAATAAACACTGCGCGAATTCTAGTGGTTAAAAACCCACATCTATAAAACTAGGACTTAACTGAATTTATTAATTATAAATTCCTTCGCGACTTTAAAAGTTAATTTAAGCATCTATTATCTTTTGAAATAATATAATAGATAGTTCATTATATTTAAAACTGGAACTCTTGAGATGGTTTAATTAAATAGATTTAAATTAACACAGAATCCCTTTAAATAGAATGACTGAGCTAGACCACTGATCACTTTACACAATATATATTTTACCGCTTTGCACAGAATTAGAAATCACTGCAAATATATATATAAAATCCAGGGGAAAATCTATAACAAGATTTCAGTAAAGCTAGTGCTTCTGTAAAGGTCTGGCCAGTGAGTGATAACGTGTCTAGTTCTTCATGGTCTATTTAGCTAAAATGAAATGTAAGTTGAGTGGGACATGATAAACTTGACAACTTATTTGATCTCACGAACTATTGGGGATCTGACCGCCAAATCAAGAGAAGAAACCGCACCCTGGTCTTCGTATCCGCTCGCTGCTGCCCGTTTCGCTTTCCCCCGTTCGCTCGGTTCCTCGATTGACACCGAGACGCGAAATTAGCGGCAAGCAACTGCGTCTCGTATCAGGGAAAACTACTGTCTTTGATAGCGCCGATAGTCTCCCTTAAGATCCCTCGGTCTGTCTCTTTGATCTCGTCGCTGTATCCTACATGAGTCCCGGTGGAATGCATTCTGGCAAACGAAAAGTTACAACAAATGTTCAGGGGTTCTAATGTTATGAAAAGCTAAAGGTCCCTTTAAATCATCCATCATAGCAGGGAAAATTCACTAGTCAAACTAGACGTACGTCACAATCGTCCCCACTTTTAGACATGAAACCATTTTTCATGTTTTCATTTTTGACAATGGAGGTGACCTGATTGGTGATTTTAGGATGAGTGGTATCTTCAGTTTGCTCTTCTTCCTCTGTAGACCAGTTTCTACTCAGAAAATCAGCCCCGACATTCTGTCTTCCCGGAATATATTCCACTTTGAAAGAATAGACGCTTAGAAGGAGGGCCCAACGCATGATCCTAGCGTTAAATTCTTTATTGTCACCAAGAAATGCTAACGGAGCGTGGTCTGTTTGCACCGTGAACGATGTACCATAAAGAAACTCATGATGGCGTCTGATACCGTCAATCAGAGCAAGACATTCCCTTTCAACTACGCTGTAGTTCCGTTCCGCTTTATTTAATTTCCGACTGCCATGGGCAACTGGAAATAGCATGTTCAGGTCACTGTCATCGGCTTGAAGCAGTGTTGACCCGATGCCCTGACCTGACGCGTCGACTCTCAGTACAAAAGGTTTCTTGAGGTCAGGCAACCTCAAAATGGGGTATGCAGACAACTGTCCTTTCAAAGTGCTATACGCGTGTTCGCACTTTTGATCCCATATGACCTTATCAGGACAACCTTTCTTTGTGAGGTCAGTCAGAGGTGCCGTCAGTCCGTTGAAGTTCTGGATGTACTTCTGATAGTATGCACATAGCGATATGAAGGAACGTACGTCTTTCTTCGTTCGGGGTCTTTTTGCTGCCACTATTTTCTCCACGTTCTTCTTAATAGGCCAACTGCATCCGTGAGAAATAGTGTGCCCCAGGAAGTCTAACTGTTCAAACCCGATGAGACATTTGCTAGGTCTGGCTGTGAGACCCGTTTCCTGTAGTCTCCTGAGGAGCATAGCAACCGTAGCAATATGTTCTTCATAGGTTTCCGATGCAATTAAGATGTCATCCATGAAATTATGGATATGGGGACTTTGCAAAGGTTCTAGAAGCTTCCTCATCATCATGGTGAACACTCCTGGTGCGTTATGCAAACCGAACGGCATCACGTTAAATGTGTAATGTCCTTCACTAGTGCTGAAAGCTAACAAAGGTTTAATTTCCTCCTTGACTGGTATTTGATAATAACCTTTGCTGAGGTCAATCTTGGAGAAGATCTTTGCTTTGCTGAGCTTGGTGAACAACTCAGAAACAATTTGGAGAGGTTCCGGCTGGAATTCCGTTACCGCGTTTAGCAACCTGTAATCAATGCACAGCCGAACTTCCTTATTGGGCTTCTGCAACAGCACTACGCTCGAGCTGTAAGGAGATGTAGACTCACTGATAATTCCTGCCTGACGCAGCTTGTCTATTTCTCCACGAAGTGCATCAGCTTTAGCGTACAGGATGGGGTAAACTCTGGTTTGAACAGGGGTCTCGTTTGTTAATTTCATATCAAATTCAATGAGGTTTGTTCGACCAGGTACATCCGTTAAGACTGCACTGTACTGTTTTAGTAGAGCCCTAGTTTCTGTTTGTTGTTCTGGTGAGAGATTGTCGCCGAACTTGACATCTTTAAAGGATTCTGTGGGTTGCAGTGGATACTCCATGCAACCATCATCATCTTCCTCGTCTTCCGTTGCTATGGCGACAGCCAGGAGATGCTCGGAGGATGGCACCGGTCTTTCCAAATATTTCTTTAGCAGATTTATGTGGAAGACCTTCTCCTTTCCTTTGATGGAGATCTTGTAATTGGTACGTGAGATCTTTTTAAGGACGGTAAACGGTCCTTGCCATCCGATGCGAAGTTTATTGCTTCCGGTTGGAAGTAGCAATAGGACTTTCTCCCCTGGTTGTAGTTCTCTCTCTTTTGCAGCTTTGTTGTATCTTTTAGTAATTTTAGCGCGGGCTTTCTTAAGGTTGGTAGTAGCTAGATCCCATCCTAGCTTTAGCCTTTCCTTAAGCTCAGATACATACTTGCTTGCAGCGACGACTGTCTCGTCAGCCTTCTGGTCTGTCAGGGACCGAAGTAAGGCTTCTAGTGGCCCCTTAATAGGTCTGCCAAATAAAAGTGTAAAAAAAAAAAAAAAAGGTAAAGGAACCCGTTACACGCCCATTGAGGCATATTGGGAATATGGTGTTAGGCCCATATTATCTTGACCGTCGGCACACGAGGGGTGATGTGGTCGGCATCACGCCGGCCGCCTTAACCTTCCCAGAGTAGCTCTGGTACCCATTCGGGGCTGGGTCGACCCTGGAGCCGTTTGTGGCCTAAAAATTTTTCCGCCTCATCTGGGGATCGAACCATAGACCACTGCGCTAGGAAGCCAGTGCACTAACCACTATGCTACCGCGGCTCCAAATAAAAGTGTAGCTGGCGCAAAACCCGTAGACGCTTGGGGTACCTCTCGGTAGGCGAATAAGGCAGCCGATATATATTGGTCCCAGTCTTCCGGTTTCTCCTGACCCAGCTTACGTAACATCATGGTGAGGGTACCGTTAAAACGTTCCACGAGCCCATTTCCGGCCGGATGGTAGGGACTTGTGTGGATATGTTTGGCCCTCAAGATCTTAAAGATCTCCTCCATTAACAGGCTACGGAATTGGGATCCATTGTCCGTCAAAACTTGTTGAGGGAATCCCAACCGTGTAAAAATTTGCACAAGGGCTTCTGCGACATGCTTGGAATTAGTGCATGGTAGCGGTACGGCTTCGGCCCACATAGTGCAAGTGTCAACTAAGGTCAGGATGAACCTGTTCCTTCTTTTGGTCTTTTCCAGAGGACCAATAATGTCGACAGCAACCCGTTCAAATGGAGTCCCTACTATTGGCATTTGCCCCATAGGTACTGGGGGTGTCAGGTGCTTGGGTGCTACCCGTTGGCACTGGGCGCAGGATTTCACGTACCTGACAATGTCAGAGTTCATTCCTGGCCACCAATAGTGGTTTTTTATTCGCTGAATAGTGGCGTTTTGTCCCATGTGTCCGCTAAAGGGAAGAGAGTGCCCCATTTCTAAGATCTGGTTTCTGTACTGCGTCGGTACTAGGAGCTGGTTATTCCCCGTGTCCGGGTAGCCCGTTCTACGATACAATACACCATCCTTAGAAAAGATGTCTCCGTTGTGTCTGGGGTCCTTAGCTATGGGCAATTTTTTAAAGCAGGGCGCCAGAGTAGGGTCCTTTTGTTGCGCCTCCTTCAGTTCATTCGGCAACAAGTTTGGCGCAGGCTCCCTCTCCTTCTTGGCTTGCCCTCTTGTGGTTACCGCTGCCACAATCGGCTCCTTAGGTCTCCCAATGAACACATATCTACATCCCAGGATAACTGGGTAGATCGGATCATCCATTATGGCCGCTTTAATAACTCCTCTGACAAAGTCAGAGTGTATTTCTACCAGTGCGATAGAAAGCGTCCTGGGTGCATCACTCCTGAAAACTCCACTAAGTTTGACGGTTTCCTCTGTCTCCTGACCGGGTTTGACTAGGTGCCTAGCGACAATACAATCAAAACTTAATCCAGTGTCAAAAAGACAAGTAGTGGAGGTACCGTTCAAAATTACAGTTCCTCGAGTTGAGGGTCGGTCCCCCTCAGGTTGAGAATCACTGACATTGACTCTACCTTTCGAGGCTGTATGCAAACATCCAATGCGGTTTGCACCGGTTTGTTTGCCCTGATCAGACGTTCCTGGTGTAGGGGTCTTCCCTTTTCTACACTGAGCACAATACATCACAAACATTGAGTTCAGAGCGTTAGGCCAACTGTCAGCTTCATCTGAAATACTTTATACCAGTATTTCCCTCCCTAATGGTTACTACGCCTCTGCAATTCCAGCATTATTTCTTTCTAGTCAATAATCTAGGTGTCAGTGTACTGTTTGGCCATTCCATGCAGTTTTACTTTCCTCCGACACCTTCTGTTCAGGCTGGAGCTCTATAGGCTTTACATCATGTTCGCTACTGAACTACACATATATACAGACATAAATTATCAATTTACATTCAATTTTCATTAAAAGATATTGAATATTTCAAGCTTACCACAATTCATAGAAATAATAAACAGTTTCGTTGACTGGCAATGAATATAGCACAACTCCGATCTGCCGATGTCCCAGGCTTTATTTTATAAAAAATATACACTGGTGCTCAACGCACTGCTTCTTAGTAGGTTTATTACAAGATGTGGCAATGAACAGACGCTCTGAATTGAGTATATTCGCAGCTCTACCCAATCAAACCATGTCTACACATCTTTTCAAAAAAAAAATACTCCTTTTTCACGTTTCCCCTGACAACACAAGATAGTATTTATAGCCCGACCAATCGTGTTTAGTCTTATATTTGTTGCGCTCCAATCAAATAGGAGTTAACATGGTAGGCTATTTCTGTAACGTAATGTTTTTTTTTCAAACACGTTATAAAAAAATTTTATGAGCAGAAATGATTTCATGCTGTCAGGCATCCCCACTATTTTATTTTGGTTATAATTTATTAATTCCTGGACTATTTGCGTAACACTTAACATATTCTGTGTCAGCAAGCCCTAAGGAATCCAAATATCTCAATCTAAGGGAGCTAGGTGGCTGCGTTCAAAATGTGCATTTTCTACCACCTCCTGTTCACTTCCATCCCCATGTGGTGTCTGGGTACTGTCATGTTTTCAAACGTAAACCCATCTAATGTCATCTTTCCTAATAAGCGTTTTCCAGGTTTTTTAAAACCTAACTCTGGGAAGGTTAGTGTTTTTTATCACTGTCCGTCTGAAAAAAAAGTTAGTGCATGTGGCCTTACACGCGTGATGGCAGCAATTGTGTATCGCGCGACGCGTGTTTAGTATTGCATGCTTCCTGCCTTCATTCGCCCCTCTCTCTCTCCTGCTTTATCTGTCTTTTAGTTACGCCGTGTATGGAATGAATGAAATATTAAATCTAGGTCATTGATCAGCTTGCGTATCTCAAGGTCAGCACACGTTTCATTGAAGAAAGCGGGTAATAATACAGTAGGCTTTTACTATCAACGTGAAAGCGTTACAATTTGCAGACGAAGCAGAAAACAAGGGGGATTTCGAGTACAGTCATTGTGACAGCACTGTTCTTTTACCATTTCTCTTTTCTTTATTAAATGTATTTGTTAGGCTTTATATTTACCTGATAATTTATATATGTGGATTAGAATATTCCACGACAGGACGGATGGACAGACATGTAGGCAGACAGACTGTAGATAAATAGTCAGACAGACAGACAGACTAACTGACTGACTGACTGACTGACTGACATTCAGACCTACAGACAGCCTACTGATTGATTGATTCATTCATTCACACACATCATCATCATCATAATTACCCTACAACTTCCCGTGAAGCCAGGGCTGGCTTCAGGCAAGAGCCAATCGGACCCCTGGATCGGGGTGCCAAGGCTCAGTCGCTGAACTGGCCCACAGAAAACAACAGTTAAAAACAGTGAGTCAGGTAGAGATGAGAAATGTTTTCTTTGTTTTTTTTTGTTTTTGCCAGAGCTTGAATTTCTTTACGTGTCAGCTAGGGATCCAGACCTCAATGACGACTCAAGCGTTCACTAGGAGGACACCATTAGACAATCTCTGAAAGACCGAAGACTAAACTGGAACCAGATCAGGAGGACGACAGCATATGGGATAGTATGACGATCTTTTTGGCAAACCTCTACACCCCTCTTCATCTCAGCGTAGAAGAGGAACGACTAAGTAAGCAAGCAAATCATTTTTCTTCTGCTATTTGACTATTTTCTTCATTTAAAAGACGAGACAGAGCCAGGATATTTATATTTTTAAAAGACGTCTTCTACTTACTCATATATGAAATTCAAACATATGTTTAGGACTGTGGAGCATCAGATAAATAGTTGGCTTGGGGCAACTGAACCCTTTTTGGCTCGGGTCGATTAAACCCCTAGTGCCAGCTCTATGTAAAACATATATCTTTAACAAATACCTTTCTAACGTTCTTATCCTTGTGCCATCCGTTCATGGTCGTTTCCTTAACTTGCTAAAGATATTGTGGCTCAAAGTTTCTACAAGATACGGGGGTAGCCGGCCACATGCCCAAACCTTCTTAGTCGCACTTTACGAAATACTTTGTAGGGTACAATGCTACTATTCTTCGCTCTGTCTTTCTGGCCCCGATAATACGCGGGTGAAATGTATCACAATCACAACAAGTTGAAGCAAGCGCCGTGAATAGGGATGTCCGTGATTTCATCAACTAGAAGTTGAGGAATGATCCGCAAAAGATGGGTGTATGTAGTCCCATACATTCGAAAGCCGTAATTTGGTTGTTGGTATTTTTAGCATATAAAACCAGAGTTTGCAATGCCCAGACACTGCCATCAGAAACTATGGCTATGGCAGAACCTTGCATCATAGAGACTTATTCCGTACCGTGAAAATAATAATACCGACGTCCACATTAAAGCTATTTTCATACTCAAGAGTGTTCACATGTATGTCCCTGTACATACATACACCGTCCATATCACACTCATTGATTTCCCTTTTTGTTTTTTTTATTATGTGTCACGGATTGCCTCTCCTGCTTTGCAGTAGTGGTCCAGCAATGGCCAAAACTCAAGAGTATCTAAATGGGTCGTCAAAGGTTTTACTTTCGCACAAGATTACTCTTGGCAGAGATGTAGATAGAGGTGTAATGGCGCTTCTATCCGAATGCAGTTGTTCACAAGATAATTCAGAAGTCAAAAACCATGGGGCATAGCGCTGAGCAATGGTTAACGTATATCTTTCCGTCACCTTTTGTGAAGGATTTAGCAATGGCTTTTAGCCCGTTAAGCCCCTAACTGAGTTAATTCAGCGAATTCCTCTTATAATGGTATAGCTCTGTTTAGAGGTAAATATATGTATATAATATTCTGGCTCATACGTTGGCTTTCATAAATATAAAACTGAAGCGACTATGATTGTTTAGATTTAAAACCACATGTAGCAATTTTAATAATGAATTAGCCTTTAACAGTTAAAATAAATATAACAAATTTGGTGAAATTTTATATTGGAATCAAATTTTCTCCTCACGGAGATTAAATAGAGGTTTTTATCAATGTCCGTTGCTTTCGCCTGTTAATAAGGACTTAGCTTGTCTACGTGAGTCCTGCCGCCATTGTATCGTCACTTTTCCGGTGATGCGGGTACTTCTTCGCCTAACTCGTCTTATGTAGGTTGTCAGTGTTAATTCCCTGCTCTCACAACTAAGGGCGTAGAAACGTCAGTCTTGCCGCTTCGTCCTCGAACGGTCTTATAGCTTCGTTCCAAAAACTATTGAACAAAATAGGAAACAAATGCCTCTGCTAAGTACATTTGTTTGAAGCGCTCTGACAGGCTCACTCTTCCGTTGTCCACCCACCAATGTTAATCTCTCAGAAGAATTAAATTTTGAGCACATAACGTAGCTCAATGAAACTGATTAAAATTCACCAATATTCTTCTGTTTATAAACTGGGAAATGTGTCTGGATTTGTGGCTGAATTAACATTAACAAGTTACATAAATCTCACAAAATGATATGCTACAATTGAGGCACATATGATGTAGTCATCACTCATAACTGCTCCAGCTGGAGTCTGGGGTCACATATGCTGTCGGGTTTTCCCGCACGACTAGCCAGAAACAATTACCAGCGCGTGCTGTAGTGGTTCATGAATATACTCGTTTCATGTGTTGAGGTTACCAGCCTCATTTATAACCACTAAGCAAGAAACATGTCAAATTTCACATTTGTAAAATAAATGTTCACAACTTACCCCAAGTTTTTGTGTTATACAATCTCCTTGCACTGCTTTGGGTGGACGCATTAGAAGCTTCGAAATCACTTTGGTCTGGGAAATTAGAGTTAATTCTTCTGACGGCGGGTGTTCTGCGACATCACTTGGCCTGGGAAAACTTGTGTATAATTCCTCTACGAATTGGTCTGGCAAATTAGAGTTAACTCCTCTGACGGCAGCTGTTCTGCGAAATCACTTGGCCTGGGAAAAGTTGTGCTTAATTCCGCTAGGACTTGTGATCCAATTTTTAGGTTTAACCAGTCTTGTTATTTTAAGGTCCTGGTCCCTTAAGTATCCAGTATCGGTATTTATAAAGGCGGACTTACTTTTTAAGGTTTTAAGTTTCCCAAATACTTTGATCTGTTACTTATAAGTAAGGAATTCTAGGTCCGATCCTTCTCTTTCTGGCTGTTTGGGAGTTGCTCGTTTGAAATTGCGAAGCTGTCTGTTCTGTGTCTCTGAGTTTGCTAGATTATATTTCCCACTTCTCAGTTCAATCACAGATTGTCTTTTTATTGATCCATAGCCGTCAACCATCAAAGCAGTCAGTGACCATCACGCCTGGTGGCGTCTTGTAGGGCAGCAACAAATTGATTCCACTTTGCTCGGTCGGCGGCTATCCTTCGTACAGTGCCCCAACTCTGGTTCATTCTTTGCATCTAGGCTTCCACAGTTCTTCCCCAAGTTGTTTTTGGTCGGCCTCTCTTTCGCTTTCCCTCGGGGGTCCATAGCAAAGCTGTTCTTGTCACGGTATCAGTGTCCCTTCTGAGGACGTGGCCAACCCAACGCCAGCATCTGCCAGCTATGATGATGTGCAAGTCCTCCTGGTTACTCTGAATATGTAGTTCTTTGTTGGTGATGGTATTCGGCCAAATGATTCAGAGAATTTTCCTTAGGCCGATTGTGTGGAAGGAGGACAGTTTCGACATTTTCTTCTCTGTTACTCTCCAGCATTCCACACCATAGAGAAGCACAGAAAGTACACAGCTCTCATACAGTCTTAATTTGGTGTTTGTGCTGTACTGGGAAGACTTCCAAATGTTGTTGAGACTAGCAAAGACTGTTCTCGCTTTATTCATTCTGTTGTTAATATCATTGCTTGTTCCCCTGTCAGGTGTTACTATGCATCCTAGGTAAGTAAATGTGTCTAATCACAGATTGTACTTCCACCGAATTTTCCAATGGAATTCATTGTTTATTCCGGCATCTCAAATCAAACCAATCAAATCTCTCTAGCACTGGGTTGGGGTGTTTTAATTCAAAATATCCCCGACGTGTTTTAAAATATTACATTAATATTCCACGCGTGATCTCTGTCTAATAAGTCGTAATACTTCCGATGGCATCTTTATACAAACAAATCTGTGACATCCCTTGATAATACCGTCCGCCCAGACGGGTTATCTGTAATTTTGATACAGACAGGGGCCAGCGGAAGCGAATTACATATTTATCACCTGTGTTTTTCGTCTGTCCACCAAACAAGGTCGCCGACAAACAATGTGGCTTTCTTTAAGTCTATCGTGCACTCCCGTCTTGTGCAAACACAAGGATGGTCGCTATCCACCTGGAGTCAAAGGTTGGACCGTCATGTTCAAAGGGGTCATCCGGCTTATGTGATAACGTATAACACTGACTAACAAAAAAAAACTTTTTTTTTTCTTTCTCTAACATTCCTATGTTTTTCTGGTCAATTTTAATGCGCTGTTTTTAAATCTGCAAACCGTTTTTCTCTATCAGGTCGGGATCTCTAGAAATACGCAATTGAAGTTTTTTAACAACGCATAGAGTATTACAACATCATTCGTACAAGAAGTATAACAGTTATGTAGGCTTGAATTTCTTTGCAGTCGACTTTCGTCGGTGAATGGCATGTGGTACATCGCGATGAAGCATCTAACAATAATCGGCAAGCATGGTCACACTCCACCGTCCTTGATAACGTGACTCCATTACGGCGATATCTTGATGGAATCGTTCTCCATGTTCATCGCTGACTTCGCCAAGGTTGTCAGGGAAAAAGTCAAGATGCGAATCGAGCAAATGGATTTTGAGGGACATGATAAAGCCCATAATTCTGTATGCATCTATGCACTGCTTAACAATATGCAACATAGTCAACAGATTTGTGATTTCCCAGAAAGTTATCGACGATCGATTTGAATGCCATCCATGCGCGAAGTTCACTACCATGTAACAAGTTCTCGAATTGTTTGTCTGCAATAACTTTCCTAATCTGAGGTCCTACAAAGATACCTTCCTTTATCTTTGCATCGCTAACTTGCGGAAACTTTTCTCGAAAATAAGTGAAAGCTTTGCTCGTTTTATCTAACGCTTTTACAAAATTCTTCATGAGCCCCAACTTTATATGTAACAGTGGTAAAATGAAGCTGTCTTTGTTAACTAATGGCTCGTGTATTACATTTTTATGCCGGAGCTGCATACGATCCCGGATAGGCCACACCTTTCTTGCATAATGTTCCTGTCTGTTGCGGCTGTCCCATGCACATCGGAAGCAACAAAATTTAGTATACCCAGTCTGCATGCCCGTGAGAATTGCAATGACCTTAGGTCTCCACAAATCCGCCATTGGTAGTCATTGTACTTTATTTTTTCCAAACGTATAGCCATATTGTCATAAGTTTCTTTCATATGAACAGAGTAGGCGACTGGAATTGATGAAAATAAATTTCTGTTATGCAATAACACGGCTTTTAGACTAGTCTTGGAAGAATCGATGAAAAATCGCCATTCGTTGACTATGTGCTCATGACCGTTTACATCTTTGCAATAGCAAATGTCATCATCCATCTCAAAGTATTGAACAAGTTCTCTGTGTCTATGACGAAATTTAGATATCGGAGTATTGGGCGCTAAAAGATTCCATTCTTTGAGTCGCGAACCGAGTAATTCCGCATGTCCTTTGGTAAGAGCGAGATCACGTATTAGATCTGAAAGTCCTGAATGGTTAATTAAGTAAACACCACCATTCACCGGTATGTAATCTGAGTCAGAATTAGTTTCTAAAGCAGGTAAACTATCACTTTCTGATGGTTCATTCACGTCCAACGGATTATGTTCTGGTGGTACTTGGATCGGACACGTGATTGGATCATGAGGCACTGGTTTCGAAACCAATTCAATATTTGAATAAACCACAGACTTTCTAGTTTTAAAAGTGAAACCATGGATATTTGTTAAGCAGAAGTAACAATCAGTAGTGTGATTTGTATGTTCACGCCATATTACTGGCACTCCAAAAGGCATCGACTTATGCTTCGGCGATTTTCGTAACCAACCTGCCAATGTATCAAACAAACTGCATTTGGCTTCCAAGATTTATTTGCATCATCAACTTTCGAATCGAAATAAAGTTCATATGCTTTCTTTAGTAATGGTGTAAAGTTTTTCTGGTCAACACCATCGGTAAAATATCCGCACACGTAACAGAACAGATCAGCCGAATTTCTACAACTTCTAGAAGCCATATTTTGCTCAGAATTATTTCAAAACACAGTAACTATTTGAAAAATCGCGTAACATATGTCATGCATCTTTTAGCAGTATAAAAAGTAGAATTATGTTGCTTTTTATTAATTTTTAATAAGTTATATAGTAAAAATGAAACGGAGCAAATAACGGTTTCCCAAAAATATATTTATTCACAAATATCTTAAGAACCCGACGTGATAGAGATAAACGGATTTCAGATTTGAAATCAGCGCAAGAAACTGACCTAAGAACACTTATTCTTATATAAGAAAGAAAAATGTTGTTTGTCAGTGTAATCGGCTGGCCCGTCTAATTACCTGGCTGAACGTGAACTCAGTCTGGGATGGTAAACAAGATAAAGACAGTCCCATAACCGATCTTCCGTAGTCGATTGGAGTCTTAGAGACTTCACCCTACTAGATTCAGCATAGAGCAAAATAATGAATGAAAGGGCAAAAATTATGCTAAATAAAAGCTATCGGAGAGAAAATGAAGAAGAAATGATACTGCTGTAGTGGCTAAAGGTGTGAGAGAGCCACCAAAAGAACACGTACAGACGTTTTGTCACATAATGCATGAAGCCAATACGACAACTGACCAACTTGCAGAAAGCCTACAACGAAATATTCATGTGATCCTGCCATTGATGGTTTATCTAGCAATATGTTTACACAGTGAGGTTGTCAGCGCCGTGTACAACCTCTTACGACAATCCGGGGAAGCTGTAGTCCAATTCTTGTTTATCTCCTTGGAAACGCTTAGGAACTACACGGGGGCATGGCGATAATTACGTCATTTATATCCGTGCACATGCATACAAGTTCTCACCAATACGCCCGCTTGCTCAAACGCACACGTAAGCACTTTTACATGTTAACACGCTCACATTAGCACGTTAACACAAATTTACAAGTAAACACAATCTTATTCACACTTAAACACTGACATTCACGCGTAAACACACTGACATTAACACGTAAACACACTTATATTCGCTTTAAACACACTCACATTCACAGGTAAACACACTCACACGTAAACACGCTCACATTCATTCGTAAATACACTCTAATCCCCACGTAAAAACACTCACATTCTCACGTAAACACACACATTCTCTCGTAAACACACCCCCACGTAAACACACTCACATTCACACGTAAACATCATCACGCGTAAACACGCACACATTCACGTGTAAACACACTCGTATTCACACGTAAACACTCTCATATTCACACGTAAACACACATATTCACACGTAAACACCCTCATACTCACACGTAAACCCACATTTACAAGTACGTACACACACTCACATTTACACGTAAACACTGCACACATACATGACACCACACCACCACCGCCAAGCTGTAAACTCCATCGTTACTATCACCACTACCGCGACAATAACCAATAAATCATCAGCGTTGACAAGTTGTTATTATTAAAAACCGACAGAGTGTGAACAGTGCAAATAATATATTGCGTTTTTCATTTGTTGTTTTATATCAGGGTTGCCGATTATCTCAACACTAACGAGTGAAAAATGCTCTTCCGGCTACCGATGTTAAGGTCGTACGAGAGCGTTGACCAGCTGGAGTTTTTGGCCCTTGTCTTACCTCACCATGGCGGGGGGCGAGGGAGCGCTCATTTCAGCATGATACCAGTGGCGTAACTACAGTGTAAGGGGCCAGCTGTCACAAATTCAGTAGGGTCCTCCGGGTTCAAAAAACCAAAATCAGTATTATAGCAAATCGTAAATAGCGACTAATATGACATTGTGCATGAGGCTGGCAACCTCATCACATAAAAACATTGCTACAGAAACCACTGTTGTAAGCCTTTGTGTTATGGCGTAGGCTTCTTCGAGTGGGCTCCATGCTCCATAAGGAGCAACAACTTGAAGAGATATATACAATGTATAATGAACTTCCTCTCATCCCTTTCATTCATCTCTCCTCCTTTTCCTTATTTCCTGGTCTTTCACTCCTCCGTCAGTTTCTTTCTTCTTCAACCGGATTTCCCCATTCTTTTCCGCACCTCTTTTCACTTCAATATCTATATTTCGCTTTCGCCTTTTTTCCCTCATGCTCACTCTTGTCCTTTGTTTTTCTTCCCATTCTATGTAATTTTTTTTTAAAGTGTCTATTATGCACGTTACCTCCAACATTTCTTTAGGTAAAGGGGTAAAGGATCCCGTTACACGCCCATTGAGGCATATTGGGAATATGGTATTAGGCCCATATTTTCTTGACCATCGGCACACTAGGGGTGATGTGGTCAGCATCACGCCGGCCGCCTTAACCTTCCCAGAGTTGCTCTGGTACCCATTTGGGGCTGGGTCGACCCAGGAGCCGTTTGCGGCCTAAAAAAATCCCACCTCACCTGGGGATCGAACCATAGACCACTGAGCTAGGAAGCCAGTGCACTAACCACTATGCTACCGCGGCTCCCAACATTTCTTTAGAACCATGCCATATTTGCACTCAATTTAAATGTGTCAATTTAAAAAAAAAAAAGAGTGTTCAGCCTGTACCCATGGTTATATTGGTGCGTATGTAAAAGGCTATGTGTGTCAAAACAACAGATTACAGTACTATTTATTCAACAGCATAAAGATAAGATCTACCGATGAGTGTAAACTGTGGCACCGAGAAACGCACTTCTGAACATTTGCTGAAAAGGTGTCCAATATACGAGTATAAGGAATAGAGAACCCTATGAAACTGTTGACATCCCGTCTTTAAATGCCCAGCCACTCGATGATGTTAGGAAAATGATCCTTCCTCCGACTGGAACACCTTATGTGTAGCTAAAGAACGATTTGCGACCACATGCAGATACCTCTACATGGGACTGGGCCGAAGGGCGACAGCCCAAACGCCGTAGATCAATAACAAATAAATAAATAAGGAGGCCTGTAAACAGTAAATAAATAAATAATAGACAAAGGGTATGTTTCAGGTACTCGTGAGAAATAAAAAAGTAGAAGATTAGACAACAGAAAAACAACAGAAGTGAAAGGCTTACCGGCAATCGAACCCATGACCTTCAGATTTATTTATTTACTATAGATCAGTAACGACAACGAGGAACAGAGAAAGCACGGACCAGTACCCTGGACAAACTTCTACAGGGATACATAACAACAACCTCAATCTGACCACTCTTTTCTACAAACATATTCAAGCTGACCTGAAAGTGTATGAAAAAGAAAAAAAAACCGAGGCTGTCATTAGGAAAGCACAACTCTCCGTACGGGTTCAATTTGTGCCTCACAATAGATCTGTTGAGCGCACCAAACCGGTAGACTGACAATATAGATCGTGCCACGGCCGCGTGACCTTGACTATGTGTGAAAACGCAGCCTGGCGTGGTAACACAGGATAAAGGATACCTTATGTTTTGTTTTTGTCTCCAAGCGGTAATAAAACAGCAAAAACAACTTTGGTTACTCTAACCTTTTTCACGTGACAACCTCGGCGGAAACGACCTTGATCGTTTATCTTGGACACTGGGGGTAGCTGGGAAGGGCGGCGACAGAAGTGAACTAAATGAGACAATGTATTGTTTTGACAAGCTCGCTTGTTTTTTATCTTAAATTATTGTCGTATTAAATGTCCTCAAGAGAACCAGTGACACTTTTTCAGAAACTGATCTTAGGAAGGTTAAATGTATATAATAGGAAACTCTATGTTGAGAAGAAGACGCTGGCGATGGATAGGACACGCATTGAGGAATTCTGTTGATGGAATTACATTAAGGCAATCCTTGTTCTGGAATTCACAGGGAAAGAGAGGCAGAGGTAGACCAAAAACATATGGAGAAGAGAACTGGATACAGAGGTGAAAATGATGAGTAAAACTTGGAAAGCGGATGGCACAGGACAGGAGGACCTGGCATGTGTTTATTGAAGGCCTATGATCCTCGGGGAGCTAAAGGGTATTGATTAATTGATTGATAACATGAGACAGGAAGACATGTTGAAGGCCTATGTTCCTTATAGAGCTAACTGATCATGATAATGAATAATGATAAAGACTAGAACAAGCAAAAAACAGCCATCCAAAAAAAAAAAATGAACAACATCTTGTACGACAGATGGAAGTTGGAAAGACTGTTGCACAAATCTGCTCCTTCATTTGGAAGAAAATAATGGACTCATTATAAAAAAAGACAATTGAAGTTCCCGGGATTCTCAGAGGAAACAAAGATTGAATAGTACAAGTAATGCCCTGAGCCGGTGCAAGAAAAGTAAGATTTTGATGTGCCTGAAATTAAAATTTTGAAGAGTCTTAAAATGTTAACATTAAAATGAACAAGATTATTCAAAATGGTTTGTGTGCTAAAACATTTTCTTTTGTATTTGACAAAGATAATCAAAGATTGTTGTATTACTTATTCTTGCAATTTAAAACATATTTTGCAGTTAAAAAAAAAAAAAAATAGGAAACTCTATACAGAGCAATACAGCAGGAGGCAATCTGCTCATCAGAAGTGGTCCCTCCGTCGAACAAGTGTTTCGGCCCTGTATACAAGTTGAGAGAAGGGCGGGTTTTATGGTTTTTGACGCTCCGGGCAGTCGCTAGAGTAGCCAGTATTTATAACCCACCACACGGTTTGAATACCCAACATTCTTTTGTCTGAGACGCCTTTCTCTATCTAGCCCGTTGTATTATTACTTTCTACTTTGATACGATGACCCATTTTTTTTTTCTTTAAATCGCTTTTCCCTCACTTTACATATTAATATTTTAAATTAATTTATTAATTTATTTAAAAAAAATTTTTTTTCCTCACTCTTTTTCAGTTCTTGTTTTCATTATTTCTTATTTTTTGGTTTTTAATGTACTATCGACTTCCGCTTTCCGGTTTAGTGGCAGCCATCTTGCTTCACCATGTGACTGGACATAAGGGAGTTTTTTTCTCTTATTTTTATAGTTTCATGTTCTCTATTTAATTCTCATTTTCTTTCCCTCCTGTCTCTTGTTTGTCTGTCCCTGACGAAGGCCTTGTGGCCGCAACGTAGGTTTTTCTTGTCCTTTCTCCTTGTAAGACGTAATACTATTTGTGTGTTTTTGTGTGTTTTTTTTCCCATTTACCTGGCTGTAAGAACCAAGTTTTTTTTCACACTAATTTTTCCATCGATGACGTACACTTCCGTCAAGATATTTCTCTTATCATATCCCCGTCTTTCTTTATTTTAGTCCCTGTCTTATTTCAATCGTTTATAAGCCACTTGCGTTTTATGGATTTTATTGTATGCGTCCCGTCCCTGAAAAAGACTTTGTGACAGTCACGAATGTAGGATGTGCTTTATTTTTGTCCACATAAAACCAGGGCTATATTTATTTCCTTTCCTACAAGCCAGACTTGATATAACATACCACTTATGAACACTCACCCCCCCCCCCCCCCCCTCCCCCCTTTCCTCTTCCCAAAGAAAAACTGTGTTTGTTTTATTTGGTCTGCTCACGTAATGTCTTTGTTTTGGGACGCGGCTCAAACCAGGCCGCCAAGCAGCTCCAGAGTTTACTTCGTGCTCGCTCTGTGATGTATTTTAACAATGATCGTTGAATCGTTCGTACTCTCCCTTCCTGCGGAGAGATTTCAGCAGAACCTTTTAACGCTGGTGTACCTCGGACAATAAAATGCGTCCATGCTTGTATGTGCAACAGTTTGATCCAGTCTTGAAATCTACCGTCCCAGCAAACGTGCCGCTCTGGATTTATGTCCAACCTTGGCCCTTTCGTAAACAAGACCACTGTTTGAAAGCGTTCCGTATCTATTTTCATATCACTCATCGCTTAGAATCACGTCCACAATATAGCACTTCATTTATCCCTCAGCCTTCATCTCCCCCACTGGCTTCCTAGCTCAGTGGTCCATGGCTCGATACCCAGATGAGGTTAGATTATTTTAGGCCACAAACGGCTCCTTGGTCGACCCAGCCCCAATTGGGTACCAGAGCAACTTCTGGGAAGGTTAAGGCTGCCGGTGTGATGCTGACCACATCACCCCTATTGTGCCTATGGTCAAGAAAATATGGGCCTAACACCATATACCCAATATGCCTTAATGGGCGTGTAACGGGATCCTTTATCCTTTTTTTACCTTCATCTCCCCAAGGAGCATAGGCCTTCAACAAACTTATGCCAAGTCTTCCTGTCATCACTTTAGTTAATTCCGATTCCGCTGCCATTGTTGACCCAGTCTTTGAAATGATTAGGAATGCAGGTAGACTCTGGCCTGGCGTAGTCTCCAATTATGATGATGTATACGTTCAGGGAGGATTAGCCGGCAGGAAAGATCATACATTTCTCTGTTACAAAAACCACTAGATTCATTTCATCAACTTTCATTTCAAGCCGTGAAAAAACAATAAGAGACAACAATATCTAGCTTTGATTTTTTTATGTCGTGAACTGTGGAGAATGTTTTTAACAGAGGGTTATTTTTGAATTATGAGTATAGCTCACACTTGTTTATTGACATGTCCTTCGTAGCCACAATTGTGAGTGGCAACATATTGTGTGATATTGTAAATAAATATTAGACAAACATAAAGGTATGTTTTCAGGCACTCGTAAGAAATAAAGAAGTAGAACACTAGACAACAGAAAAACAACAGACGTGAGTGGCTTACCCAGGACTCGAACCCAGGACCTTCCGTGCGACAACCCCGCCTAGCTATGCAAGCAAATCACACTATACTCCCTGCCATCTAGGCGTCATATTGTGTGTTACTGGATTATATTACTTGCCATATGTCAAGCGGATTGTGTTATATCATTCTTGTGTGGATTACAATCATTTGGATCAAACATATACCTTATCTGCCCAGTTCAAGGTCTTGATACTCAAATATTCAACTACGTATGTGGAATTAACAGAGTGTCATACAAATTGTACGTCGATTACTGTATTCAACGAAAGTTCTTCAGGACTGCAGCAACACGTGAGTCATGCTTATTTCTGTTAAAGTGAAGGACAGTGGGACGTAGTTTTGATACGGCGTTAAAAAGGAATTAAAAAACGCAGTAGTAAAGATTAGGAATCTTGAACTTACTGCTAAACCTTTATCTTAATCCTAACCCTAACGACATGGGCGATTTATTTGGATGGCATCGAAGTACATGACCCACCGTTGTTCACTTCAACCCTTATTTCATCTACTACATTCAAAGCCAGCTCTAGACATTTTTCAAGGTGGTTCGAGGTTTAATGATGCCTCCCCGCTTCTCTCTTCCCCCGCCCCCCCCCCCCCCCCCCCCCCCCGTCCCGTGCAGAGTCGGATCTACTATGAAGCTAGAGCTTCAGGGCCCCCAAGTCCAGTTTTTTTTCTATAACACGTGTCTTTCCCATCCCCCTACACTTTAGTTTGTAAAAGGGGTCTCTCCAAGAGTTCAAGGTTCAAGGCTGCCAAATTGTAGATCCACCACTGTCTCTGTGCAATACAATATGTACTATTACGAGAATCAATTTCCTGCGATTGAGTTGGACCACACTGTAGTTTCCGCAAGTGAGGTACCATTTTACCTTTCTTATTCACTTACTTAGTCGTTCCTCTTCTACCCTGGGGTGTAGAGGTTTGCCAGAGAGAGCGCCATACTATCCTACCGACTGTCTTTCTCCTGGCTTGATTCTAATCTATTCCTCGGTTCTTCGGAGATTGTCTAATGTTGTCCTCCAAGCGGACTCTGGGTCGTCTTGGAGGCCTTCTGCTTCTTCTTCTTTGTTCGCCCTGAAAAGGACGTTGGTTACGTTGTGTCCATTTACAGCGGAGCTGCGATATTTGCGCCTTTCGGCCGACACATCCGACTTCAGCACAGCATTTTTGGGACCGGGTTAGCCTTCCCTCTTCGATCCCTACTCACTCAGCCAGACTGCAGTGATGCAGCCTGTTTCCAGGACCACCACTTGGAGGTGGAGTAGGGTCTTGGTCAGCTCTGGTTCGCTGACCATGACGCAAGGAGTCAAGCTATGGGTCGCTAACTGCATGCCTCACTGTTGACGCGTCTGAGGTACCGTCTTGGAGGCCTGAATCCATGGCTCTTAGTTTCCTATACTGGTCGTGGTAGCCGATCTTCTCCCATTCTGCAGGAATGATCAAACCATCGTAGTTGGAACTGATCTACTTTGGTCTGCATGTGCTGGGTTTTGAGACCTTACAGTATCATCTGGTTGCGGACCATGTCTCTTCTTGTTACTTCAACCAACTTTCTCAGAGACCTTATTTCTGAGGTTTGGCGCTGGCTTTTGTGTGTTGTAGTCATTGTCCATGACTCGCATCCATATGTCAAGACTGGATTATAGGTGGAGCGGTATACAGCCATCTTTGTTTTCTTGCCAACATTTTAGCTGATGAATCCTCGATTTATGGCCCGAAAAAGTCTTTCAGCTGCTGCTCTTCGGGCAGCCAAATTATCATTTTACCTAGAACAAAAAAAAATGCATTTGTTTCTCACATTTTATTGTAGGTGGTTTTCTTTTTTTGTTTATGTGGAATTACTGTTTTCTTTTTTAAGTAATAATATAGACATAAATGAAACATATGGGAGAAGAGAACAATATCAGACAATCTCTGAAAGACCGAGGACTAGGTTGGAACCAGGCCAGGAGGAAGACAACCAATAGGATAGTATGGCGATCTCTTTGGCAAATCTCTGTCACAAAAATATTGGTTCGATCTCTTTTCCTCTACGGCAATATTTAGTTACATTTTTCTTGTGTAAATTTCCGTTGTCGCCCCTTTTCTTACACTCCTCTCTATGATAATTCGTCATGAACCCAGATGGACCGGTCAGCGACCGAGCGTTGGGTTTACCTAAGGCGTGCCAGGCGATAAATTACCCGTCTGTGGGCAGATTACAGACACGTACTTATCAGTCGGACAAACCTGAGCGGAAATGTTGTAATAGTCCGGGCAGATGTAAGAAGTTATTTGTAAACATAGCAGAGTGAGGATCGGATGTGTTCATTTATATTTGGGAAACATGACCTCGCCAGTAACGCGCAGAAATGTCCATGAAATAATTTGAATTACTCCACAAAACACGCATGTTCGAAACGATTGGCAGACTCTCGGAATGAAGGCCCAACAACCATTCCGAGTGGAGGCCTGCTTTACGTCGTAACAAACAAATGCGGAGGAAGACAGGCAATATAACCCGACACTTCAGCCAGAGTAGAACACTGTGAAAATTCACTCGCGCCAAGAGGACAACCAGACCTTGCCAGCTTTCATTTATCAGACCGGACTTTATTTGAGCATTCTAAAGGACTTAAAAAACACAAATTATAGAGGAATAATGTTACTATCAGTACCAGGAAAAGTATTAAATAGGATTATCCTTGAGAGATTAAAAGAGTCCATAGCCAAGAAACTGAGAGATGAACAAGCAGGTTTTCGACAAAACAGATCCTGCACAGACCAGATAGCCACTTTGAGAATAATAGTTGAAGAAAGTCTGGAATGGAATTCACCATTATACATCGGATTTGTGGACTACGAAAAGGCATTTGACAGTGTAGACAGAGAATCACTTTGGAAATTGATGAGGCATTATGGAGTTCCCCTGAAGATCATTAATTTAAAGAAAACATATGAAGACATGACTGATAACTCTCTTTTGCTCATCAGTTGATAAATATAAGCTCACTAGAACATCACCAGAGTTAAATGGTGTGTTGTTGTGTTGCTTGTGGTTTGAGTATGGAATGTCAACTCGACCTACGCAGGGGTGTTTAAGCATGAAGTGAGAGTGTAATACGCGAATGATAAGAAGAGTTCGTGGTGTTGACAATTGGTCTTTTTCTTACACTCATGTATGGCTGGAAGTCATCGACGCCAACGACTGTGTACCTTTGCTACAGTTTAATTGGACGTACACACTCGACAGCACGGATAGTGACAAATCACAGGTTGGCATAATACATCATGGTACAGTGGATAAATGGTCTTGCAATGATACATGGGCACTCATGTAGAATAATAGCATAATGGACTGTCAGTAGACAAGCACTCAGTATTGCCCATATATATCATCTGAGTTTACTGACAAAGCACGTCAGATTATAAACAACATTCAAGATGGCTTCTAGACCTAACCTCGTCTAGCGAAGATTCCGTTAAATAATGTTCAGCACATATTTTTCATATAATCATATTGAACCGCTAGTAATGGGTTCTCATGTGTAGCAGTGATCTCTGGACTCATCAAGCGATATTACGGGGCATCCCTTTCTCTTCTTGAAAGTCACAAAATATTTGGATACAAGATGGCTTCTCTCGTGAGCTGTCACTCACGTTTGGATACAGATAATGAATCTGTATTAAAGTTAGTCATTCATTAAATGTTCTCATTGCTCTGTAGAGGAGGATGAAAGGATATTAGTATACATGATGAGAGAGAGAGGAAGGGCAGAATGTCAGACGGGCCTGCGTGCCCAACTCTTAACCCTTTGAAAATAAAGTTCGTTCGTTCGTTCGTTCGTAGATTCTATCATGATACAATTGACTTCATCATACAAGATATAGTGCTGCTAGAAATGAATGTCATCTTCATCTAGTTAAATATTCCCTCAGACGTACAAATCGTGTCTATCGAGAAACGGTGGCTTAGCAAGAGTTAATTAGAAGTGCTTTTGTTACCTTGGTATCAGAAATATGATTCTGCCAATCCTTGGCAATAAGAATAAACACTGGGGTAAAGCATACAGGATAGGTCTAAACGTCTATCACTTTCCCCTACACATATATCGATCACTTTTTCCGGCGACAAGCCGATTCAAAAAACCACAGCCCCATCATCAGGGCGAAGCCAAATCACACCTCTAGCGACACATCCGCCGAACAGCCCTTTGTCCTTTCTAGCGACAAAAGACCATATAGTTCGACTTAGACATGCAAAGATATTCAGATATAAGACAGACTCGTCCTACCCAGACAAACAATACACATAAATTCAGGCCATAGATACACTGAAGCAAGAACAACCTATTTCTACCCAAACAAAGAATAAATCGCAGTAAAACTGGATTCATCCGCGGAGTTCGATCGAAAGAGACGACACAACTTTCAAGGGAAGTAACTCAATAATGACTTTTCCTTAAGCACTAAAAAGTATCTATTTTGTTTACAAAATATTTGCGAACATAACAAGCATACAAATGTATTATATTGTAAGATATCAAAGACTGCACGTAACAGTCTTACCACACCTCCCGGGGAAAAAAAAAATGGAACATTTTTTTTTTTTTTGAAATACATCTAGGAGCAACGTACAATAGGCTCACAACGCATGAATAATGCGCAGATGAAAATATCAGGAATAAATATAACGCCTAATATGAGGCTAAGTCGACTTATGGAGCGACTGGTGAGAATGTATCTCATAAACTGAGAGAAATTATTTCTCTACAAGTAAATTTTTCCAGGAAGGTGTCATCAAAGTACAGCGGTGAATAAACATCAATGAACCGCTAAGTAGTGATACAATCATTATATTATTAAATTACAAATGTGTATCTATCTTGATATAGAAAGGAACTATTATAAACTAGACATATCAAGAAGTCTAAGACCTAATAGTTATGTGGAATCATGTGGGCATCTTGACAGAATGTCTGCCATCACATTATCTGATCCACGAATAGCTCGCAGAGAAATGAAAAGGTTGAAGAGCAATTGCATATCGAGTAGACCTCGAGCTCTTCAAATTCTTACTCTGTATAGCAGTAAGAGCTTTTTGGTCGGTTTCTACTATGAAATGTGCGCCTAGAAGGAATCTCTGTAGTTTGAGGATCGACCAAACCATAGCTAATAGCTCACGGTCTAAAACCGAATAATTCCTTTCTGCCGCATTAAGTTTTCTGGAAATATACGTTACAGGATGCAGAGTTCCAGAGTACTCTTGCATTAGTGCCGCTCCAATCCCAGTGGATGAAGCATCACTACGAAGAACAAGTGTCTTATCTTTAGTAGGTAACACTAAAATAGGTGGTGTTGAAAACAATGTTTTAATCTTATCCAAAGAGCATTGGCACTCCTGAGACCAGTGGACCATATTAGGCGAACCTTTCTTTAAAAGTGTAGAAAGAGGTGCCATGATAGAGGATAGATTCTGAATGAATCTGCCATAAAATTGAATAAGACCTAACAGACTTCTCACCTGTTTTTTAGTCTTAGGGATAGAGATGTTAAGTATCTTACTAGTATTATGGTCCTCTGTCTTTAGGAAACCATGACCAACTCGGTAGCCTAGGAAAGAAATTTCGCTAAAACCAATATAGGCTTTAGAGGGTTTCGCTGTCAGGTTGTGCTCGCGCAAAGTAGACAGCAATTCATCTAACCCTGAATAGTGATCTTCCCCAAGTATCGCTGAAAAGACAGATGTCGTCTAGATATGCAATGACATCTGACCGATAAGATAGGATTCGGCGCATCATGCGTACGAATGTAGCTGGTGCGTTCATAAGACCGAAAGGCATAAAATTCCATTGGAACAAACCTCTAGGTGTTGAAAAAGCCGTGAGAGGTTTGGCGCGTTCAGATAAAGGAACTTGCCAATATCCTTTAGACAAATCAAGTTTAGTGAAAAAATGAGATTTGGAGAGTCGAGTAAGTAGCTCTTCCAGTAAAGGCATAGGTTCGGCATCGAACTTCGTTACTTGATTCAATTTGCGATAGTCAACGCAAAGACGTATGTTATTGTCTTTTTTCCGAACAATAACCATCGGCGAAGAATATGCAGAGGTGGATGGTTCGATTATTTTCAAATCTATCATCTCATCCAACTCTTTCTCGACCTGTGCTTGAAAATGTATAGGGATAGGATAAGGTCTAACCCTAATAGGAGTATGGTCAGTTAGAACAATGTCATGTTCAGTGACATGAGTTTGTCCAGGGATGTCAGTGAGTACATCCTGAAATGTTTGCAACATAGTTGAAACTTGTCGCTGTTCTCCTAGAGACAAATCAGGAGAGACAGTAACGTTCTTCCATGATTCACTAGAATGAAGTGGGATCATTGGAAGAGGAAGATTTACATCTGAAAAACTTGTTTCCTCATCCTGTATCACGGACAGTGATGAGTAATGACCATGTTGTACTGGAGAATTGTCCGTTGCTTGGAAAATGGGTTGCAAATAATCCGGACGTTCATGGAATTCAGTAAGCATATTGATGTGGAAGGTTTTATGCTTCCCATCAATATCGACAATATAGTCGACATCGGAAATTTTCGATATTATATCGTACGGACCTTTCCAAGAAATAAGTAATCTGTTTTCCCTACAAGGTAGTAATACAAATGCTTTGTCACCAGGACAAAGTTGTCGTAAGCATCTCTTCTTATTGGCAAATTGCCTTGTCTTCTGTTTCGCAAATTCAGAAGAAGAAGTTGCTAATTTGCATGCTTCGATAATCTTTTGTCTCAACGCGATGACATATTCGTAAGATGACTTTGTGTCATCGTCAATATTGTCAGCTGTTATGAGATCATGAAGCAACGACATAGGGCCACGCGGACGCGCGCCAAAGACGAGTTCAAAGGGAGAAAATCCTGTATGTTCATTGGGGACCTCTCTGTAAGCGAAGAGGGCCGCAGGTAAAACTCTGTCCCAGTCTTGAGGATGATCCTCAGTTATCTTCCCTAGTAAGTTTTTAAGTGTTCTATTAAGGCGTTCGACCATCCCATTAGACATTGGATGATATATACTACTTAAAGATCTATCTATCTGCAGAGTAGACATTACTTGAGACATGGTATCTGATATTAGTTGGGTGCCATGGTCTGACAATATCTCTCCGGGGAACCCCAGACGAGAAAATATAAGCCAAAGAGCATCTGCAATATCAGCAGTAGTAATGCTCTTCAGAGGAATAGCCTCTGGCCAACGTGTGCACATATCAACACACGTCAAGATAAACTGATGTCCTCTGGCAGACTTGATCTTAAATGGACCAATAATGTCTATGGCCATTTTTTGAAACGGCCGAATAGGAATGTCCGCCGCCTGAATGGGTGCAGCATGCCGTGGACCTTTGGATTTAACTTCCTGACATACTTTACAAGATCGACAATAAATCCGTATGTCCTTGTTTACCAATGGCCAAAAGAAAGCCGCAAGGACTCTTGACTTAGTACGGGAAAAAACCATGTGTCCAGCACACTGAGAGTCGTGAGCGTGCTGCAAAATTTTAACTCTCAAATTCTTGGGAACCAGGATTTGAGAATGACTTGACGTAATGGAGTCTTGAACCATACGTACAAGTACGCCATTCTTCTTTGTAATCCACGATTTACGACTTCTGTCTTTATTCGGATCACCTTTAGTTGCAAGAATGAAGAATTTCTTCAGAGTGGGATCATCTTCTTGCTGTTTTATAAACGAGTCACGAGAAATTACCAAGGGATCATCTTGGTTATGCACTTCATTATCTTCAGTAGATGAAGTTTGAGGCATATTAAAAGCCTGAGCTCTAGTGACTACAGCGTTAGCAATCTGCATGTTTTGCCTTTCCCACGCGGAAATTTGTTGCGGAGTTCATTCTTTGACTCCATGAATGCGACCGATGATGAGGTCCGCGATCGGATTCGGAAGAAGACATGCGTGTACATCTCCTGTAAAGAAAGGAGTAGCATTCCTAATGATAGCAGTAGAGTATTTCTCTAATGTGCCGCCAAATGTTACACATTTGACTACTTCTCCAGTGGCACGGGAAGGATCTACGAGTGACTGCCTAACACCAATTGTGGTGCATCCAGAATCAAATAGCACGGAGACTGGATTGTTATTTACTAAACCCTTATGTAAGACAAGAGAACCTCTTCCATCATGCGCGACTGATGCGGGAAGAGCAGGAAGAGGATGGCCGCAGCTTAAAGTAGACACTGTGGTTGGCTCAAATAATGTTTTGCATTGGGGGCACTGAGATGCTCTCCCAAAATCAAAAGCGGAACATGCCATATTATTAGCGTCATTATTGTCTTTACTCTGTTTATAGGCTTCATGGGACTCTTGTTGTGCAGAGTTTGCCTGAAAATGTGGTTCATGTCTTCTGTTTTGAGATCTACCTCGGTTATTATTACCTCTGTAGTTATTGTTACCTCTATTGTAACCCCTATTTGGGTTTGAGTCATAGTTCTCTTGGTTACCATTATCATATTCATTATAATGAGTACCTCTGTAATTGCGATCTTGTTGACTCCAAGATGGATACCTCGGATAGTTTCTATAATTACTTCCTCTATGGAAATTGCTATAATTGTGACCACCCCTGTGTCGAGAGCTATCAGCTCGTCTCCAGTTCTTTGAAGAAGAACCCTGAAATGATTGGTTACCTTGGTTTTGATAACTATTATGGTTACCTTTTTTCAAATCTGTTTTGAGGTCCCTGAAATCTGTGTGAATAATTGGGATTGTATGGTGTTGCTGAAGCAACTGGCATACTCTCCTTAATCTTAGTGTTGCCAAAAGTTACGTCGGGGTGTGCAGTGACATATTGGGAACAATATTCTTCCATTTTCTTTAGAGATTTTGGTTTACGCTCATGTATAAATTCAAGGAATGGTTTGTTAACACATGACATAATCTTATCTCTGAGCAACAAATCCATAAGTCCTTCATACGTTTTTTCTGTTTTGGAAAGCTCAATCCAACGATCAACTGTGAGACGTGCCTTTGCAATGAATTCTGAGAATTCTACACCTGTCTCAGGCACCATCGTCTTAAACAAAAGGCGATAGCCTTCCTCACTTAGCTGGTATTTTTTTTATCAAAGCCGCCCTAATGACATCATAATTATCCTTATCTGCTTCTCCTACAAGGCATAATCTAGTCAGAGATTCACCTTTCAAGTTCTCTGCTAATTGGTTAGCATATTGTGATTTATCCACATTATGAGTACGACAAGAACGTTCAAATCTATCCAGCCAGAATGTAATATCGTCACTGGACTGATTGAACGGTGGAACCTTAACCTTGTAAGTAGAAGGTTTACCATTACCACTAGATGTCTGATTACCATTACTCATACTTGTCAATCTCAATTTCTCTAACTCAAATTCATGTTCTCTTATTGCTTTTTTTTCTTCAGCTTCTCTGTCTAATCTTTTTTGTTCAGCTTCACTGTCTAATCTTTTTTGTTCAGCTTCCCTGTCTAATCTTTTTTGTTCAGCTTCACTGTCTAATTTTTTTTGTTCAGCAGCAGCTTCTCTTTCTAATTTTTTTGTTCAGCTTCAAATCTCCTTTCCTCCACCTGCATCTGCAATTTCTTTTGTTCAGCAGCAGCATCAGCTTCTTTTTCTAATCTTTTCTCTTCAGCCAGAGCTTTTCTCTCTTCTGCAGCAGCTTTTTTCTCTTCAGCAGCAGCTTTTTTTCTTCTATTTGAAGTTTTCTCTCCTCTGCAGCAGCTTTTCTTTCCTCTGCAGCAGCAGCTAATGTCTTGTCATATTGAGCAACTACCCATTCTTCTAATTGTTGACCAGTCTTATCAAGGGCTTTCCCTTGTATAATGAAGTATTCTAATGTCTAACAATAATACTAATCGCTTGAAACAATAATAATACCACAAGTTCTTAATGACTTGATTAATCAGTACACTATCCCAATATCTGTGGGTCACAAGCCTTAATAAGGTCTTGTATAACAGTAATAATAATCAAGTACTGGTTTATACCATAATCCAAGTGCAGTGCACAAGCAATAGTGTCTTATGAAATATACCTATATAAAACATATGTCAACCAACAGAATACATAAAGTACAAATAAGACTGACAATACGAAAACGTTTGCAGAAATCAAATAAATCAAATAGGGAAATCAATGGAAGTAATCACTGAATCTGCAAGGAATAACAACACAAATGACGTCACAGTATATGAATATAAATTGTGAATAGAACTGAAAGATAGAAAAGGGTAGACCAACAAATTACAAAAAAATCAAAACAAAACTAAAGAACAAAGAAATATTACAAAAATAACAATAATTACAGTCTTCACAGCTAACACAAATAGCAACTAGTTGTTGCAAGCAAATTTCCAATTAAGGAAATTGCGCCTAAAGAAAACTCCCACAACGGACCCTCTATCACGTGGGATATTCTGTTGTGAGGACACCGCCCAACCTAAACACAACCCGCTGACATATAAACTAATATACTATACAAACAAATAACATGTAAACATAAATATATAAATTATGTGTATGATAGTATGTGTTGCAAAATAGGCTCAGTTTTACAGTAATGGCAAAGTTATTCTTATGAAAATAAATAAACTGCCACTTTATTGAATTACAAATTCTGGCCTTAAATATTAAAGTTCATATATAGAAAACAAGAAGATCCATCGATGAAAATAGGACTTCTTAGTTCAATAATACTGTCTTCCTGTTAATATTGACAAGAATTGATCCAACTGTTCTGTGAAACTCTGTAATGTCTAATGTAAAAATGTCTTCAACGCTGACCTACATACTGCATTCACTTGACAGGTCACGTGACGAAGTGTTGACAAAGAGCAAACTAATACTGCAAGTGTGTCGTATCAGCCACAGGAAACGGTCTGGTATCGGTAGTCTGTTGACTTCTCAACTTCCGCGAGGTCAAACCCAGAAAGCTGGTCCACCAGTTGATAACTCTCCCCACATTGGCCACCAGTTGATAACTCTCTTTTGCTCTTCAGTTGATAAATATAAGCTCACTAGAACATCACCAGAGTTAAATGCTGTGTTGTTGTGTTGCTTGTGGTTTGAGTATGGAATGTCAACTCGACCTACGCAGGGGTGTGTAAGCATGAAGTGAGAGTGTAATACGCGAATGATAAGAAGAGTTCGTGGTGTTGACAATTGGTCTTTTTCTTACAGTCATGTATGGCTGGAAGTCATCGACACCAACGACTGTGTACCTTTGCTACAGTTTAATTGGACGTACACACTCGACAGCACGGATAGTGACAAATCACAGGTTGGCATAATACATCATGGTACAGTGGATAAATAGTCTTGCAATGATACATGGGCACTCATGTAGAATAATAGCATAATGGACTGTCAGTAGACAAGCACTCAGTATTACCCATATATATCATCTGAGTTTACTGACAAAGCACGTCAGATTATAAACAACATTCAAGATGGCTTCTAGACCTAACCTCGTCTAGCGAAGATTCCGTTAAATAATGTTCAGCACATATTTTTCATATAATCATATTGAACCGCTAGTAATGGGTTCTCATGTGTAGCAGTGATCTCTGGACTCATCAAGCGATATTACGGGGCATCCCTTTCTCTTCTTGAAAGTCACAAAATATTTGGATACAAGATGGCTTCTCTCGTGAGCTGTCACTCACATTTGGATATAGATAATGAATCTGTATTAAAGTTAGTCATTCATTAAATGTTCTCATTGCTCTGTAGATTCTATCATGATACAATTGACTTCATCATACAAGATATAGTGCTGCTAGAAATGAATGTCATCTTCATCTAGTTAAATATTCCCTCAGACGTACAAATCGTGTCTATCGAGAAACGGTGGCTTAGCAAGAGTTCATAAGAAGTGCTTTTGTTACCTTGGTATCAGAAATATGATTCTGCCATTCCTTGGCAATAAGAATAAACACTGGGGTAAAGCATACAGGATAGATCTAAACGTCTATCACTTTCCCCTACACATATATCGATCACTTTTTCCGGCGACAAGCCGATTAAAAAAACCACAGCCCCATCATCAGGGCGAAGCCAAATCACACCTCTCTCGACACATCCGCCGAACAGCCCTTTGTCCTTTCTAGCGACAAAAGACCATATAGTTCGACTTAGACATGCAAAGATATTCAGATATAAGACAGACTCGTCCTACCCAGACAAACAATACACATAAATTCAGGCCATAGATACACTGAAGCAAGAACAACCTATTTCTACCCAAACAAAGAATAAATCGCAGTAAAACTGGATTCATCCGCGGAGTTCGATCGAAAGTGACGACACTCCTTTCAAGGGAAGTAACTCAATAATGATTTTTCCTTAAGCACTAAAAAGTATCTATTTTGTTTACAAAATATTTGCGAACATAACAAGCATACAAATGTATTATATTGTAAGATATCAAAGACTGCACGTAACAATGACATGCAGAGTTCTTCATGAAGGACAGCTTACAGAACCATTTGGGATACGAACAGGAGTGCGACAGGGATGCGTCTTGTCTCCATTTCTTTTCTTATTTGCAATAGACTGGGTTATGAGAACATCAACAACACACGACAGAAATGGAATCCAGTGGACTCTGACTAAGCAGTTGGATGATCTGGATTTTGCTGATGACTTGGCTCTTTTGTCCCATAACCGTAGTCAGATGCAGGACAAATTGAAAACACTTGATGAGAGGTCACAGCAATTGGATCTGAAAATACACAGGGAAAAGACAATGATAATGAGAATAAATGTAGGTAATGAAAACAGGGTTGAACTTGAAGAAGCACCAATACAAGATGTGGAATAGTACATATATCTTGGCAGCAATATAGACAAAGTTGGAGGGACAGACAGTGATATCAAAATAAGAATGCAAAAAGCAAGAGGAGCTTTCATTGCACTGGGAAATATATGGAGATCAAGAGAAATCGGATCCAACACGAAAATAAAAATCTTCAACTCAAATGTGAAGTCAGTCCTATTGTATGGCTCTGAGACATGGAGAACAACAAAGACAACAACCAAAAAGCTACAGACTTTCATAAATGGGTGCTTGCGTAGAATAGAGAGATTAAAAAGGTATGACAAGGTTACCAACGTGGAACTGATGACAAGAACTAGACAAGTGTCCGTGGAACAAGAGATGAGAAGAAGACGATGGCGATGGATAGAACACACACTGAGGAAACCTGTTGATAGCATTACAAGGCAGTCCTTGTTCTGGAACCCCCAGGGCAAGAGAGGCAGTGGTAGACCAAGAAGCACATGGAGAAGAGAGCTGGAAACAGAAATGAAAATGATAAGGAGAACGTGGAAAGAACTTGAGATGATGGCACGTGACAGGAAGATTTGGCATGTGTTTGTTGAAGGCCTATGCTCCTTTGGGAGTGGAGGGTTATGAATGAATGAAAGGACTTAAAAGCCCAGGAAAAACTCTACCATTTTAACACGGAAAACCGGAATCTGAGGGTACTGAAATACAAGTCAAAGTGGGAACTTATTGTTAAAGTTACAACACCCGAGACCAAGTGTAAGAGGTCTCTACAATTGCCTTTATTTCTCTGAGCCAGAAGTCTGTGAGTCTAAAGATTGATGTAAATTGTACATTTTGAATTCCATATTTTTTCATTATTAACATGTGAACTAATACGTGAAAATTAATATGTGAAAATCGCTAGTGGATGTCCAAGTCATTTGAGGCTGGCAACCTCAGCATAAAGAATGATGATTTCATGAACCACCACTGCCTAGGCATAGGACTGCTTTATTGCGAGTTTCTTATAAAGAACCAAAGCAGAGGTTGTCCCAAGTTCCATATGGAGCAGGGAGGGAATGATGAAAGAAATGATGTTCATACTTGTTATATTATTAACTTTTTCAACCAGTGTAAATGTAAAACATATTCGCTCTACATGTAATGAAAGTTTCAAGCTATTCAACCAATGTAAATGTAAAACATATTCACTCTAACTGCAATGAAAATTTACAACCTTTTCAACCAATTTAAATGTAAACATATTCAAACTGTGGAAGGGTGGGCGAGATGATGATGATGATTATATTGTGATATGTGATCACTCTCTTTTCACACTCGCACCGACCCGAACAACAATAAAACTCTTGATTCTAGAGGCAGGGGCTGTATTTATTTTTACAACCCATTCAGTGACTAAGCAAACATTAAACAAATAAACCAACGAACATAACAAAACAAAACACCCAGCATGTGCCCGATTGCTAATCTGAAGAAGCAAACAAAGCAACCACTGGTTAAAATCATAATAGTTAAATAATCAGAGACACCATGCTCTCACCTGTCAAACTGTCCTACCCCGCCACCTGACACACTCAACTATCACACACACACACACACTCATGCGTGTCATCCAATGCGACTAGTAAGGTGTTGTGCATGAGGCTGGCAATCTCACCGTGTAACATCGGTTGGTACCAAAACCACTACTGCAAGAGTACACACTCAGCTATCACACACTCATGCATGTCCTCCAATGAGACTAGTATGGTGTTGTGCATGGGGCTGGCAATCTCACCATGTAACACAGATTGCTACCGAAACCACTACTGCACGAGCATATGAATACTTCATGCGGAGGCAAACCACACTGGTGGCCCCATGCCCCCTCAGGAGCGGAGAAGAGAAATATATATCTCCAAGTGAGCCCACGTGCTCTCAAACCATTCTTCACATAACAATAATTAAATAATCATAAAATATGCATAACATAGAATTAACCAATATGTACCACAATTACTCTCAATAATGAGAACAAACCACCACCTCACAACTGGTCCATCTCAATATTCGTTCTGCACTCTGAAGCATGTCGTATGTGACGACTGATGCGCCTGGCAACAAGCGTGTCGTATATGACCCCTGATGAGACTGGGAATCTCATCACATGAAACACACCGTTACCGAAACAACCACTGCAATTGCATCAAAATGCTTATTGTGGGCCTGTAATGGACACCAGCTGCATTGGTGTTTCCATGCTCCGCCGGGAGCAAACAGAGAAACACCTGTCTCAACGTGCCTTACGCCTTACGCACGCTCTCCAGAAATCTAAATATATATTCTCACCTCAAAGTAACCCACCAAAGATATACAGTAGAATAATCAATAATCGTGAAACACACTCAATTACTTTTACATCAAAGAATAAAATAAAATTACTCTTAACTTAACACTTAGAACTAGTCATCACATAAAGGAAATTTACCATGAAAACTCTCTCTTCTATTACTGGGAAAATTACATTTAAACTACTTTCACCAACGTGTCAATTCACACGATATAAAACTGCGTAACATTAAGTGATAACTAAGAGTGTTAAATGCAGACTTGCTGGCGCCGCTTTTATACAATCACCACGTGGCGCCATCTTGATAACAGTTAATATCATCTAAATTAAAGTAATAAATCGCTTCATACCGTATTTGCCTTTCTGATAAATGAAATAATTGCTCTTAAACTTTCACATCTACCAATCTATTTATTTCACTAAACATTAAAGCAGACTCGTGCTGAATATAATTTCAGACTTATAGAAAACTAACGCTAATTTAAATTAACTCACGTGCTCTGGTCCAGCTGCTACCTACACCGGTCACCTCATCTTGTTTGTTCTCTCGTCTGGGCTGATACTAGGAAAGGTCGCTGCTGGCTACCACACGCTTTATATAAGCACTAGGCTAATCACTCAATTTACAGCGCGCTAGGCGTATTGATTTGGCCGCATACATAACACTCGCAATATTTGCTTTAGAAGGTCCAAAAACAGAAATATACACAACTATTTCTAGAGCAAAAACACAATTCTACACCACAACTATGCACCAAAACTAATATTTAGGCGTTATTATGGCCTAAGTAATATATTTTCTACTTTGTCAGACTTTCCACATCCCAGCATGCTTTGCGCACATCGAAAATATGGGCGATAAATGTGCCACTCACAATGAAGGGGGAAGCTGGGGTGTCTTTCCGTGAAGGGGTAAGCCGGGTGTCTTTCCGTGACGGGGGAAGCCGGGGTGTCTTTCCGGCCTTATCACAAAACTATATTGTTAACATTTTCAACTAAAGTTAAATATAAAACTATTCGTTTTAAATGTAAAGATAGTGTTTTGCCCACTGGGATTAAGATTAATTCTCAGAGAGGGTAAACATTCTGAAGATAGATGGGATGGCGGAATAGGAAGATAGGGACACATAAGTATGTGTTGAGAAACTCAATATTAAGAGGGTATTTGTTTCTCTTCTTTTGCCATACTAGTTGGTGGTACCAGTTCAGGGTACTTGTTAAACTCTGTTTAGTTGTTAACTCATACTGGCTACTAGTTGTTGAATCACGCTTTATTTGTTAAATGACGTGAATGTCCACCAGTTGATAAATGTAGATGTTGGGACTGGTGTAGTAAAGTGTAACGATTGTCAACTCATTAAACCCAGCACAGTTTTGGTCATACAGGTTATCTTGTCCTGGAGCGTGATGAGGCTCCGACAAGAATGTGAGTGTAAACAATGAGTGTGTATGTGAATGTCAGAACGCGAATGGTAGCATGATTCGATAGAGTTGACAGGTTGGTAGTACATCACTCATACTCACACTGTTCGAATTCAAGAAGTACTGGAACTACGGTGGTCTTTTTATAACATTTAATGGGACGCACACTTGGACAGTACGTGTATGGTTACAGGAACAAATGTCGACATAGACAGCATAATGTTGATCACAGGAATATCATCTTAAGTTAGCATTCATGCTTGGCAAATATCATAATGGAGCATTCGTAAATAAGCATTCAGAGTTCCATCATGTAAATCATCTGGCTTTACTGACTGGGCACGTCAGACCATAACCAATATATAGGAAGGCTCCTAGACCTAACCTCGTCTAGTGAATATCCCTTCACGTAAAGTTCAATATATATATTTTCCATAAAGATATAGGAATCCCAGACATGGGTTCTCACATGTAGCAGTGATCTCTTGGTTCATCGAGCGATAGTACAGGCATCCCTTTTTCTCACTCGATAAATACAAAGTATATGAAATTCAACATGGCTGTTCTTCTCTCGTGAGTTTCACTCACTATAGGACCCAGACCCAAAATTGGTCATTCGTTAAATGTCCTCATTTCTTCATAGCTTCTCTCATAGAGGTGATTGAATAATATCATACAATCTAGTGTTGATACATAGGAATGTCGTCTTCCTTTGAATAAATATTCTTTTCAAAAGTACCACTGTGCATCTGTTTATCGACAACGATGGCGAAGCCCAAGTTCATAATAAATTGTGGTTTTACCTTTCTATGCGAAATATAACTTTGCCATTCCTTGGCAAAAGAGAATAAACACTGGGGTAAAGTACATACAACATGTCTAAATGACTATCACTTTTCCCCATTGACTTATAGATCACTTTTTCGGCGATAGGCCTGCTACAACAAAATTCGACATCCAGACAGGATGACGGCCATGAATCACACCCCTTTGCTAGCGATACTTCCGCTGCATAGCCTTTGACCTTTTCTAGCGACAACCAACATAGTTCGACTTAGAAATGTAAAGATATCCATATATAAGACAGACTCGTCCTACTCATACAAACACTACGTATAAATTCAGGCCATAGATATACTGAAGCAAGAACAATCTATTTCTACCCAGCCAAAGAATAAATCGCAGTAGGCCTAGACTCGTCCGCGGAGTCCGATTCCTTAAGCTAGCTTAAAAAAGGAAATACTTTGTTTACAAAATATTTGCGAACATAATAAGTATATAAATGTATTATATATTGCTAGTTAGAGTAATAGAACAAATTGCCCTTATTACTTAGTCCGTATACCGTACAGACCTTCTCCAGGGGGGTAAAAAGAAAATAAAAAATTTTTTTTATTTTTAAATACAATCTTCTGTAAGGGCAGCAAGTTTTTTTTTTAAGCATAGGAGCTCACATAATACGCAAGAAGTAACTGAGCGCAGTTTAGATGAAAAATTATTCCAGGACATATATACTATAATGTCCTAATTATGACCGATGTTAGTTATACTTATACGATCCTTCTAAAAAATGCTTAGATGAGTAACTTGTTGATATTTCTACGGATACGACTAAATGTTCATTTCCAAGGAAGGGTTGCGTGATGATAACGTATATGTAAGTGTACAATTCTTGTGTAAGTTTATACATATGCATACCAATAAATTTGCACCTATCTATAGCATCTGTAAAATTTTATGAATTTTAAGAAGAAGACCAAAACACATCAAGTAGGCAAAGACAGTGTGTGAAGTAAACAACAATCAATGAAACCGCTATAGTAGCGGATACCAATCAATCTATTTATTAAATTAAAATTTTTGTGTGGTATCTTATGTAAAGAAACAAAAAAATAAAAAACTGTTGTAAAGTTATCACATATTAAAAGATCCAATATTTAACAGTTTATGTGGCCATCATGAGGGCATCCCTGCGTACAGATAACTGTACCGCCCATCACATTTTTCTGAACCATCTGGATAGCTCAGCTACGAGAAGTTGGAAAAAGTGTTGGTAGAGAGCGATTGCGATATCGAGGTTGATCTCGAAGATCTCTTCACAGAAAGTTATCTTTTACTTTTGGATAGCAGTAAGAGCACTTTTTTGGTCAGTTATACACTTACTGGAAAAATGCCGCGCCCAGAAGGTAGAATCTTTGGTGTTTGAGTAATTGATCCAAAACTCCCATTGACAAAAAATTCGACTGAACGGTTCTTAAAAATCAGTAAAGTGAATTACCTTTCTGCAGCATGATTATGTTTTTATGGAATTATACATTTAATCAGGGATGCAGAGTTTCCTAGAGTAGACGTCTATGCGATTTCTATTCCAGTTCGTATTACTACAGTGCCGCTCCAATCCAGTGGCATGAAAGCGGTCACTACGAATGAACAAAAACTGGTGCTATCTGGTTAGTAGGGTAGAACACTAAACTACGTAGGGTGAGTGTATGGAAAAAACATAGTTTCTGATCTTCATATTCTAGGGTGAGAGATTTGGAATTAAAGAGACCATGGTGAACCATGTTAGGGCGACCCTTTTCTTTAATAGCTGTAGGAGAAGGTAGAATCATGTGGAATTGCTACTTTTGGTTGGCTCATGGATAGAGGACAGATTCGGTGAATAGAAACCAGTCCATAAAATTGTATGTGAGACATAAAAGACTTGGTCTAGGACACTTGCTTTTTAGGTTCCTAGGGATCAGAGATGTTAAGGTGTATCTGTAGTTGATTATTATCGGTTCTTCCTGTCTTTTCAAGAAACGGTGACCGTATCTCGGATGCCTGCAAGAAAGCAATTTCGCTATAAAGCCACTAGAAATAAAAGCTTTTGGTTGGTTTTTGCTGCTCAGGTGTTATACTCCAAGCGAGAGTTGCGATAAATTAATGCAACATATCCTGATCTTAGATGAATTAAGCTTCACAAGGGTTTCGCTGAATAAGATCAAGATGGTTCGTACTAGTAATAAGCTATGGACATCTTGTACTGATACGATAGGATTCGTCGCATCATGCGATACAAATGTAGTGGTGCGTTCTTAAGGGCCGAAAGGATAAACATTACCGAATTGGAAAAGGACCTCTGGGAGTAGATGAAAGCGGATTTCGCTGTGTCAGTTGTGTTGGTTTGTGAGGTTTGGCGCGATTCGTGATAATGGAATACTCTGCCTAATTATCCTTTATGGATCATAATCTTTGCGTATACGGCATATCGCTCGCAAAGAACGGCATAGTGTTATTGGTTCTTTTTTTTTTCAGGTTGTAGCGAATCAATAACAACGATCGTGGCCGGAAGGATAATTATTGCAGTAAGTGAGGATGGATGTGGTTTGTCTCGCGAATATATCTTGGTAGAAACGACGTCTTAAGTACATTTCATTTAGCACAACTTCCTCTTGTTTAAAACCTTAGCGTGTGTTGAAGGTAATGCCTATGAGGGACCTCACGTGGATACGGGAAGAGTGTTGCTGGGAAGGTCGTTTGTCGAAGTACCTTCGCTAATTGTGGAGTAGGAACTATATGTCACTGGCTCAAATGAGACATGAGTAGGTTGTTCGAGGGATGATGTTCTGTGAGGATCATCCTTGAAATGTTTGAACAATAGACGAAGCTTGTAGCCGTTTCTAGAGACAAGTCTGACTGTATCTAGGGAGGGGAGCTTTGCGTAGGAGTAAACAAGTAACGTTCTTTCCATGAGTCACTAGAATTGATATAGTTGGGATCATTGGAAAGGAACGTAAGAGCAGGTCGCCCCCCATAGAAGCAATTAACTATGACACACGCCTCTACCCTAACAATTGCTCTCTTCCTCAACCCTCCCCCACGCGCTTATCTTCTCATGAAAGCTGATGGCCAGTAATTGTACCCCGAACTCCCATGCTCACCCTTCCGAACATCTCCCCCCTTTGCCCGACGAATCCCGTCCGTGGTCTGGCCTTGGACCAAAAATGGCTGTAGATAAGTATCCCCACGCCGGTACGTTCACTGGTAACCATCCCCCCGTTAAGTCCACCCATTCATCTCGTCTCGCTGGAAGGTTTCTTTGCTCCCCTCCAACGTTCGGATATCGACGCATTCGTAGTCAGAACACCCTGTACACTGAAGGAGCCAATTTTCACTAGGGGCCGAGCGGTATTATATCGTACGGCACCATTCTCCCCAAACTTAACTAATTCTTCAACTATTTGCACTACACGTATATCAACCCCC
>JAMPIV010017251.1:0-187570 GCA_024509875.1 Oreohelix idahoensis | reverse complement strand
AATTGCAACATCCCCCCCCCCCCCCCCCCCTTGTCATAACTTACATTTAAACTTGCAAGCAGAGCGCTTTGCTTATCATTTAAACTTTCCCGTGACGTAAAGTTAAATTTAAAAAATCTGCAATCCTCATAAATTAGGAACACGTGCGTATCCCGTCAATCATGCCATGAGGCTGGATTAACAGTAGAAGTTTATACGTTACGTAGTTTAGAAAAAAATACACTCGACGTGAGTTCTTAGCAGTTAACATTAAATTAAATTTATAAATAGTACAAATTGCCGTTATAAGAGCTAGAAATTTTTTAATTTTAGTCTGCTTTCCACTGAATGCTTCCCTAGAAAATATAATAGCCTACCACACTATTTATTTCTCTTCTGCGCTAAAGAAATTAGATTTAAATGAATTAAGGCGATTTAACACTTTAAACAACACTCACACAATCTATATATCTATCATATTAATTACCTCAACCACAGAATTACAGGTAGTCGCACAACTTAAGAATAAAAATTGCTGAAAATATTTCTGGAAGTCTAGAAGTTCGACAAATTGCCGAAACAAACTGAGATCTTCGCTAACAGCTGTTCTGTTTTTCGAGCGACCTATCTACTGTGGAGTCTATGAGCGAGAATGAAATTAAAGTTTCAAACTTGGCCAATATCTTAAAATCAGACAAAGGGCCCAAACTCATTTCGCCAAGCGAAATTATCTCCCCTACTCCCAACATTTACGTCCGCTTAACGCGTGTCGTAACTGTCACCTACTGACCACGATGTACGCGTGTCAGTTTCAAATCCCAGACAGCCTGACTCCATTGCCCAAGTGAGCGCCGTGTCAGTTTGTGATTTTCCAGACAGATGTCTGGATACTGCCCGGTGCAGATGTAAAGTATCACACCTCACCGGGACTTATGCCGAGAAGAAGCTCGCAGCGCTCGTAAATTCTGGAAACAAAATAATTATCCAGATTAGGAAAGCATATTTGGCAATTTCCCAAAATGCATTATTTCCTTTCATGCCACATTATACTCCACTGTCCATACCACTCAAACATTCTCTTCCGTGGTAAACATACATAAATGATGGACAGGGAGTATAATGTGGCATGAAAGGAAATAATGCATTTTGGGAAATTGCCAAATATGCTTTCCTAATCTGGATAATTATTTTGTTTTCACATATGTCGCCCAGGCCGTTAGGGTTTAGGTTTAGGATTCCTAATCCCAACCCATAGGGCCTACCTCTTATTGCTGCTTTATTTTTTAGGTCATGTGGAACACTTTCTGTTTGTTGTTGTTGTTTTTTTTTCATTTCAACACCCAGACAATTATAAGAGGGAGTCTGTCAACAGCCAGCTAATCCAACTTTTAGTTGCCACCTCTTCTCAGTTTATAATCTGCAAATTTTTATTTAATTTGTCTTTTGTTTCCAGGCTTCTCCAGTTAAAGATATTGTTATTTCAAGCAATGCTCCCAAGACTTTGATGTTACAGAAACATGCAGACTACATTGCAGCTTATGGGGACAAGAAAGATGATTATGTAACTATATACAGTAGAACTCCATTTATCCGAACCCCAATTATCCGAACATCCAATTATCCGAACACTTTTTCAAGAAAAAAAAAATCAGGTGCCACCAGTCATGTTAGACTATATTTTTGAATCTTTTGATGCTGCAAGCTTCAAATGTGTGCGAACAATTTGTAGAGAATGGAATGGGCTAATGGTCGGTCGCTTACGTACAGGAAGTCAGTTAGATCATAAAGTCAGTTAATATCTGGTTTACCAATCTAGTGTACGTGTGCGTTCTAGGCAGTACACTGGCTAAACAGACAGTTCAACTTAAAATAATTGTGTCTGCTACTACAGCAGAATAATTTTGGTGTGCAAGTATTTCTCTGTGCGATATGGCATCTTCCAGAAGGCCTAAAACATATAAAAGGAACCGCAATGTTTTGTCAATTGAAACGAAAACAGAAATTATCAAGAGACTAGGAAAAGGTGAAACTGTGTCTTCACTTGCGAGGATTTTCAATGTTGGGAAAGCTACCGTCTCTGACATCAAAAGTAACAAGGATAAAATTATGAGTTTTGCATCGAAATTGGATAGTGAAAATGGGTCGAAGAAACGTAAACCATGAGAAATGAGAAAGATTTGAAATTGGAAGAGGCTTTGTATATATGGTTTGTGCAAAGAAGAAGCAAAGGGGAAACTATCTCTGGCTCTCTATTGTGTGAAAAGGCACTTTAGTTCAACAATCAACTTGACTGTCCTCCTGACTTAATCTTTGTTTAAGTAGCCGCGAATGCCAGTGGAAGTCATCGTTTACCGGTGCTAATGATCGGTAAAGCCAAAAAACCACGTTGTTTAAAGAATGTGACATGTCTCCCATTGTGCTACAAAGCACAGAAGAGTGCTTGGATGAATAGTGAAATATTTCTTGATTGGTATACAAATCAGTTCATCCCAAATATGAAGAGGTTGAGAGAACAAGAAAAGAAAACTGGAAAAGTAATTCTTCTACTGGACAATGCACCATCTCATCCAGAGACGGATACATTGAATGCAGTTGATGCAAATTTTAAAGTAATTTTTCTTCCTCCCACTGTAACAGCACTGATTCAACCAATGGATCAGGGTGTTATAGCAAAGCTTAAAAAGATGTACAAGAAGGAAGTCATGCGTCGTTTATTGTTGGCTGAAGATGAAGAAAGTGTGGTGGCGTTTTCCAAAAAGCTTAATCTCAAAGACTGCTGATATATGTTAGCTGATGCTTGGACCACCCTGTCACAAGATAATCTCAACAAGGCTTGGAATAGATTGCTTGGGAAAAAAGGAGGAAATGAAACTACTGTAGTGGACACAAATGATGATTGTATAAATGAAGTTGTGGAACTGTCTCAAGCAATGCCCGGATTTTCGGCCTGTGACAAAGATGATGCACACATGTGGCTAGAAGATGATAATGATTCTGGTTTTCAGTTTTTGAATGACGAAGAAATTTTGTCTTTTGTGCAAGAAGAAAACCAAATACATGTAGTGACCGATGATGAAGACATCTCAGAAGTACATGATGTACTTGTAGATTATGAAGAAAACCCAAAACGTCGACCAAGTCCTGAAGAGGCCTTTATAGCACTAGAAACAGCGATGGCTTGGTACGAGCGAGAAGATGACAGCTGTGCTACACAGCTTCTGCTGTTGAAGAGAATGCGGGACTTAGCAGTCAAAAGGAGACTATCCAGTTTGGTGCAAAAGAGGACATATGTGTACATGTAACTTGATACATTATGTAATCCAATTATCCGAACATTTGATTATCCGAACGATGCTCGGTCCCATGGGGTTCGGATAAATGGAGTTCTACTGTACATGTGATTGATATTAGTTATATGTTGTATGATATTAGTTATGTGTTGTATGATATTAGTTATATTGCTTAGTAAAATGACAAACTGTGGTACTACTGCTGATGATCAGATTTCCTGTTGGTGAAATGGTCTATCTAGCGTTTGCTAGCATTCCTGGTCATATTGGTCTTTGTCTATAATACAGTTTTCCAGTATAGCAAGTTAGAGCAGATGTCCATGATAACATGACTATTAGTGTTGAAGCTGGCCCATTTAGTACATCTTATTTAGCGGTAACATAATTTGGCAACAAATAACTATAATATTATTATACTAGGGAGCCACGGTAGCATAGTGGTTAGTGCACTGGCTTCCTAGCTCCGTGATCTATGGTTCGATCCCCAGATGAGGTGGGATTTATTTAGGCTGCAAACGGCTCCTGGGTCGACCCAGCCCCAACTGGGTACCAGAGCAACTCTGGGAAGGTTAAGGTGGCCGGCGTGATGCTGACCACGTCGCCCCTAGTGTGCCGATGGTCAAGAAAATATGGGCCTAACACCATATTCCTAATATGCCTTAATGGGTGTGTAACGGGATCCTTTACCCCTTTTTTTTATTATTATACTAGCTTGGCCATGTCTGCCACATTGAAGATGTACATTCCCAAAGATATTTTGCTATGGACAACTGGCAGATGGCAAAAGAACAGCCAAGTGACCACAGTTGAGATTCAGAGATGAGCATAAGAGAGACATGCAGGTACTGGACATAAATCTAGTAGCCTGGAGGATGAAGCTGGCAATCGCACCAAGTGGAGATGTGCCTTATGGCACCACCTCAGATAGGGCAAGAAGAAGCTCTTACAACAAGCAGAAGAGAAAAAAGAATATGCTGAAAGGAACATCAGGCAAAAAAATAAGCAGCTGAGGGCAATGACCTCGAGGGTACATCATGACCATACTAAGTTATAACTGAGGGCAATGACCTTGAGGGAACATCATCACCATAGTCAGTTATAACTGGAGGAAGCCCTTGTGTTTATATAAATCACATAAGGTGCCATTCTGTGATGAAGAAAATATGTGATAAATAATTAGTAACAACAGTAAAATGCTGCATCTGAGCTCCAAATATTCTTCTTCTTTAAGTGCCATGCCTGATGGCATAGATGATCATGTATCTTCCCAGTGTCCTGTCTCCAGTACTATTTATCATTTCACTTGTTGACTTCTTGTCGTGCCATGTTGTAAGACTGTCCAGTATCTTTGCTCTTTGTTGTCCTTTATCTATTTTCTCTTCAGTCTTTCCTATTGTCATCATTTACTCCAGCTTTCTTCTTCACATGCCCAAAGAAAGTTGATTGCTTCCTTCTAACTTAAAAAAATCAGCCTTCTTTTCACACTGGCCTCTTTCATGACATCCTTTTTAGCTGTCCATGTTATTTTTAAAATTCTTCTATAAAACCACATCTCTATGGCCTCTCATAGCTCTTCCTACTTGTTTACTAATTGTCCATGTCTCACTTCTGTACACGAGGGTTGGTTCTGTAGAACATTGAAGAACTCTGTTTATTACTTCCATTGACAAAGAGTTGTTGCATAAAGTACTTATTATTTGATAGGATGATGCTTTTTACTGGGCTATTCTACTCTTGACTTCTGAGATGCATCTTCCATCCGATGTTACTCAAACATTACAGCCATATAGATTGTCTTGTAGAGGGGATTTTTTTTAAATAAATAAAATGCTGCCTGTTATTTGAACATGTTTCATTAAATTGACTTCAATATCAGTGTCTCTCTAGGCATTCTCAACTACTAAGTTTTGATTTTTCCCTGTGTAGTTCTCATGGGTCTCTTATAAGACAACTAAACAATATGAATACTGCTCCGTGTAACCGTATGGCCTACTACGTCGCTACAACTATTAGAATTATAGCAAAGCACTTAAGAATGACTAGTTAGACAAAATAAACTCTAGTCAAAAATCAATGACATCATCAGTCATGGCCAATTTCAACAATATACAAGGAAAAGCATAAGAAGGTTTCCGGTCTCTACTCAGTCTGGACAAGGAAGTCGCCAATTAGAAATAGACCATTTTGCATCAGCACTGGCAAAGCTATAGCAAACGAGGTGCAAAAACAATAGTATATAAGACTGATGCAAACAAGATGGGGCATAGTAACCAGTCAGAGCCTGAGACAGTTATCTCAGTAGCAAGAGTCAAAACTACAAAAGGCGTTCTCTCGAGGTGTGGAGCAACCTAGCGCATCCCCTATTGAAAACAAAAAGCCTTTTATAACAGACTCTTAGGAAAGAACAACAGGGATTTTAGGAAAGAAACAAGTGTATAATATTCCGTCCAGAAAACCTTTACATTTAATTTTCATTGACCAACCAGGGCCATCAAGCTGCATATGTCAAATAAAAAGCCAGCAACTGACCCCTACCACAAAATGTTATTGTTATTTTATCCACATCAACAACAGTGAGTTTGGAACATTTTTCTATTGAAGATCCCTGGAATATTATGTAATTTTCCTACTAGTTTCTTTTTTCACGAATCATTATATTTTTTGCATGAACATTTAATTTAAAAGACCCAGTCGTTTACCTCAATGTTGATAGGCCCATCCACAAACTGGTACAGACTGATACCTTCAGAAGCATGCACCAGACGTCGGGGCAGGCAAAGACATCAGCAATGAACAACTTCTAAAAGTAGTAACAGCACAAGCCTTTTGGGCTGTGGGCTTTCTTTTTCTTCTCTGTATTGAGGAGCATTGCTAGAGTTTCCCACAGAGAAAGGAAAATGTCGAAAATTATCACCTATTTTTACACAAACATACCTAAGCAAGTGTAATTCACTAAAGCCCCTGCTCAGAAAAGAGGACATTAGGTTGGAGTTCCTCAGAAGAGAACCCCAATGCCATCCATGCATGCCATCCTTCAGGAATCAAATGTGGGAGGCTGTTATAAAGAAGATTGATATAACTGGACTTTGGACTTCTTACAATATTCTAAGTTTAAGCGTTTACGAATTAGAATACCTTTCCTTGACTTGACTAGTTGAAGTTGGGTAAAGATTATTTTAACAGTTAGGCCCCAACCCTTAATCAAAGAAGGTTTCCTCTCTACATTTATCATCGGTTATTGACGGACTAATATAGAGATGGCATCATTAATTAATTCGAGCCTGAGTTTATCTCAGTACAAGAGTATTACCTGGTGTAGAGGCAACGTTTGGTTGCATTTTCAAAAAGCTTACTCCTACTTTGGAGTTAACAGACACCCACTACCAACCTGGTGTATCAGCGCAACCAGTTTTGTATTGTGCAGTTTTCCACATCAAGTGAAGTTTTGACTAGTGTTTGACAGTAAAGACAGTGTCTCGTGTAGTTTTTTCTGCTGTCGATTAAAGCTGGCAGTATTGCCCCATTAAGATGCCCATCCTTTAAGAAATCAATTGGGAAGTAATCACTAACATTTCCTATGGCACCATTGGTTGAAGTTTGCACAATCAAACGTTTTGGCCGAGGAGCAGGTCCCCGTCATTACCTGTTTTTTTTTCTTTACTGTAAGAAGTGACATAATACAGAAGTGAGGTAGACCAGAATATCTTAACTCAAGGGAAGGCTAATAAAACATTAGGCACCATCACATAGGGCATTGCTATAGAAATTCCACCATTGTAACTAGCACCATGAATGTTTTCTTCTTCTTCCTCCTTCGTCCTGTGATAAGGACGTTGGTTTGTGTTGTGTCCGTTCCGAATAACAGCAATCCGCTGCGGTATTTGTGCCTTTCTACATTACTGTTTTGGCCAACACATCCGACTTCCACACGGCATTTTTTCAGAACTGGGTTTATTGATGGCCTTCCCTCTTCGATCCCTACTCCTCAGCCAGACTGCAAGATGATGCTCAGCCTGTTTCCAGGGACATTGACCACGTGGAGGTGGAGGTAGGGTCTTGGTCAGCTCTGGTTCGCTACAATTGACCCTGATGCAGGCAGTCAATGGCTATGGGTCTTCATGCTACATACTGCATTCCTCTACTATTGATGCGTCTTGGGGGTGTCCCCATGAATGTTTTACATTGATAACATGGGCTTCCTGTAAGGGGCATGCTACACTCCACATTGAGGGGTTCATGCTACATTGATGAGTTCATGCTACATTGATGGCTTCATGCTACATTGATGGCTTCATGCTACATTGATGGCTTCATGCTACATTGAGGGGTTCATGCTACATTGAGGGGTTCATGCTACATTGATGGCTTCATGCTACATTGATGGCTTCATGCTACATTGATGGCTTCATGCTACATTGATGGCTTCATGCTCCATTGATGGCTTCATGCTACATTGAGGGGTTCATGCTACATTGATGGCTTCATGCTACATTGATGGCTTCATGCTACATTGATGGCTTCATGCTCCATTGGTGGCTTTATGCTACATTGAGGGGTTCATGCTACATTGAGGGGTTCATGCTACATTGAGGGGTTCATGCTACATTGATGGCTTCATGCTACATTGATGGCTTCATGCTACATTGATGGCTTCATGCTACATTGAGGGGTTCATGCTACATTGATGGCTTCATGCTGCATTGATGGCTTCATGCTACATTGAGGGGTTCATGCTACATTGAGGGGTTCATGCTGCATAAAGAGCAAAAAAGTGGGAAAGATAAATAATTTATTTATACATGCTCATGTTATTTTTGAATAATTTTTTCACGTTATACAAGTAAATAATTGTGCCATTTAATATATTATTTTGTAATGTTAAGGTGCTCAATTATGCGTAAAATATCTTGTTTTTATTGTTGTTTTTTTTAAATAATTAATTAACTTTAAATCACTGTCTGCATTATGTTCTACACAATACAGGAATATGTCATGACGGAATTTTTACGCATGAATGGCATGTACTGGGGTTTGACGGCTATGGCCTTAGCTGGTCAGCTTGACCGCATGAATAGGTCAGAGGTCATAGATTTCATTCAGAAGTGCCAGCATGAGTGTGGGGGGTTCAGCTGTAGCATTGGTCATGACCCACACCTCCTGTCAACACTGAGTGCAATACAGGTAACATTATCAAGTTTTACTGGGGTCCTTTTGATCAGTTTTAATTGTATTGTAATTAATAAAGTGTTGTTATGATTGTTGTTTTCCTGTCAATTGATGTGGCCAAACAATGATGACACAAGAAAGATTCAGTTCTTGTTCATGATGCTTGACCCTGATGGAGACATTAGTGTATATTATTCCTTCAGGATTTTACAGTTCATATTTGTTATCTTCTTCTTGGTGTTCCCCATCCAGAAAGTAGAATTTTTACACTTGGATTCTTGTTGGTGCAGTTAGTTTGGTTGCATCGGTTATAATAAGGTGACATGACTACTGCATCTTCTGTTTTGGGTGATTATGATTCTTCATTTCTGTTTTCATTATTTGGCTAATCTTTTGTGTCACAAATTTTCATATCTTTTTTTTTCTCCTTTAAATGTCCAGAAAGGTGTCAGTAAATTTCTTTCACATTTAATCTTTGTCATAATTTTTAAATTGATTTTCTTGACAGTTCACAAGATACTACGCATGTCCATCTCTCTAACATCTCTAGTTGCTTTGTTGCAATACTATTCTGTGCTCAGATTTCAGCAGGAACGTTTTCACAGCTAGTACTAGAATACAGGATTGAGAAATTCAAACACAGTAACATGTTTGGCAGTATAGAGGAGTACAACAAATTGTGACTGGTAGTCTGAACATGGTCACAAATTAGAAGAATGTGGAAACAATATCTATTAATAAGTCTACAGAGAAAAAAATGTGGAAATAAACACTAAGGAAATGATTAATTCCACAGATTACAACAACAGGTCACATACTTGTAAAAACATGAGATTTCAGTTTATACATCAGGAAGGGAGGATTGAAAATATTATTTACACAGGAATGCTGTGGCTGTTATATATGACAATAATTGTTAGTAAATGCATCTTGTGCATAATATAAAATTATGTCAGCAACAATTATTACTTGTGCAAGATAAAATGGCACATTCACATCAACACATTCAAGACAAAACCGATAGACTGAATAAGTATGGCCAGCAGGTTGGCCTGAACATCAATCTGAAGAAGACAGAGGTCATGACACCAAATGTGGGCAATCCTGAGCCAATAACAGTAAGGAACCAGAAGTTAGAACAGACAGACACATTTACTTACCTAGGATGCATAGTAACACCTGACGGCGGTACAAGCAAGGACATTAACAACAGAATGAATAAAGCGAGAACAGCCTTTGCTGTTCTCAACAACATTTGGAAGTCTTCCCAGTACAGCACAAACACCAAATTAAGACTGTATGAGAGCTGTGTACTCTCTGTGCTTCTCTTTGGTGCGGAATGTTGGAGAGTAACAAAGAAGGAAATGTTGAAACTGTCCTCCTTCCACACAATCTACCTAAGGAAAATTCTCCGAATCTTTTGGCCAAACACCATCAGCAACCAAGAACTACTTATTCGGAGTAACCAGGATTTCATGCACACCATCATAGCTGGTAGACGCTGGAGTTGGGTTGGCCACGTCCTCAGAAGGGACCCTGATACCATCACAAGAACAGCTATGCTATGGACCCCCGAGGGAAAGCGAAAGAGAGGCCGACCAAAAACAACTTGGCAGAGAACTGTGGAAGCTGAGATGCAAAGAATGAACAAGAGTTGGGGCACTATATGAAGGATGGCCGCCGACCGAGCAAGGTGGAATCAATTTGTTGCTGCCCTACAGGATGCCACCAGGCTTGATGGCCGCTGACTGCTTTGACGGTTGGCGGTTATGGATCAAAGAAGAAGAAGGTAAATTGAGGCTGAATAAGAAGATGAAGTAGTAGGCAAAAAAATAATTATACAATTATGTATTCTTACCTTGTTCTGGTGCTTCTAACCTTGTCATCATCAGTTATAGCCATGGAAAAACACAGAATGTCAAACCCAAATATATTCACACAATGTATAAACATTATTTCATCATTAAATCCTCAGAAAATAATTAATTTACCAGAATGAAAAAAGGTCACTAGCATGTCAAAATTTGATATTTCAAAACATATCAGAAAAGGGAAAAAGAATATATTATTTACAAAGCTTATTCGTATCTAGGCAGACAGTATATCTGTATATATATTTTTGCTTATGATAAGCTACAAAGAAATTTGTTGTACAAAGGCTGGGGTGTGCCTATGCATCCTATACACACAAAACTTGATCCGCGATGCCTTCCATTGTCGCTACAATGAACACAGGCTGTGTCCATTCCATCATATTCCACTAGATGTTTGGCTCTAATCATCCGTTCCACTTCATTTCCTTTCATAGAGTGCTTAGAATTTTTGGGTGTACAATCTATTACACCGCCTGGTGTCAGCTGAGCAGCTCCTTTTGACAGATCCTTAATCAAACTTTGTTTAAAATTATGAGGTGTTAGCTTCATTTTTGTCGCACCTTCCTGACACTAATTGTATAGAATGTGGGCATTTACCTGTGTCACTTTAATCATCCAGTGGTAAATCTTCTTCCACCACTTTCTGGTTTTACGGTTGTGCATACTGTAGTAACCAACTTTTTTATCCATCCAGTCACGGCCATTCATACTCATATTGTAGTCATCAACTACCTTTGGCCTTGTAATTTTGTTTAGACCCTTGCCCTTCTCAACCATTGCAACATCTGATATAGTTGAAACAAGTATGCAGGACTTTTTTGCCTTTTTATCTTTTCAGGCAACTCATAATGTTGTATTTTCTGAGTCTAAAAAACCACTTCATTTCTTGATGGCCAAGCTTCAGATTTGTTATTTCAGGAGGGAAGCCAATGCGGTTGACATTCAGGGTTCCTGTATAACTGTAACTGTGTGCAAGCAGGTATTCAATCAGAGCCTTGGATGAATAAAATCTGTCAATAAAAATATTATGTCCTGGTCTCAATGGCTTCAAAAGACTGCCGAACACTTTCATGGCATGAGCAGAACTGGGATCTAGACTAGGTTCATAGGCTGTTTTTTTCCCAAAAGAAATTTTCAAATTGAAAACATAGCCTCTTGCCTAATCACCCAGTCCAAATGTTTTCATGTGATATTCATGGGGCTTCCTTACATTGAACTGTTTGTGCCTAAAATCCATCCTTTAACCATCTTATCAATACAAACTTCTTCAGATGAGTAAAAAAACATTCTGGAATTTTCTCAACAGCATCTCAACAAATGGCTCAGTTTTAGCTGCTTCCTGATCTTCTGGTTTACAAACATGCAACATTGTGATGCTTCATTGTAATTCTGTTTTTCAAGAGGCCCAATCTTCTCTTTCTCAATTAATTTAGTGTTTGGTCTTTTTTTGTAGGTATTTTATTGCGTTTTTATGATGGTTGGTTTAATTTTTACTCGCACCAGTTTTCTTTAAAGTTAATTGCGATCACGAGAGGTTTCTTTGTTAAATAATCGCGATCTCATAGTCCCAGTTTCTTTGTTAAAGAATATATCGCGGTCATTTCTTTGTTTATCAGCGCGTGAGGATTTAATTGGGCGGGGTGGAAATTTTCCGTTGTTCCGTTAGTCTATATGATGAAAGGGGAATGCGCGCGATCGGGATAAACAAGACTCGTGAGTATGCTTTAAATCTTTCGGCAGTAGATCCCGTTATAAATTTTATAAGGGATCCCATTGGTTTAGTTAGATGCTATAGCCATGACGTAGGCAGTTATTGAGCGGGGGTGTTCTGGTATATAAACCCGTGCAGTCTTCTAGCGGCCCCTTTGTCTGAGGAAACCCACTGTCGTGAATCTGGCTTTATCGTTCTGCGTCAAGCAGAAGAAAACGCGATAAACTGGTATGTACATATTTTACCAGAGCCGTAATATTAGTGGGTTCTCAATAGAGTCGTAGCCTGATTAATGAATGGTTCACCGGGAAGTTAACTAATATTTTATAAACGTAGTGCCATCCATTGCTATCTTTGTAGAAACGATGGACCTGTAAAGTGTGCTTAATTCTTTCTAGGATAATTGCCAGTATATATAGGAGTGTGTGAAGTTTTGAGATATTCACTGTGTAAGGTTAGCTATTAAATACATGGGCGCTCTGTAGTATGTAAAACGTTGTGTGAGAACCACCATGTATTTCTGTATATTTAAAAGTGTAATGCGATAGGCATTTTAATTGTGCGTACATTGTTTTATTGTGCCTTAAATATGGGTAAGGCAATTGGAGAGTATAGACGTAAGGTATACGTGAATTATATTGCTTAGAGGAGTAAAGTAATTTTTGGGTTAAGGAGGGAAACCTCACTTGAAATGTTAAAAAGGAGACCAAGGAATTTAAGACAGGCGATTTCCCTAGTTTGAATGGTTTGACACATGGTTAGCCATGCGTAACAAAAGATAAAGGTCAGACAGTTTCTGGGGTTTTGTTTACTTACCAGAAAGATTTTAAGTTGAAGTGAAGGGGGAAGTAGAAGGAGTGTGAGATAGAGTGACACGTGGATAGAAATATTTTATGTATCGTTGTGCATAGTGGGTAAAGGGGAGTTTAGGGAGTAAGGGAGTTATATGTTAGAGATGAGTTTATGGTTGAAGTGGGTGTACATAAGTTTTATTTCTATGTCCACAGCAGTTCATGGCACAGTGGAAGAGTGTAGTTTGTCACATACAAATTACCAATGGCAAAGTTGGCATCTCAGGAGCAGAGAGCTCGAGATATCGCCAAAGGCGAAAAAAATAAGATAGCAGTTTGCATGCCGTGAAGCCCTATGCTTCGGCAGGAATGTGTTCATTGTTATATAAATCCAAATAATGGTGTCTGTGTCTTAGTTAAACCTTATCTCCTTGTGTTTAAAGGTAGTCAGAAGGGGATGAGGCTGTAGCAAATTGTTAGTCACGAGTGGCAAGGGAGAGTCGATCCGGGTTCTCCCCCTTGAGCAAATAGTCTCATCTGTCCACAGTCACTGTCATTTTCATCTAAATTCTATCTTCTCAGACTTTCTCATACTAGGGTCTTGCCTACACTCAGGCAAACTCTATAAACTTAAATCCACTTCGTGACAAACATGCTATGATAAATAGTTTGGAAACAGTTTCTCAAAAACTTTTGTGGTACCAAGGTGTTTAAAAACTTCCAGCGGTGCGCCAGTAGTCCTTGATTTTAGGTCTTAGAACCAGTCCCATTGCAATCATTACAGCTGTAAACTTGAGCCGTTCATAATAAGTGAGTGGTGTCGATGAAGCAAATAAAGAATACTTTCTAGGTGGGTTGTTTATTTCAACAACTTTTGCAGCATAGGCATTAATACTGGTTATTAAAGTGCTAACAACAGCTTCATCCATGTAAAAAAATCAAGAATTTAGAGCAAAAAGAATAGCATGAAAAGTGTTACAAACTAATCTCAAATAGAAAAGAGAGAAGGAACGTAATAATCAACAACTGTAAACTGCAGGTACTTCATAGGGAGAAAATAGGAAAATGATGATTATGATGATAAACTGAAAGAATGTAGAAACAGTTATAAACTAATTCTGCAGAGAAAGGTGCCTGTTTGAATGACATTCTAGGCACTTTCTAAAGAGAGATCAAGGTTATAAATGAGTGTTGAATGTTCTGTGTGTGAGGTCAAGTTAGATTTGTATTTAGTGAGAGACGAGTAAAAGTCTGGATGGGGGAGACATGTGAGTCAAGGAAGACATTGTTTATAAATAGATTGACTGTTAATAAATAAGTCAGGGTCAAAAATATCAGTATCAGGAAAGAGAAAGTTATATTTGTCAACGGACATAATATTGAGTAACAGCAAATAGATAGCTTATGTTAGGTGAGAAAAGACACATAAAGGGAGAAAAGTAAGTACAATTGCAGACATATCTGTCACGCTTTAAATTTTTGCAATTTGCTGACTTTTGCCAGATTCTCACCTTGTTTGATGCCTTGGATTCAATTAACACAGAAGCAACAGTCAAGTGGGTGAAGAGCCTTCAGCAAGCTGATGGTTGTTTCTATGGAGACAAATGGGGTTAGTAATTATATTAGATCATCTGAGATCTGAGCCTGTTTTACAAATGATTAGTACACTAGAAACATATATGTCCTATTGAGGTTTCCCATTATCGGCCACAGACAGGAAGCAAATGTCACTATAGCTATTTAAAAAAAAAAACCAAACGCCCTGTCCTTGTTATAGCATTACTAAATTGATATGATTGTTGGTTCATTGCTGGGTAATACTTTGATGTAATGTCATACTTTTGTTTTGTTGTAGTTGACGTTACAGTTTGTTTGTTTGTGTTAAGTATTGTTAATTTGTTAGAGTTTCAACTTGTAACAGTTAGTGTGGGTAAGAGTAATTCGGGTACAATTATATTTCTTTGAGATCGACTGTTATGATTGATATTAGATTTGTAGGCTAAGGGAAATAATCCATAATACATTAAAGAATGGGACAAGAGTAGGGTTGATATCCCTTGATCACACTTTTTTAGTGCGACTAAACTTGGCTGAGAATTCTAATGTTAAGTTTTTCTGTTCTGTTTTTTGGAGCTCAGCTATGTGAGCGAAGAGACTTTGCACGGGAAATTTATATTCGAGTGAGCTGTTTGTGAGATGGTTTGTTCTAGAATGTTCAGAAATAATTGTAGTGGTAAATCAAAGTTGTAGATAGAAATCAGTCAGATCTCAGACATGATATCGTTTATAAGCACGTTTGCTTGAGTTGTGTTAAAGATAGTATTTTAGAAGTGGATGCGAATTAAAAGTTATCATCGGACGATATGCCAATGGTTTTGGTTGATTTTTGTAGTGATAGAAAAAATGAACTATCATCTAGACGTCTAAATCTCAATTCATGCCACAATTGTGAATGACAGTTTTGTTACTTATTCTGAGGACAACATGCCAAGGTTGCCAGTGAGAGAAATTGTGTATTTTTGAAAACCCAGGTACATTGAACAATTTTGTAGTCTCATAGCAAATAGAGAAGTGCAGTAGACGAGTTGACAGACTAGCGAGCAGAAGAATAACTTGGTAAAGCAACATCCCTGGCATAAGGTCAGTCTCACTAAGACACGCCAAGTCAAGTAATCAGAAATCAAAAGAAATAAGTCATAACAAAATAGAAGAAAACATTGAGTACATACAAAGAATATTATGACAAGAAAAATATTGACAACAGTGGTTCTCAAGCCACGACCACCATAACCACTAGAGACTGTATGAATATAGAAGCAGCGATAGAAAGAGAGAGAGAGAATAAAAGAAAATGACATATTATTATTACCTACTTAGGTTTTGCTGTATAAAGTCTGCCAGCCTCATGCGGAAGGTTGGGCATATCATTTCTTCAACATTTTTGATCATGTAAATAAAGTTCAACATTTGACTGTTACTGCTGTCAGCGTGAAGTCATTCATCAACTCGTGAAATCATCCATCAACTGTCAGCACATGAACTGTTGTCATTGTTTTGAGAGTAAGAAGTCTCCCTTACCACAAATAAGCTGCCTGATGTTTAGGGTAGAGATACGAAACCTATACAATCTCAAAAATAGAGAAGTAGGAAATAGTAGACCAGCTATCATACATGGCCACAAACTGTTAGATTAATGTGCTCACAAATAGATTATTTTAAGCAATTTTTTAAACAATGCTTTTAAATTCCTAAATCGAGCAGTGGTTTTTTTGTTTTGTATATATATATATAGATATGTATATAAATATATATATATGGTAGTTAAGGCTGAGGAGTTTTATATAGTGATCATATAGAACTCACGGAAAAGTCACAAAATTTAGTTTTGTAAAGTCATTCCTAAAGTGGGTAGGAACCTTGAATAGAAGAGGAAGCTGGTACAACGTGAACATAATGGATGGAGCTATAGAAGCAGGCAGAAAACAAAAATTAGTGGAGAGAGTATTTAACAGCCAGATGTCCCCTGGGACATGAGAAGTCATACTACTTGAGTTTGCTGTATGCTATTTGTAAACGGCAAATAAATAAATGAATATAGGTCAATAGCAGGTACTGATAAGACAGAATGATGATAGACAACAGAAAGAAGTAAGGTTGCACCATTGTCTTTCTAGAAGAGTGAACCATGAAATGAGACACAGCTAAACATATCCCCACCCCCCATCCTTTCCATACCAAAAAAAAAAATCCTCATTGGCCGTGGTCATTTTAACCACACTATTTGCTTCTATGGAATATAGGACCCTTGAACTATTCAGACATTTATAGACTAAATCACTAATATAACGTTCTGTTAAGGATAGATTTGGGGTAAAATGTTGTAGCATGTTACTACATGCTTGCACATGTCCATTTTATTTGAGGAATTGTGTTCGCCTGTAGACAGACTACTTTTTGCACGAAGTGTTCACCCGTGGTGAGCGACAGTCACTAGTGACGTAGTTTGTCACATGTCATGGGTTCGAAGTGTTAATTATTTGGGCTTTTTCATATTCGTTCACTGGTTTGAGGTGGACATAATTTCTTCTAAGCTCCAGGATTTTTATGGAGAGTGTGTTTTTTCTAACTGGGGCATTAAATTGATTTTTTTGAAGGCCGCCACCTTGTTGAGAACGTTCCAGATGGGGAAGGAAACTTATTGAGAAATCTTGCACAACCCCCCCCTCTTGATATTTTCGTAAGGAGTCTCAAAAATATTGAGGCAACTGAGTTTAGGTCGCCATCATCAGTTTTTCCACCACATTACTTGGGTACTGGGAATATTGCCCTACCTATCAGTATACGGCCTGGAATGATAAAAGATTTAAGGATATCTCTATATATATTTACTCTACTATTAACAATGGAGATGAAGAAGGCCTATTGATTTAGGCTCGTTATTGACTGACGTAACTGGTTATCACATTTACATGTTTTCCTACCATGTACTATGCCATGTATATATCTTGATGGATGTCTCCTTGTGATGAACGTACAATAAATGTCAACCATGTCTTCCCGTGGACCTGTTCACCTGCCGGCTTTTGGTGTATATGCTGACCATAATGTCTTGTATGAAAACCTGCAATCATTCGCGTATCCTGTATGATCCTCTATATTTATTCCAGTCGTAACACTTTCCTATTGTAAATGGTATGAAGGTGAGGCAGAGTTGTGTGTCACTTTTTTTTCTGATGCAGAAGAGCAGGCAGTGATAGGTAGATATTTTTTTTTTCAGGATAAGCAAGAGAAGGACAATATTAGACAAAAATACAACAAAAGTTAGGAAGCATTAAAGCAGCTGAGAGAGTGATGTCTGTTATGTGAAAATGATGCCAAAGTTTACAAAACATCACACCCACACATGTCCAGCAGTTGAGATAATATACACGTTTCATGTGGATTTCTAAAACTGCAGATATATAGAGTCCTGAAAAATGCTAATTCATTTGTTGATATTTCAGGTGAAGTTGACACAAGATTTTCATTCTGTGCTGTGGCTTGTCTTGCACTGTTGGTAAGCTGGCTTCTTTATTATTAGACAAGTAGTCATTGAAATGTTTATTTCTTGAATCATCACTTCACCTTTTCTTTGAACAGGCATGAAAACTCTTGTTTACTGTGTAGCTACTGCTGTTAATAAATTCTTTTTGTTGAATTCTTTTTTTCTGCCCTGATGCTGAATTAACTAGTCTCTTATTTCCTCACCATCTTCTGTCTCTTTCATTAGCTTGCTGTTATATGTATTCCTAGCTTCCTTTTGAATAAGATTGCTCTACTATTTTGACTTTCTTTGTTTACTCTGTCAGGACATCCTAATGAGTATTTGTGAACTGTCTTATGTTATTCTTTGTTTCAGCTGCCATATGATACTCTTTTTTTTGGTCGTCTTTTAGTTTCTCTTGTAACATCTGTGATATTCTCTTTTTTAGCTGTCTGTGATATTCTCTTTTTTAGCTGTCTGTGATATTCTTCTTTTTCTTTATTTTAGCTATGTGGGATTTTATTTTTACCTATTTGTGATATTCTCTTTTTTAGTTGGCTGTAGTTGTCTGTGGTATTCTCTTTTTTAGTTGGCTGTAGTTGTCTGTGGTATTCTCTTTTTTAGTTGGCTGTAGTTGTCTGTGGTATTCTCTTTTTTAGTTGGCTGTAGTTGTCTGTGGTATTCTCTTTTTTAGTTGGCTGTAGTTGTCTGTGGTATTCTCTTTTTTAGTTGGCTGTAGTTGTCTGTGGTATTCTCTTTTTTAGTTTGGCTGTTGTTTGTGGTATTCTCTTTTTTAGTTGACTGTAGTTGTCTGTAGTATTCTCTTTTTTAATTGTCTGTGATATTCTCTTTTTTAGTTGGCTGTGGTTGTCTATGGTGTGCTTTTTTTTAGTTGGCTGTGGTTGTCTATGGTATTCTCTTTTTCAGTTCTCTGTAGTTGTCTGTGGTATTCTCTTCTTTAGTTGGCTGTAGTTGTATGTGGTATTCTCTTTTTTAGTTGGCTGCGGTATTCTCTTTTTTAGTTGGCTGTAGTTGGCAGTGGTATTCTCTTTTTTAGTTGGCTGTGGTATTATCTTTTTTAGTTGGCTGTGGTATTATCTTTTTTAGTTGGCTGTGGTATTCTCTTTTTTAGTTGGCTGTAGTTGTCTGTGGTATTCTCTTTTTTAGTTGGCTGTAGTTGTCTGTGGTATTCTCTTTTTTAGTTGGCTGTAGTTGTCTGTGGTATTCTCCTTTTTAGTTGACTGTAGTTGTCTGTGGTATTCTCTTTTTTAGTTGGCTGTAGTTGTCTGTGGTATTCTCTTTTTTAGTTGACTGTAGTTGTCTGTGGTATTCTCTTTTTTAGTTGGCTGTAGTTGTCTGTGGTATTCTCTTTTTTAGTTGGCTGTAGTTGTCTGTGGTATTCTCTTTTTTAGTTGACTGTAGTTGTCTGTGGTATTCTCCTTTTTAGTTGACTGTAGTTGTCTGTGGTATTCTCCTTTTTAGTTGACTGTAGTTGTCTGTGGTATTCTGTTTTTTAATTGTCTGTAGTTGTCTGTGGTATTCTCTTTTTTAGTTGACTGTAGTTGTCTGTGGTATTCTCCTTTTTAGTTGACTGTAGTTGTCTGTGGTATTCTCTTTTTTAGTTGGCTGTAGTTGTCTGTGGTATTCTCCTTTTTAGTTGACTAGTTGTCTGTGGTATTCTCTTTTTTAGTTGGCTGTAGTTGTCTGTGGTATTCTCTTTTTTAGTTGGCTGTAGTTGTCTGTGGTATTCTCTTTTTTAGTTGGCTGTAGTTGTCTGTGGTATTCTCCTTTTTAGTTGACTGTAGTTGTCTGTGGTATTCTCTTTTTTAGTTGACTAGTTGTCTGTGGTATTCTCTTTTTTAGTTGGCTGTAGTTGTCTGTGGTATTCTCTTTTTTAGTTGACTGTAGTTGTCTGTGGTATTCTCTTTTTTAGTTGGCTGTAGTTGTCTGTGGTATTCTCTTTTTTAGTTTGGCTGTTGTTTGTGGTATTCTCTTTTTTAGTTGACGGTGGTATTATCTTTTTTAGTTGACTGCGGTATTATCTTTTTTAGTTGACGGTGGTATTATCTTTTTTAGTTGACTGCGGTATTATCTTTTTTAGTTGACGGTGGTATTATCTTTTTTAGTTGACTGCGGTATTATCTTTTTTAGTTGGCTGTGGTATTATATTTTTTTAGTTGGCTGTAGTTGCCTGTGGTATTCTCTTTTTTAGTTGGCTGTAGTTGTCTGTTGTATTCTCTTTTTTAATTGTCTGTGGTATTCTCTTTTTTAGTTGGCTGTGGTTGCCTGTGGTATTCTCTTTTTTAGTTGGCTCCTATTACCATCGCAATTTAGTTGACGGTGGTATATAAAAAAGACTTAATAGTTAAAAAAAACAGTGATGGAAGGCATGGTCCCTGGACTGAAAAAGGGGATTATCTTTTTTAGTTGACTGTGGTATTATAGAGAGTCTTTTAGTTGGCTGTGGGTCGACTTATAGAATTTTTCAGAGCAGCTGTAGTGGAGACTGCGGTATTATCTTTTTTAGTTGGCTGTGGTATTATCTTTTTTAGTTGGCTGTTGTTGGCTGCGGTATTCTCTTTTATAGTTGGCTGTGGTTGTCTGTGGTATTCTCTGTTTTAGTTGGCTGTAGTTGTCTGTGGTATTCTCTTTTTTAGTTGGCTGTGGTATTATCTTTTTTAGTTGGCTGTGGTATTCTCTTTTTTAGTTGGCTGTAGTTTGCAGTGATATTTCTTTTTTTAGTTGGCTGTGGTTGGCTGCGGTATTATCTTTTTTAGTTGACTGCGGTATTATCTTTTTTAGTTGGCTGTGGTATTATCTTTTTTAGTTGGCTGTGGTTGGCTGCGGTATTCTCTTTTATAGTTGGCTGCGGTATTATCTTTTTTTGGTTGGCTGCGGTATTATCTTTTTTAGTTGACTGCGGTATTATCTTTTTTAGTTGGCTGTGGTATTATATTTTTTTAGTTGGCTGTGGTATTATATTTTTTAGTTGACTGTGGTATTATATTTTTTAGTTGACTGTGGTATTATATTTTTTAGTTGGCTGTGGTATTCTCTTTTTTAGTTGGCTGTGGTATTATATTTTTTTAGTTGACTGTGTTATTCTCTTTTTTTGGTTGGCTGTGGTATTCTCTTTATTAGTTGGTTGCAGTATTATCTTTTTTAGTTGTCTGTGGTATTATATTTTTTTAGTTGGCTGTGGTATTCTCTTTTTTAGTTGGCTGTGGTATTATATTTTTTTAGTTGGCTGTGGTATTCTCTTTTTTAGTTGGCTGCGGTATTATATTTTTTTAGTTGGCTGTGGTATTATCTTTTTTAGTTGGCTGTGGTATTCTCTTTTTTAGTTGGCTGTGGTATTCTCTTTTTTAGTTGGCTGTGGTATTCTCTTTTTTAGTTGGCTGTGGTATTATCTTTTTTAGTTGACTGTGGTATTATATTTTTTAGTTGACTGTGGTATTATATTTTTTAGTTGACTGTGGTATTATATTTTTTAGTTGACTGTGGTATTATATTTTTTAGTTGACTGTGGTATTATATTTTTTAGTTGACTGTGGTATTATATTTTTTAGTTGACTGTGGTATTATATTTTTTAGCTGGCTGTGGTATTATATTTTTTAGTTGACTGCGGTATTATCTTTTTTAGTTGACTGTGGTATTATATTTTTTTAGCTGACTGTGGTATTCTCTGTTTTAAACTGTTTAAAGTATTATTCTTTCCATTCTTCAGTAAAACCCCATCTGTATGTCTTCAGGAATTTTTTTATTTATTTATTGATTGTCCATAGTTGAGTTCCACATGACAGTATTGGTTTTATGCAAAATTGAACTCTTTTCTTTTCTCCCTTTTGACAAAGATTTGTTGACGGGTACTTTTTATTTTACTCAATGTTGCTTTTCCTTGGGCTATTTTGGGAGTCCTCTTCCATCTAATTTTATTAATGTGCCAAGATATTTCAATAAATGGACTTATTTCAGAAGTGTCCAGTTTATTTTTATGCATTCTGGAATATTCTTTTTCTTCTGGATGACCATTAGTTCAGTCGTCTTGCTATTTAGGCTGAGGCATATATTGTCACCTTCTATTACTATCATATCAATTATTTCTTTTACCATTAGCCCTTTTTTATTTTGTTGCTGGTAAGACTTCATGATGAGCATATCACAGATTGTTTTTATTCTGCCTAGTGATCGATATTCCTGGCTTGGCTATAGACATCTAATTATGCTGTCACTGTACAGCATCAGGTGACAGCACATATGACAGAATGTTTAGATGCTGCCTAGTGATCGATATTCCTAGCTTGGCTATAGACATCTAATTATGCTGTCACTGTACAGCATCAGGTGACAGCACATATGACAGAATGTTTAGATGCTGCCTAGTGATCGATATCCCTGGCTTGGCTATACACATCTAATTATGCTGTAGTTTTTTTTTTTTTTTTTTTGCGTACGCCTGCTATTACTCGAGGTGAAATCTCAGGTTAGTATGTCTAGCCTGAGACTCATTTTTACGTGAGTATCCCTTTTTTTCTTGTACAGATACAGGTGTCCCTCGCCATTCAGGCAGATACTTGCCAATTTTGGAGGTACCCATTAGAGCTGGGTCGGCTCAGGAGCCACCAGTCCCTGGTCTACGACACTACTTCAAATGTACTCGCCAGGGCTCGAGTTAATCCAGTTGAAATACCGGTCTATGAAAAAGCTTCAAATGTCCTCGCCTGGATTTGATTCTGGGTCGTCCAGTCGCCAGCGCAGTTTGGTAACCACTACACCAGTACAGCTTCCTTTGCTGTAGCGATTGATATCCCCGGCTTTGCTATACACATCTAATTATGCTGTTACTGTACAGCATCAGATGGCAGCACATGTCATTATTTTGTCATTAGCATTTAAACTTTCAAACATATTGATTTACATTTACCATTTTTTATTTAACACATACCTTTCGATTGATTTTTTTTCTTATGTATATTTTACAGAATATTTTTACTTTAATGTTCATTATTGCCACTGTTAGTCTTCTTTCTTTCTGTTTTGTTTATGTTTGACCTAAAATTATATGTTTTCATTCATCACCACTTCTGGTTTTCTTCTTTCTTTCTTTACTTCATGTTTGTTTATTGGTTTTATTTATAACACATATCTAGTTTTGTTTGTTTTTGTACTTGTTGATAATTAATGTGATATTTGTTCAGATTTATTTTTCCAACATTTGTGCATACTTCTCATTTCAGAATCACCTGAGTGAGATTGACGTTGACAAGGCAGTAGATTTTGTTGTGTCATGTATGAACTTTGATGGAGCCTTTGGTTGTCGACCAGGCAGTGAATCACACTCAGGCCAGGTAGAAAGTAGTGCAGGGATCAAGGGGGATTCAAGATTATATACATTCTGTCGCATTTCTTTCAGGCACTTTGTTAAACTTGTTGTTCCTCCACTTCCGTATGATTGTGTAGCCACCGTGCACCAATCTGACCATTGTTTATTGTTAGTACACTCTGGCAGAAACTTCACACATTGCTTTTTATCTTGTGTCAGAACCTATGTCATTGGCTTAGACCAGGTTTTTTTTAACCTGCTGTCTACGAATGGTTTTTAAGGGGGTTTATGTACATCACCTAAAACTTTCTTCTGATTATGCTTTTATGTACGGAAATTTTTTTTTTTTAAGAAGGGGACCATAGCCATCATCAGACAATCAAAGGGGTCCATTTTTGCTTTCATCAGACAAAATCAAATGGGTCCATAGCTTTTTTTCAACAGACAATCAAATGGGTCCATAGCTTTCATCAGACAATCAAATGGGGTCCATAGCTTTCATCAGACAATCAAATGCGGGCAAGTCCATAGCTTTCATCAGACAATCAAATGGGTCCATAGCTTTCATCAGACAATCAAATGGGTCCATAGCTTACATCAGACAATCAAAGTGGTCCATGGCACAAAAACAGGTTAAGAAACCCTGGTTACAGGGAGCATTGCCTTAAAAACTGAATCATAAACAACACTTTTGTTAGCTGTATGAGAGTTACACAGTGAGTCACCTGTAGTTATACTGGTATATTCTGCCAGAGGGAACACTCATGTATATAGAAAATAATAGCACTGACCATTCTTATACTAAGTGGAATAGAGTCATCCGTAATGTCAGCTGATGTTTGCTGTTTGAAAATCTTCAAAACCAACTCACATTCTCACCAGGAGGTCATTCAGTATGAGGACCAAGAGAAGATATTTGGTGTATCAAGGTGATCTTGGCACAATTTTTTAAACAGGAGGTCATTCAGTATGAGGACCAAGAGAAGATATTTGGTGTATCAAGCTGATCTTGGCACAATTCCTTTAAACAGGAGGTCATTCAGTATGAGGACCAAGAGAAGATATTTGGTGTATCAAGGTGATCTTGGCACAATTCCTTTAAACAGGAGGTCATTCAGTATGAGGACCAAGAGAAGATATTTGGTGTATCAAGCTGATCTTGGCACAATTCCTTTAAACAGGAGGTCATTCAGTATGAGGACCAAGAGAAGATATTTGGTGTATCAAGGTGATCTTGGCACAATTCCTTTAAACAGGAGGTCATTCAGTATGAGGGACCAAGAGAAGATATTTGGTGTATCAAGCTGATCTTGGCACAATTCCTTTAAACAGGAGGTCATTCAGTATGAGGACCAAGAGAAGATATTTGGTGTATCTAGCTGATCTTGGCACAATTCCTTTAAACAGGAGGTCATTCAGTATGAGGACCAAGAGAAGATATTTGGTGTATCTAGCTGATCTTGGCACAATTCCTTTAAACAGGTCATTCAGTATGAGGACCAAGAGAAGATATTTGGTGTATCTAGCTGATCTTGGCACAATTCCTTTAAACAGGAGGTCATTCAGTATGAGGACCAAGAGAAGATATCTTGTGTATCTAGCTGATCTTGGCACAATTCCTTTAAACAGGAGGTCATTCAGTATGAGGACCAAGAGAAGATATTTGGTGTATCTAGCTGATCTTGGCACAATTCCTTTAAACAGGAGGTCATTCAGTATGAGGACCAAGAGAAGATATTTGGTGTATCTAGCTGATCTTGGCACAATTCCTTTAAACAGGAGGTCATTCAGTATGAGGACCAAGAGAAGATATTTGGTGTATCTAGCTGATCTTGGCACAATTCCTTTAATCATCATTCACCTTGTTGCACCTCGTAGAGCTTGGGGCCACAGATCTAGCTGGTTCCCTTACAGGAAACTTGCATCAAAGCATTCATATACAGTGGTGGTTTATGTAGCGGTCTGTTTTACTTAATAAGGTTGTTAGCTTCATACACAACCTCATAATGGTCACCTAACCCCATACACAACCTCGTAATGGTCACTTCTTATGAGATGCCAGAGGAAAAAGTAGAGTCCTATGTAGGGGAACTACATGGAGTTTTCTAAGATATCAATAGGGGAACTACATGGGATTGTTGTCTAAGATATCAATAGGGGAACTGCATGGAGTTGTCTAAGATATCAATAGGGGAACTACATGGAGTTGTCTAAGATATCACTAGGGGAACTACATGGAGTTGTCTAAGATATCAATAGGGGAACTACATAAAGTTGTCTAAGATATCAATAGGGGAACTACATGGAGTTGTTGTCTAAGATATCAATAGGGGAACTACATGGAGTTGTTGTCTAAGATATCAATAGGGGAACTACATGGAGTTGTCTAAGATATCAATAGGGGAACTACATGGAGTGGTCTAAGATATCAATAGGGGAACTACATGGAGTTATTGTCTAAGATATCAATATTGGAACTACATGGAGTTGTTGTCTAAGATATTAATAGGGGAACTACATGGAGTTGTCTAAGATATCAATAGGGGAACTACATGGGGTTGTCTAAGATATCAATAGGGGAACTACATGGAGTTGTCTAAGATATCAATAGGGGAACTACATGGAGTTGTCTAAGATAGCAATAGGGGAACTACATGGAGTTGTCTAAGATATCAATAGGGGAACTACATGGAGTTGCTGTCTAAGATATCAATAGGGGAACTACATGAAGTTGTTGTCTAAGATATCAATAGGGGAACTACATGGAGTTGTCTAAGGTGTCAATAGGGGAACTACATGGAATTGTTGTCTAAGATATCAATAGGGGAACTACATGGGGTTGTCTAAGATGTCAATAGGGGAACTACATGGAGTTGTTGTCTAAAATATTAATAGGGTAACTACATGGAGTTGTCTAAGATATCAATATGGGAACTACATGGAGTTGTTGTCTAAGATATGATGATAGGAAACTCTTTACAGAGCGATACAACAGGAAGCAATCTGATCATCAGAAGAGTCCCCCCGTCCGACAAGTGTTTCGGCCCTATATACTCCTTTACACTCTAAGGGGGGCGGGCCCACTTGGGTCATGACTCCCAAGCGTCTCAGCTTCCTGTTGTCTTGCATCGAAAATGAACCCATTTCACTTATGGTAGCAACTTTAAATTCCACAACTCCGCCAGCCGTGGAGGCAATTGTGAAAGTAACAAAGAGAAGACAAATTATTCCGTTCGTTCCGTCGCACACACTGAGACACCAGCGCGAAGTCAACGAGTCGCCACTGCGCGTTCCCCACTGGACTTTTGATACTGACACCCCTTATAGTATACACCGCTTGTCGCCCCTGAGTCGCAGCCCGTTCACTAGTCCACCACAAACCTCAGCGTATTGTGGACTTAGAAAAATTCCTGGTGTTTTCTGTACCGCAGCGTTTATTGTTACGATCTCCATTCCCCATTGCGGTTGTTCCACAGCCAGCCTGATGCCTTTTCGGCAGTTTCACTAAGCCTCTTCAGGGCCCTTGTTCTTGACTGTCCCCTCAGCCCCAACAGTTTCAATAGATCATACACTGATGCAGCCACAAGCCCTCTTGCGCCCACTTCAACAGCCATGACCCTTGCAGTGAACCCATCGTGTCTCAGATCCGCGGCCAGATCACTATACTTGGCCGCTTTGAACGAATGTTGCTCATCTAACCTGGATTCAAATGGCACGGTCAGTTCAATCAGTATGACCTGAAGCGTTGCTGCAGAATGAAGCACTATATCCGGCCGTCTCCGCGATTTTCGGATACTCTCTGGATAAGCCCCTCGTCCAGGTAGGTCTACCGCCATCTCCCAATCATTTGCACAATCAAGAAGAGATGGTAAACTGCTACCAGGTTTATTCGGTTTGGGGTGTGCTGACTTTCCTGCCCTCAGAAAGTATGTGTTTGCGGTGTCTGGCCGGACTTTGCTATTCGCCTTCATTCTTGCCAGATCTATTGTCGCAGCAAGCTCATTTAGCACTTTGTTATGGCGCCAAGTGTATCGCCCTTGCCCTAATGACACCTTACACGCTGAGAGCACGTGTTCAAGTGTCTGCCTCCCCTGGCACAGGGGGCACCGCTCATCATCCGACTTTCCCCATTTCACAAGGTTGGTGGCCGATGGCAGCAGGTCATACAGTGATCTGACAACGAAGCTGAGCCTAAGAGGTGCCATATGCCATATATCATTCCATGTCAAGGACCTCTGCAGGGCTCCTTCCCATGTAGTCCATTGGCCTTGTTGGACCTGCTGCACTGCTTTTTGCAACCTCTTATCATTCTCAGCTTCTCGTATCTCCTGAACTACCATGTCTCTGCGCTCCCTGCTTGATGCCTTGGACCACCAGCGGATGTCTCCATGACCAAATCCCCGTCTATTCGTTTGTGTGTATCCGATTACCTCCCTCAGTTTGAGTGACTCTTGGGCAGCATCAACAGCTTCTTCCACTTTCCACCCGTTTTCAGTGTGGGCTGAATGGACTTAACCACGTCATCAGCTGACTCGCGTAGCATCATTGCAAGCCTTGCCTTTCCAACTTTGTACTCTTCAACAACTGACTTGAAAGGAAGCAGAAGTTTTGACTTTTTGCAGTACAGTGCTACATCTGACAGACCTGGTGGTACTCCTAGCCATTTTCTCATGAACTTGTTGACCTTCTGCTCTATGGCTTCCACTGTACTTGTGCTTATTTCATATATAAGCAGTGGCCACAGCAACTTTGGTATCAACATGAACTGGAGGCACCACAGTTTGAACTTCCCCAGGAGTCTGCTTTGGTCTATGATCTGTAGCCCTCTGTCTGCCATTTCTATTGTCTGTTAATAGGGTAACTACATGGAGTTGTCTAAGATATCAATATGGGAACTACATGGAGTTGTTGTCTAAGATATCAATAGGGTAACTACATGGAGTTGTTTAAGATATCAATAGGGGAACTACATGGAGTTGTCTAAGATATTGTGGCCGTGGATTGTATTGAAGGTTCGGACCACTGCCCTTTCAGTAGATAGTATGTTGTAAGGTAAATGTGACAAAACTTCCTTCTCTCAGACTGACAAAATATTTTCTCATACTCTCTGTTGATTCAAACGAATTCACCTGAGTAATAGCAGTGAAGATGTCAAAGGTCGAACTTTATTAACAAGATTAGCAGTCTTTCATAACAACAGCTTCTTCAGCAACAAAAGTATTCAATATTCAAAACTGCAATTTCTTGTCTTCTTACTACTTGCTTATTTCAGCTATCACAATGTCATTTAATTCTTCAGGTAGAAACTTCTTGCCTCTCTTCCGTGCTGACCGTCTTTTTTTCTATGCTTATCTTTTCATATGTCTCTTGGTATATCTCACTGAGAGAAAACTGGCCATACCGCCAGGGCTGTCATTTTGCCAAGATTTTCATCTATTATTCTTCTCTGCTCAGACCTGATCTGCTGAGCTACACATGCTACTGATAAATCAAAAATGTTCAACATACCTTGTTTTGTTCTCAATCGAAATACACCTTTTCTTTCACAACTATCTTGTCCTCAGAATAAATACTATCACCACAAAATACTGACGTACACAAATTTATGATCAGTAATGTGTTGAGCATTTTTTCTATCTCTCTTTTATTCACAGCACATGTTGCTGATCACCTACGCTGAGTATGTTTTTCTCACACAAATCTTATGCTGAGCGCGTTTTGCAAAATCTAACTTTAACACTTGGGAGAAAACCCTTTTCTCTTCCTACGCCTAGCGCGTCTCAATAGCAACTGCCAAATTCCCGTTCTAACCTATCTTCATCCCCCCCCCCCCCCCCCCCCCCCCTAAACTGTGTTCACGCATCTCGACTTTCCCGTGCATAATTTTTTCCTCAACTCACTTAAAACCCGCAAGGGACCCAATCCTACATTATCTCCCTTTGCTGTTTTTAACTGAATACCATACCCTCTTCTTTAAAAGCTTACTACCAAAATCATACATGCTAATTTACTAAACCATAACTGATAACCCACTACATCTGCTTAACCCAAATCCAAACTTATTATCTACCAACCGAAATTGTGGAGTTTCCTCCCTTTTCTCAAAGCATCCCTTCACTCATTTTATCTCCCTTCAACTAAGACAAATAGTCTATATCTGCACCCATTCATATTTCCTAAACCATTTTTCTACACTCTTTTACCTTGCTAAAACCAAGCCACCGTTCACAATATCAATAGGGGAACTACATGGAGTTTTCTAAGATACCAATAGGGGAACTACATGGAGTTGTTGTCTAAGATATCAATAGGGGAACTACATGGAGTTGTTGTCTAAGATATCAATAGGGGAACTACATGGGGTTGTCTAAGATGTCAATAGGGGAACTACATGGAGTTGTTGTCTAAGATATCAATAGGGGAACTACATGGAGTTGTCTAAGATATCAATAGGGGAACTACATGGAGTTGTTGTCTAAGATATCAATAGGGGAACTACATGAAGTTGTCTAAAATATCAATAGGGGAACTACATGGAGTTGTCTAAGATATCAATAGGGGAACTACATGGAGTTGTCTAAGATATCAATAGGGGAACTACATAGAGTTGTTGTCTAAGATATCAAAAGGGGAACTACATGGGGTTATCTAAGATATCAATAGGGGAACTATATGGGGTTGTCTAAGATGTCAATAGGGGAACTACATGGAGTTGTTGTCTAAGATATCAATAGGGGAACTACATGGAGTTATCTAAGATATCAATATGGGAACTACATAGAGTTGTCTAAGATATCAATAGGGGAACTACATGGAGTTGTTGTTTAAGATATCAATAGGTAAACTACATGGAGTTGTCTAAGATATCAAAAGGGGAACTACATGGAGTTTTCTATGATATCAATAGGGGAACTACATGGAGTTGTTGTCTAAGATATCAATAGGGGAACTACATGGGGTTGTCTAAGATGTCAATAGGGGAACTACCTGGAGTTGTTGTCTAAGATATCAATATGGGAACTACATGGGGTTGTCTAAGATGTCAATAGGGGAACTACATGGAGTTGTTGTCTAAGATATCAATAGGGGAACTACATGGAGTTGTTGTCTAAGATATCAATAGGGGAACTACATGGGGTTGTCTAAGATATCAATAGGGGAACTACATGGAGTTGTTGTCTAAGATATCAATATGGGAACTACATGGGGTTGTCTAAGATATCAATAGGGGAACTACATGGGGTTGTCTAAGATGTCAATAGGGGAACTACATGGAGTTGTTGTCTAAGATATCAATAGGAGAACTACATGGAGTTGTCTAAGATATCAATATGGGAACTACATGGGGTTGTCTAAGATGTCAATATTGGAACTACATGGAGTTGTCTAGGATATCAATAGGGGAACTACATGGAAATGTCTAAGATATCAATAGGGAAACTACATGGAGTTGTCTAAATTATCAATAGGGGAACTACATGGAGTTGTCTAAATTATCAACAGGGGAACTACATGGAGTTGTCTAAATTATCAATAGGGGAACTACATGGAGTTGTTGTCTAAGATATCAATACGGGAACTACATGAAGTTGTTGTCTAAGATATCAATAAGGGAACTTTATAGAGTTGTCTAAGATATCAATAGGGGAAATACATGAAGTTGTTTCATGTTAAAATGATCAATCCTGAACAAAGTTGCTTGGAAGCTTGGAAATAAATATTATCATTAGACATGATTGAACATCTGTTAAAACCAAGCTAGATGAAGCTTTGTTCAGTATTACTGCATTATTATTTTCTGCTAAAGGGCACTGAAGAGGCTTAGTGAAACTGCCGAAAAGGCATCAGGCTGGCTGTGGAACAACCGCAATGGGCAATGGAAATCGTGACAATAAACGCTGTGGTACAGGAAACACCAGGAATTTTTCTAAGTCCACAATACGCTGAGTTTTTTGGTGTACTAGTGAACGGGCTGTGACTGAGGGGCAACAGGCGGTGTATATTATATGGGTGTCTGTCAGAATTTCAGTGGCGAACGCGCAGTGGCTAGACTCGTCGGCTTCGCGGTGGTGTCTCAGTGTGTGCGACGGAATGAATGGAATAATTTGTCTTCTCTTTGTTACTTTCACAATTGCCTCCACGGCTGGCGGAGTTGTGGATTAAAGTTGCTACCATAAGTGAAATGGGTTCCATTTTTGATACAAGACAACAGGAGGCTGAGACACTCGGGAGTCATGACCCAAGTGGGCTGCTCTCCTTAGAGTGTAAAGGAGTATATAGGGCCAAAACACTTATCGGATGGGGGGACCTCTTCTGATGATCAGATTGCGTCCTGTTGTATCGCTCTGTAAGAGTTTCCTATCATGGCTAAACATAAGCACATGCTCCAGGATCTGTTTTACAAAATCCAGTCAAGTATCATGCCACCAGGTGTAGGTGATCATGTAAGAAGCTTAATCATTTCCACATGAGCTGTCTTCGCAGGATTCTCGGGATCAAGTGGCATGATAGAGTATCTAATTCTGAGGTCCTCAACAGAGCACGTATCTCAAGCATCTACACATTGCTGCAGAGGGCCCAAACTAGATGGGCCAGACTTGTTGTTCGCATGCCCAAAAAACGCATCCCAAAGCAGTTGATGTACAGCGAACTCTCCATGGGTAAGCAAACAGTAGGGGGACAAAAGAAACGCTTCAAAGACACACTGAAAGCATCATTGAGCAGCTTCAAAATTGATGTCACCTCCTGGGAGACTATCGCACAGGATCGCTGTGCCTGGTGGAGAAACATTTCTCAACGCGCTCGCATTGCAGAACAGAATTTAGCTGATACGGCAGAAGGCAAGCGTGCTCCAAGAAAGGCCAGAATGCACAGCAACACTACTATCGACTCTAACCATGTGTGCCCCGTATGTGGCAGGGCCTGTAGGGCCAAAATAGGACTAATTAGCCACATGAGATCACGGCACAGATGTGTCACAACTCAAGTCTGAAGCTGTCGCCATCTTCGCTTGTGATGGGCAACTATTATTATTATTAGGTGATCATGTCCCTCCACAGATTTCAATTCCTTATGCTAGTTCTGTTTGCAGACCTCCTTCCCATATATAGTGTCAAGCTATCCATTAGTTCTCTCTCCATTAGTTTTCCTCTGTTTCAATTTCCTCTTGTTTTTTATGTTGTCACAATGTAATCATAAGCTGCTCTTCTCATTACATTACTTGTGACGATTGTCTTCTCCTTATCTTTGTCATTACATTTTTGTTGTTGTTCATTAGCTCTTCTTAACACATTAACTACCGAATTGAAAAACACACTGTGGCCAAATTAAAGTTTTTTCCAATTTTCATCCTGTAGGTGTATGCACAAAGAAAGCTGTAGTTTTCGTAATTGTTTGCAGATTTTTATGAATTACATGTCATTTTAAAGATAAATGAATGTACTATTACAATAAGCACAATTTGTAACTCTAATCGAGGTTGTTGCTATTTAACGGCCGTCTGATGGCCGAGGACTTGCAATATTTACACAATTATAACTGCTTGCGCCCTATCTCTATCAAAATCACTATTTCAATCAATGTGCACACCGTTGTCACTCTTGTCCTCGTCGCTAGATCTATCAGTCAATTGTTGAAACAAGTTTCTAGCCTATTCAGCCGTAAGACAAGATGTACAAGCATTTTTTGTGGTCCTATCACTATTTGGCACTGTAAACAGTTTTACACGATTTGGTAACTAACCCAAAACGCTGAAAAATATGAACATAATATCAATTTTCCAGTGTTCTACAACAACCATGCTTTGGGAATTTGTTTTCCAGTGGCAATTTAAAATTTCGAACCAAATCAGAAAGTGTTTCAGTACATTTTTCATTCTTTTTATTACTAAAAATAGATCGACACTCTGAGCGGCTCGCGGTCCAAATGATAGGATTTCAAAAGCCGCTCCCACCATCTCGCGGTAGTTAATGTGTTAAGCATTCTTCACTTCTTGTCTTAGCTGTCCTTGAAATTCATAAAAATTCTTCTCAGAAATCACATATCTGTTGCTTCCAGTGTTTGTTGCATGTTTTTACTTGTTGTGAAGAACTGGATTCCATACAGCACACATTTTTTTAATGAAGAAAACTATCCAGCTCAACCTCAGATGGGATATAAATACAGATCTACAACCTTCTATCCCAACACCCAAAAACTGAAATATTCTGAAAATCAAAAGTTACTTTAGGCTACTTTCAGTCACAATTTGGGCAATTTCTGACTATTTGGGTGGGCTACTTTTTGAACGCAGTTTATGAGACTTGGGCATTTTTGAGCATGATTTGGATGACATCTGAAAACCGAAAATATCTGGTTTCTGACACACAGCGGTCCCTGAAGATTTTGGATGACCTTTTAAAGACCTGTAGGATGTATAGTGTCCCTAATTTTAGATAATGCGTTTATTTGCCTATATTTGCTGTTGGCATTATTCCTCCTGTCCAGTTATTGTAAATAGAGTCAATAAAAATGTCCAAATTGTTAGTGTGTGTTTATTTTGTCCTGTGTTTTAGAATTGTAGGTTCTTCATACTTGTTATGGTGAAAAAAATAATATTGATTGGATTTAACACGTTGGAAACCTTTATTCTTGTCGTCTATGACAAGGTCTTATTGCATAAGTAGTTCCTCAGTGTATGGAATGCTGTTTCTGGTTAGCATATTGTATTCATACTCTCAGTGTAATTATTGATCCTAAAACTGTGTGTTTGTTTAGTGTTGTTCCATATATCATTATTCTGCATTTATTTGGAGGTCCTTCGCATGGACATACCTATTGTTACTGTTTTCTTGCTGTCTAGGCTAAGTCCTTTTTTCTGTACTTCTTTCACTGCTATATCTTTACAAAATCACTGAGTGATAAATTGAGGCTTCAGCCAACAAGGTCTTCCTCAGAGCAAAACAAACATGACAGCAGATCACTGCTTTTGTTTTTGAGGTTTGATAAAACTGCTGCTCATATTTTTATTGTAGATGTTCCCATTCTTGTACAAGTTCATTATTACCTGCTTTGTTCTTGTATACAGAGTACGACCATGGTTATATGTTCCCATTCTGGTACAACATGACTGCCACCTGCTTTAATCTTGTAAACAGATTGCTACCAGGGTTATATGTTCCCATTCTTGTACAACGACTGTTGTGGCCGGGCCCATGGGATTGGATATAAGGGAATGTGGTGGCTCTTCAGTATTTTAAGAGCTGGATACAGAAAGCTGCAGAGGGAGCAGAGGTTTCATTCTGTCGTTATATGTTGTTAGCCATCATGCTCTGGGTTAGCGCGCGCAGTTTTTGGTTTCGCGTCTGGTCTTTATTGTTCGCTCCATTTGACACTTGATATTTTCGATGAGCTGTCACGAGAACACAACTCGACCAGTCATACAATCAGCAAACATGCGCGCATAGTGCAGCGGACATCAACAGGTATAAAATGTCTCACATCTCGACAAATCTGTTCTTTTATCGCTAAAAACGGGTCAACGCTGTACCAGGGCAGTAAGGTGTCTGCTATCACTAACATCAGGTAGCTGGGTGTGGGCAGGGTTACAATATCAATGCCACATAAATCTCTTGGCGATAACAGTATCTACACCACGATCGTGCACGTGTCACATTCACATATTAGTAATGTTCAACCTTGAGCGCGCATCTAAGTGACTTGTTTACTTTGTCGCACTTGGAATCGCTGGCGTCCAGTTGAGTACAAGAAACGGTCTGGTATCTGACTTGAGTCCACCTTCGCGTGATCGACTACCAACTACGATCACTCACTACCAGCCGCATGGACTCGCTGCGTACTCGGTATGCAGTCGCGACTCGTGCTCTTCGTGCATCGTGACTTGATAGCACGCGCTCGATCAATCTAAGTATAAAATCTCTTGCTCAACTCGCATACACTGAACTCTTGTCCTAACTCCGACGATCTCATACCAGCTGTCATCTCTCGCTGCACACGAACAGTTACAACTCTCTCATGCAAACTGGACGGCGATTCAGCGAGGGAGTGACAATTTACCATGTATTATTATGGGGACTCACTACTGTTGTTCGTACTCGCGCTTTAGAGCTGCATCCACCCGATCGCGTATGTATCACCTCTTACGCGCTAATCACGTCACGTCAGTACGTCCCTCTCTCTCACGTAGCGCTAGGTCGCTCTGCGGTCGCTGGTAAGACGCTCGAGAGACAAGAGCTCACTATCCTACGACGATGCGACTCTCATCCTGCGGGCACCCGCGCACACCAGCGCTTCAACTCTTCTAGCGACATCTGGCGCAGCGACTATCTGCTCGCGTGTCTAATGAGCGGCTCGCACCCAGCGTAACGCTCCGCGCGTATCACTGCGGCGCGCTAGCGCTCTCTTGGCACTATTTGTTTCACAACATGAGCGGTAACAGTGTCGTCGGCGCTATGCCAGAAGCACTTATCTCCGCTTCCGCGCACTCGACTTAGCACCTCTCTACACACATCTTAGCGCGCGCGGTCACTGTCATCTACCGCGAGCGCGTCTGCACTCGCGGCGCGTTGGGATCGTTACTCGCGCGCACACGCGGACTCCGCTCTCACCAACTCGCGTCTTTCACGGCGTCGCGCTCATTCAACACACTCCGCGCACCTATACGCACGCTCACTCTCGTTTCGCGAAAGCGCGCTCGGCTATGGCATTGTGCGCGCGCTGTCCCTATCGCGCATACTCGCGAACACCTCGACACGCACTCTATCTCTCTGTCGCACTAGTCACGCGGGACACGCTGTGGACGGGCTCTCTCTACTGCACACATCCTCTCGCCTCCTACTTCCCCCCTCCTCACACCCCCTATCTCTTGCTGAGGGACTCTCATCACGCTATCTTTTTCGCGCCTCGTCTAAGTCACGCCCCTCGCAGCTCGTTGCTTTCGAGCGGACGGCGGCACTATATAGCTTCGCTTGCGTCTGCACACGCCCCACCTGATCACGGGCACACTATATCGTGCGCTCGATCTCGCGCTTCTGTTGATAAGTGGTCGACACGCGCACTCCAGCGCTACCGCGTGCGCGCCACCGCGACTTAATCTGATGTCTTCTTTTTTTCACGGCGCTCGCATCGTGAAAACGGCGATGCGCTCTCGCGCGCTCTAGAGCCACGCGCACCTCTATCGCGAACACGACCTCCTCTGGCGCACTCCACAGCCTCTTCACTGCTGCACATGCGGACTTGACTCGCGCTCTCGGCTCTCGGCGCAGATGCTGACTCTGATACTATCACTCTAGCTCGCAGCGCAACCAATATTTATCTCGCGCATCATGCGCGCACCGGTTCCGACTCGTACAGACCACTGCTTCATACGCTACACATCGCTCTCACACACACTCTGCTCTTTCACTTTAGCTGTTCTGCTCACACCTCGTACAGCGGCGATTGAAACTTCAGGCACCTCGCGAGGAAGTATCGCTCACTTCGGAATAAGCGTGCTCACCTCGGATATCACAACTCTCGCGCACTCGCTCTCACACCTCGTCGGTGGTCTGAATACTCACGCGTCAGGCTCCTTACGTGCTCGAGTGCTCCTCCTTGCTGCACACTCAACTCTATGTGTAATTTCTGCAACGTACTTGAGCTAGCTCGCACCGTGTCACTGTATATCGCCTGCGCAATAAGAGGGCTCGACGCGGCGAATGTCTCATACACCGCTCGCACTAATCACCACTAGTCCAACCAAAGGCGCTTTCGCACACTCCTCGGTGGATACCCGTCACTCTCAGCCTGCGCGCGTCACAGCTCTAGCTATGCAACTAATCGACGCGGCACGCAGCACTTCTGCTCTCTGCACCTAAGGCGCGTTTTTCACAATACGATCGCCTGTAGCCGCTCCTGCGTAGTCAACCCCCCACCCCACCCTCGCTTGTGGTTCTGCTGCGTACGCGCGGTTCTCGCGCAGCGCTACTATGCACCGACTCACTCTGTGTCACCATCATCACACCACACAATGTTGCTGTGCTCCCGTCAAGCTAGGCCGTTCTGCTCGTTCTGCAGCACGCAGGATCTCGACGCTCCTTCGACGTTTACCACGCGCGCTCTACAGCGTGAATGGAGTCTCTTCGCTCCGCGAACGCACGCTATTCGCTCGCGCGCTGCGGCTCACACCCAGTTTGCGTGAAACACCCCCCCAATTGACGCGTCGCATGACGGCACACTCTCTCTCAACACACTATAATCCTGTTGCGCGCGTCACCCCCCCTCTCGCCCGCGGTCTCGCGTTGTCTCACAGCGCGCGCACTGAGTAATAGCTCTCACCTATACTCCCCTGTATCTCTAGGCGAGACAGGATGACTCCCCTCTGTCTCTCTCCGTCTCGTCATGCTCGCCGCCGGGCGCGCTAGCTACCACATTCATGCCCCGGCTGCACGCTTGCCCCATGCACTTGCGTCGCGTGCGCGTCCGACACACTCGTTCGCCACGCGCACCTTCGTCGTTCTTACCATTCCAGCGTAATGTACGTCCGCGTCACCATCTCGCGCGGTTTAGTCACACTGACCCTGTCGCCTAGTGGCGGCCTTTGTCATTCGCGCACTGCGCTCTCTGCTTAAACCACCACGACGGCACGGTCATTCCACCCCCCATCCAGCGCTCGTTGCCTGCTAGAATATCGCACGGTCGTTTCCATTCCGCGCGACACAATTACTTCAGCTCTGGGCGACTACCCGCTAAGAACATTTGAATCTGGTTGTGCCTTCGCCCCCCCCTATCTCATCGCGCGCTGTCGAGGGCAGCGTCGCTCGTCCCCCCCCCCCCCCCCCCCCCCCCCCCCCCCCCCCCCCCCCCCCCCCCCCCCCACCCCTCATATTGCGTCTGGCGCGCTCGTACCTTCGCCCACTCCGCCCCCCGCTCGCACCTAAGGTTTGATTCTCCCAAAATCCCGCCCCGCCCCCCCCCTAGTCCCCCCCCCCCCCCCCCACCCCTACCGGCCCTTCAGGCGTTATATTGTGAACTCCTCCCCCCTCTTCTACAGTTCCCCCCCCCCCCCCCCCCCCCCCTTTCCCCCCCCCCCCCCCATTTTGTGCACCCCCCTCTCTCCCTCCCCCCCCCCCCTACCTCACCCATTGTATCCCCCCCCCCCCCCCCCCCCCCCCCCGCCCTGCGGCCCCCCCAGTCCCCCCGCAACTGAAACCCTACCCCCTCCCGCCCCCCCCCCCCCCCGCCCCCCACAGCGGGGTTCTGCAGGCAACTGTCCTCTCGATCTGCGGCCCCCCCCTCGCCTTTATATTCCGAGGGTTACCAAGCCCCACTCCTGGTTCGGACCCCCCCCCTACTTGCTACCCGCCCCCCCAGAATAGGTCCTGACCCCTGGTTCCCACATAGTCATGCCCCTCCCAGCTGGCCCCCCCTCCCCCCAATTTCCTGCTCATCTTCATTGGACCCCTACCCCCCCCTGTGCCCCCCCCCCCTGAGCCAACATTCTCAGCTCTCCCCGCACAAGTTCCCTCCGCCTTGCACAATGGTAGTGGGTCCCGCGCTCTGGTTGTGTATCTCCCCTACCAACTCTCACTGCGCCCCCCACCCCCCCCCAAAGCACGCTTAGCGCGCCCCCCCCCCCCCCGCTATTCCGCTGAATCGGTCCCCCCCCCACCCTTCCCCCCCCCTCGCGACTCTCGCGCCCGGCTCGACTGGACCATTCCCAGCCCCCCCCCCCCCCTTGGCTTCTACCCCCCCCCCCCCCCGTATGCTCTGTCTATGCACCCCGACCTCTGATCGGTCTCTCTTGTGCTCGCGCTCCTTGGCTAATCCCTTCACTCGATCAATCCGTGCCCCCCCCTCTACGCTTAAGGAGACGCAGTTTTGTCTGTTGTCCCCCCGGGAGCCCCCCTTCGATCGAGATATGCGCACCCTCAGCTGATCTCCCCCCCCCCCCCCAAAAGAGGTTCCCCCCCCTCCTCCTCACACACCTCGAAATCAGCACTTGACGTGTCTACTCCCCCCCAAACAACTGTGGCCCCCCCCCGCCCGCAATCTACCCCCGCTCGGTCTCGCTGGTGGAAGAGATGCAAAAGCTCACTCTTGGAACCCGTTTGGCGGCACCCCCCCCTTGTACACGATGTGACCCAGCCCCCCCCCCCCCGACGCGCCCATGACCCTTCCCACGTCACTTCTGCATACCCACTGCTCGCCATCTCTCCTACTCACCCCTTTTGTTGTTGCACACTCCACACTCACTACGCCCCCCCCCGCACCTCCAGCGCTATGATCGGTTCGCATATGTCTGCTTGCCAGGTCTCGCTACCCCCCCCCACCCCCCCCCCCCCCCCCCCCCCCGGTTTTTGGATCACATAAGAAGCGCGCACCCTCGCCTAGTACTATCTTCGGCGGTTACTATGTAAGAGCCACAATGCAACCCACGCCCCCCCCCCCCCCCCCCCTTTTGGTATATGGAAACCCTCACACTCCCTGCGCTTCGGCCTCGCTCACGGCAGGTTGCTTGTCCCACTCGACATAGGGGGGGACTAATCCGGAGAGGGTCTGACCCCCCCCCCGGCACAGCGCTGTATTCTTTGAAGCCCCCCCGCACCCCCGCTGGGCTAACCCCCCCCACTTCGCTGCTTACTAATTGCGCGCGCAAGCCTGCCTCATCTAGAGATTAAGTATCACCGCCCCTCCCCCCCATGCCCACTCTGCAGATTGCACACATTCTCCCCGCTCTCATCGCACGTTGCTAGCCGCACCAACGCTCTGCTTCCCCCTAAGTAACTACAAGCGCACACAGCTCGTACTCGTGGGGGCACGTCGATCACAGCGCTGGATGTGTCTGGCTGGCATTTGTTTTTTTTTGGCGTCACGCTGGCAGATGGTCCCCCCCCTAAACAGCGTTCCTATGATAAGGGGATCTATCCGGGCACAAACAACCATAGGGTTGGCAAGTATTCGCCCCCCCCCCCATATGGTCTCCACCCCCCCCATCATCCCTCCTGGTACTCACCCTGGTCCCCTGAGGGGGATTGAACACGCCCCCGCTACTTGAGCGGTTCAATACGTTGGGGACACGCTCACGCTCCTCGGTCCCCCCCCCCCCCCCCCTCACAGAAACCCCCCACCCCGGGGGTCGGTTTTTTTTACGCGTCACTTTTGGAGACCCCGCTCTCCGAATCCCGGTGCCGCTCGGTTTCCTCGGACATCGTGCGGGCAGGGGATATTTCAAGAGCAAACGGTTAACGCGCTCAGTCCAACGGGGGGAGGCCCCCCCCTATACGTCTCACAGTGTGTGATTACAAGTCGCGCGTTGCGCACGCTGTTCTTTAACACTCTGCAAAAACACCCCCGTTTTGTTTTCTAACTCGCGCTACCCAAACAAAATTGTCTGATAACCTCTCCCCCCCCCCCCCTTCCCATCGCTGGGCCTAGTGAATACGTGCTGGTGCGGCGAGCCACTCGCGGTTCTGAAGTTTCCCCCCCCCCCCACCCCCCCCCCCCCCCCCCCCGCCATTGTATGGATTAATGCACCCCCGTGGTCACTTCCCGAATGCTTCTCCCACTCGCGTGGATAGCACGATCCCTCTGCTCCCGGATTGTAGTGGTCTATGGGTATCGGCAATTTCAGCAGAATCGATTGCGCCTACAGCCCCCCCCGACTCCCCCGCTCATCAGTCTCGCCCTCGTGAATTTGCTCGGGGTCCCCCCCCCCCCCTCTCTCTCTGCGCGCACTGAGTCACCACCCCTGATCGGCAATGGCCCCCCCCCCCCCCCCCCCGTTTTTTGACGGTTACTAGGTGTCCCGATTCCCTCCGCCCGGCAGTGCCCCTTACCCATCCCCCATTACTCAAGTTTGTCCCCCGATTTCTACCCCCCCCTCCACCCCCACCTGTCATAAATCTCGGGAGGAGGTGGCGGGGCCAAACAGAATGAGGGGGTCCCTCCCCCCCCCCGCGGGGCCCGCGGCCCCTCCCCCCCCCCCCCCCCCCCCCCCCCTCCCAACCCCCCCGGATATATCTGTTATGCCCCCCCGGCCCCATTATCAAACCCGCCCCGCGCCATCGTCCCCCCTTGTGTGAGTCCTTTATAGGGCCTGTCCATGGAGCCCCCTTAAAAACCGGGATATTTTTTCCGGGGGGTCCCCCCCCCTCTTGATGTCAATGGCCCCCTCCCCCGAACTATGATACTGGGGCGGGATCCCCCCAGGGTTAAAATCGCTGCCTTTGGTTCACCCCTACTCCCCTTGGGCGGCCCCCCCCGGATTTTGCCCACTCCGCCTCTAAATCAGCGCCCTTCCCACCCCCCCGCCTCTTATCGGGTGACTACAACCCGACACTCATAGCGGTGTTGAATGGGTGTGCTCCCCCCCCCCCCCCCTGCACGCTGCCCCGGTGGGGAGGAGGTAAGCGCGCTCTGGCCTGGGAGGTACTGTCACTGCCCCCATCTACGCTCACTGCGGAGTGCCCCCTGTGCTCTCTGCCGGTGGCCCCAGCTGGCCACGTGACCCCCCCAGCTACCCGCCTTCGTTGCGAGCGCTATTGATGACAACGTTACCTTCATTATCTCACGTGGTTTGATAGTCGCGTACCCCCCCCCCAAACACCTCTCTGCAACTCACCCCCCCCCCCCCCGCCGACTCCCCCCCTCGCTCACCCCCTACCCCCCCCTCGCGCTAATTCCCCCCCGAGCGACCCCCGAGGTTGGAATACCCCCGCGTTGATCTCCCCTCCCGTATTCAGAGCGTGGTTAATGCGGACTAAAGGAGTACGACCCGGCCTCGCCACCCCTACCATTGCGAATCGTTTCCGGATGCTCTGCAGGAGAGGTGATGCTAGGCACCGTTTCGCGGCGAGATCTAGTGCGCATCCGACAGCCCCACTTCGGCTCTCCGAAGTGCCCCCCCCCCGTGCTCACACACGCACTCTTGATCCCGGCCCAATAATTCGTCATGATATCTCTTGTCATGATCCCACCCTTCCCAAGCCCCGGAGGTGCTTAGGCCGCTACGCCCTCTTTGTCTTGTTCTCACTTAACGGTGGGTAATTGACGATCTCAGGCTCTCGCGGAATCTGCGCACAACACACCCCCACTCTCGCTCGCAACCCCCCCCTACGCACTATTATCATCGCACTCGCGTTCTGACTTTCATACACGCGCACACAAACACTTGTTCTCACGCGCATCTCCCAATCTCGTTACTCACAGATTTCTCGACTCACCACAGGGTTTGTACTGGCTGCACTCGCTGTCTACATATTTATCGTTTCTCTCGGCGCTTCGCTCGCTTTATTAGTGATCGCTCTCTAGCACACTGTGGTATTAGTATGTAACTTATAAATATACTTGAAGCACATTAAAAAACGCACCACCCTGTATAATCAGGAAAAAACGAGTCGTGATATATCTATGTACTAATATAAGCTGCGCGCTTCTACTCGCTCGCTACATATTTGGTATATTTATTGACTCGCGCGTTCTATCTGAATAATCCAAGTGACCTCGCGGCGTCCATTCTACGGCTCGTACATCGGTTGTATTTGCGCTTGACTTCTCATTGCACTCTGTCTGTGCATCGGCAAGGCGACGACTAAAAACCAAATGCAACCAATAAATCTAAAATTCTTCTCACTCACATCACTCTCACCTCAGCGCTCCGCATGCGTCTTGTCAATCCACGCGCGCGCGAGCTTCGCAAACTCAGCACTCGCCCGCGCACAGCACGGCTCACCGCCCGGAATAACCACAAGTCTCACGCGCTAGGAACTTACGAGTACGGGGACTCGCAATATCGGTGAGCACCATTGCACTCACATCGCGTATCGAGCTCGCTCGCCGAGCTCGTTGCACAGACGCGCTCGCACGTCGTATAATCTCTCACTTGCGCTCATGTAGATCTCTGCGCTACTCTAGCCTACGTCACACTCACTGATGTCGCCTCTAGTAGGGGGCGCGCACACATCTGCTCATGCCGGCGCGCTCTAGGGCTCCAGGACACTAAGCGACAATCGGTCGCACTACATCTCATGGCTCTGCAGTCGCTGCGTAGTCGATTGCCTGTCGTACCTTGCATGCGGCTCCTCGCGTCGCAGCACCCTCTGTGCGCACGCGCTAGTCACATCGCGCGCACGCGGAGCTATATCGCACGCGCACCCTCTAGTCCACAGCGCGCATTACTTTTCTGTGAACGCAGGAGCAAACCATAGCATCCAGAACCTCATCTCGATATGTCACAGCATTAACATTTCCATGGAAGACATGAGAGGCAAGCGGATGGTGAAATGAAATTCCTCCCCAATGTGAAAATACAGCACATCACAGTCCAATCTCCTCGGGTCGCCACCTCTATTTGCTCATACTCGCTGTCGCGCACGCGCTACGGCTATAACCTCACTCGCCACTCTGCCCGCACTATCTCGCTGCCCAACTACGCTCAACAACATGCAGACACCACATACAAATCCGCATATGTTCCATCAGCAAGAAGGATATGTTGAATCTCTGCCTCTCAGTATCTGAGGGGGGGGAAAAATAGGACACCAGCAATAATCCACTGCCTCGCGCTAGTCCACGAGCTGTACATGTTGCGATCTGCGCACACAACTACTCTTTCGCTCGCGCGCTGCACTCGCTCACGATGTACTGTGAGTCACAAAAGTTTTGTGCCCTAACACTAGCTGGCTCGTCTTGCACTCGCCAAGCGGCTATATCTGCGCCTGTTATCTCGCATGATGTGCAGCTCGCTAAGGGACTTGTCAATCGACGCTGACGAGCTGTCGCAACACTCAGCGTAAACCCCTTCCTACCCAACTCTCGCTGCAGTCTCACTTCGCTCGCGCTTGGATCACGCTGCACTCGGAGACGTCGAAACGATTCGCACCTTAGTGCGGACCTCAGTGCACAATCACATGACCGTATGCTTCGCTCTGCAGGGGTATGAAACCTCGCGGCTACGCGTCTCGCGCTCGCGCGTCTAACTCAGGCGTCGCGCACTCTTCCTAGTCTCGCTACGCATCCGCAGGCGCACTTGCCCATCGTGTTCGCTCAGCTAATCCTCTGTCTCCAATTGCGAGATGTTACAAAGTAGCTGTGCACGTCGTTGAGGGCAATAAGCGTCATCTAAGCTACTCTGCGCAATCCTCGGGCCACGCGCTCGCACGCTATTCGCGTGCACGATCGCAACTCGTAACCAAATGGCTCGTTGGCTCCAAGGTCCATTTTGAGCATGATAGCTCGTGTAGTGGCGCGCTTCAAGCACATGTAAGCTGGGTGTTTTTTGTCCTCTCTCCTAGGACGTGCCTTCGTCTATAGGACTCGTAGTCATACTGCCATCTACTCAATGCTAAAGACTCACTCTTATCGAATAAAAGCGGAATCTCACTCGTGACTGGCCGTCTCTGACAGCTCTCGAAACATACTGCGCTGCGTCTGCTCTCTATCAACACCTAAAATAAAGCGTCGCGCATGTCCCCCTTAAACGCGCATGTCACCCCTACTCTATACTGCTGTCTCTGGAATAGCTTTTGATATGTGTTATGAAGAAACTATACCACAATGAACAATTGGGTAATACAAGATGGACAAATCGCGCTAAATATTTACACGCGGGGGACACATTAGGATTTCGCAGATGATGTAGCATTCTTAAGTTCAACACCAAGACAATCCCAAGAAGCAATAAATAATTTGTGTCATCTCTCGGTTAAAATGGGTCTCCAAATAAATGCCTCTAACTCTACACTATCTCGAGTGCAGAGATACTCGCTCGCACGCTCTAACTCGAACCTCTTGATATCACATCTTTGCACACGTGGACAAAATACTCTTATCGAAGAAAGTTTGAAAGTTTCAATCTACTACTCGACCTAAGTCAATACTCAATATTCTAAAAAACTTTTTTTTTTTTCTTTCTCTAACATTTCTATGTTTTTCTGGTCAATTTTAATGCGCTGTTTTTAAATCTGCAAACCGTTTTTCTCTATCAGGTCGGGATATCTAGAAATACGCAATTGAAGTTTTTTAACAAGGCATAAAGTATTATAACATCATTCATACAAGAAGTGTAACAGTTATGTAGGCTTGAATTTCTTTGCAGTCGACTTTCGTCGGTGAATGGCATGTGGTACATCGCGATGAAGCATCCAACAATAATCGGCAAGCATGGTCACACTCCACCGATACCACGCGCACATTGATAGCGTGATCTCCATTACGGCGATATCTTGATGGAATCGTTCTCCATGTTCATCGCTGACTTCGCCAAGGTTGTCAGGGAAAAAGTCAAGATGCGAATCAAGCACATGGATTTTGAGGGACATGTTACAGCCCATAATTATGTATGCATCTATGCACTGCTTAACAATATGCACATAGTCGACAGATTTGTGATTTCCCAGAAAGTTATCGACGATCGATTTGAATGCCATCCATGCGCGAAGTTCACTACCATGTCACAAGTTCTCGAATTGTTTGTCTGCAATAACTTTCCTAATCTGAGGTCCTACAAAGATACCTTCCTTTATCTTTGCATCGCTAACTTGCGGAAACTTTTCTCGAAGATAGTGAAAGCTTTGCTCGTTTTATCTAACGCTTTTACGAAATTCTTCATGAGCCCCAACTTTATATGTAACGGTGGTAAAATGATGCTGTCTTTTGTTAACTAATGGCTCACTGTATTACATTTTTATTATGCCAGAGATGCATACGATCCCTGATAGGCCACACCTTTCTTGTCTTTTTTATTGTTTTGCATAAATAATGTTCCTGTCTGTTGCGGCTGTCCCATTCACATCGGAAAGCAACAAAATTTAGTATACCCAGTCTGCATGACCGTTGAGAATTGCAATGACCTTTAGGTCTCCACAAATCCGCCATTGGTAGTCATTTTGTACTTTATTTTTGCCAAATAAAAGCCATATAGCAGAATAAAAAGTAGAATTATTTTGCATTTTATTAATTTTTAATAAGTTATATAGTAAAAATGAAACGGAGCAAATAACGGTTTCCCAAAAATATATTTATTCACAAATATCTTAAGAACCCGACGTGATAGAGATAAACGGATTTCAGATTTGAAATCAGCGCAAGAAACTGACCTAAGAACACTTATTCTTATATAAGAAAGAAAAATGTTGTTTGTCAGTGTTATTTAGGCAGTAAAATGACTCAGGATGGTGACACAACAAGAGAAATCCATACTAGAATTGCTTTGGCAGCTAGCGCCTTCAATAGATTATCTAACATTTGGAAATTACGATCATTGAATATACATACCAAGCTTCGTCTGTTTAATTCAAATGTTATCTCAGTGTTAACATACGGCTGTGAGAGTTGGAAAATAACAAAATCATTGGAGAACAAGCTGAATACATTCGAGAACAAATGTCTTAGAAAACTCATGAACATCAGTTGGAAAGAATTCAAGACTAATCGACAAATAAGAGAAGACTCTAGGCAGAAATATGTCTCCGACTATATAAGGAAAAGACGATGGTCATATATCGGTCATGTCCTACGAATGCAAAACAACAGAATACCACTACAGGCGCTCACTTGGGTTCCTGAGGGTAAGCGGAAAAAAGGAAGACCAAAAGAAACACTCAGAAGAACAATAATAAGAGAAGGAAGAACGTTGGGCCTAAATAATGTGCAAGAGCTAAGAATTTATTATTATTATTATTATACTGCCACAACGCGTACACATTTTCAGGGTCATAGCTGTTGGGAATCGTGTTGCACGTGTAACTTTCATTGTTTTCATGTAGTCTGTACACAAACCCGTGGGTTGAATCATGCACTTTCCATTCCAGCAGCCATTCGCTCTCTACCTCATGATAAACATGGGGGAAATCCATTCGCACACTTTTTTTTCCAGCTTCTCTGCATCAGTATATATAATAGTGGTGCGTTTTTAATGTGCTTCAGTATATAATGATAGATACATTTTTTTGTCAAAGCTTCTAGAGTTTATAAACAAATGAAATTTCAGTCAGCCACTTTCATTAATGCACCTTTGGCTTCCCAAGTATTAGTGATATTTGTTTTTGATTCTTTGTTCTTGAAGTGGTAGTCGAAACAGGGTAACTCAAATGCTGCATGTTATAAAATGTTTCAAACATTTTCAGGTGTATTGTTGCGTGGCCATGTTGTCCATCACAGGAAGACTTCATCATGTGAATGCAGACCAGCTAGGTTGGTGGCTGTGTGAGCGACAGCTGCCTTCAGGAGGACTTAATGGTTAGTGCAAATCTGTGGATGTTTGTTATGATGAAACTGCATACATGCCAAGTACTATGGGTTACCCATAATCTGTACTAGTAATTCTCGTTTTCAGATGTGTATGCCCCATACATAATTTCTTTACAGGTTTTCCGCCTAATTATTAAAAATACCGTCTAATAGATATACGTCTAATATATGATCTAATAAATAGATCATCTTGTGCCACACTTTAGTCAATATTTGCATCATTAGATTCAGCCAGATGATAGGCCACATGAATAAAAAAAAAACAGCCAATGAAATCAAGCTCCAATTTTTCTGTTGATGTGAGATTAGCGAGAGTCCACGTGGCGGATCTTTCATTTATTATTCTGCACTAATACTGACAGCAGCCGGCATGTTATGATAATTTTAACGATTATGTCGCATTGAGCATAATTTATCATTTACGGCTTTTTATAAGCATACAAAAAAAAGTGGATATCATTACATATTACTTGATTTCAGTAAAACTTGCAGAATCTGTGTAAGAAATGTAAATTTGAATAATAAGAAGAATTATGAAACTGAAAAAAAAAAATTACGAAAGCAAGGCAAATTTGCATCTTAACTCGATCAGAGGCATGGGAAAAGTTTCTTTAAAGTTACTTCTGTTCTAAGTTTTAATTTTATTTCTTTAAAAACATTGTCTGTGATTCTTCTTTGGTGGATATATCATTATTAAGATCATCCATATTCTGATTAAATAGTTAATTACTATCAATATTTGTTGTATTGATGATTGACACTAAAAGTCATATGGGTAATTGAAACTGCCAATTAGGTTAAAGTGGCTATATTAATTTTTGAAAGTCGGTAGAGAATAAATTAAGCTAGCGCTAGTTTATATTTTTGTTGGAAATTGTGAGCTTTTTGGTTTAACAAAAATTAATATGATCACGTGGTTTTATTATTTTTAAAATCATGTCTAATATTTATTGAAATAATTCAAAACCACCCTAGAAACCTCCCATTCCATATCATATGTTAGGATCATATAGTTTTGTTCCATTTTTCTCTTTGCAATAACAATGATAATGAAGTAATAAAATTAGTTGTGAGAACAGTGGGATATCTTCTTTGATGTCATCCTTGTAAGTCATGAACGTCTTTAGGGTTAAGATTAAGGTTTGGGTTCAGGATTTCTAACCCTTTCCCCTTATTACTGTGTCTCAGAATTATTTTATAAGGTCCTATCAATCACAAGATTTCCCAGTCTGTTAGTTATAGTTAAAGGCAGAAATAGACTAAATGATGACATGATTACATCATTTTTACAGTGTAAAACAAACTCACACATTTATTGTTTGGGTTTTAAAATAAGTGAAGACCTGCTTTAACTCATTCTAACCCAGGCATTTTTTCGGTTTTATCCAGGCAAATATGCAGACACTTTTTTTCTACAAGTGATGTTTTAAAAACAGGGTGTAGACTTACTTACTTACTTAGTCGTTCCCCTTCTACCGTGAGACACATATATTAATTTAATAGATATATGTATTATGTATCAAACTTTAGGATATTGGCTGCAGAATGTTGTGAAATACTGTTGAGTTCTTATGTGATGTTATAATTGTTTGTTATATCTTGTGAAGTGTATTTAAAAAAATAAAAATTATGCACATACACATAAATATTTCAGCTGTACTTAATCCCTTGGTAGTAAAACACCAAGAATTGAAACGTATATCCAAGTGAGAACTAAATCAAGAAGTTTGATAAAAAACAAATGAAAATAGTAATTTATATAAATTTTTTTCTGAAGTCACATATTGCTGAACTGAAATCTCACACATTCCTGTCCCATGCAAGTTAATTAATTTATTACTTAAAAATATCACGTTTGTTCAACGTCCTTATTGGAATCGAAAATAGGTTATTGTCGCTACCGATATCGCTAAAATTCATTTCCAAATTATATATTGAGGTTGATTCGTTAATAGTTTATGAGTGTTATGTATGTGACTACACTACATGTAAACAAATAACCCTATGACATCATTAACTGATAAAAGTATGCAAAAACTAAGCACCAATATAATTATTTCGCTACCAGTTCAAAATGTGATATCCACAGGAAGTGTTTACATGATATGAACACTCCATGGCCACTTATTTTCTATTTTGTTTGTTCAATTTCGCAATCTTATTAAGCGGGCATATCACGCGTCCTGCGGCTAGATCCAAAGCAACGCTAGCAACGGATATAAAGCACACTATTGTAACTTCATAATTTTTTTTTTCTATCACAAACGTTCACACACATGTGCTGGATGTAATGAAATAATTTTAAACTGGCTTATTGCCACATATTCTACAATTTTCTGCTCAAGTGCGGCATATATCACCTTGGCATTCCATATGCCCTGGGTATAATGAAATGCCTATCTGGTGCGCCATGTGCCCGTTTGGGCAGAATGAGTTTAAAGGCAAAGTCCACATACCTCAATTATAATGCAGCCCACTGTAACTGAAAATATTTTTACACGAGTTTACTCTTTTATGTTTTTTTGGTCTTTTTAAGGTTTTGTGGGTCTTTGTACATGTTCTTTGGATTTTTTTGTACTGATTTTTCATCTCCGAGGAGTGGCATGTATGGAATGGCTCAAAGTTTCCAAGTCATGTAACATGTGGATGACGTAGAGTTTCTGAGATACATAGTAAATGTGCACCACTCAAAATCTATGCTAGAAATGAATGCAGATCAGATATAGTGTCTGATCCACATTTTAATGTTTAATACAGAAACCACACACAGCATCAGTTCAATGTATTCATGTAAGCCACATATACTACAAGCTATGTGGGTTCCACAACCATCATATGGACTACACACAGCATCAGTTCAATGTATTCATGTAAACCACATATACTACAAGCTATGTGGGTTCCACAACCATTATATGGACTACACACAGCATCATTTCAACACATTCATGTAAACTACATATACAACAAGCCATGTGGGTTCCACAACCATCATATGGACTACACACAGCATATATTGTATTATGTTAGTCACACATTGGCTGTATCAAGCTTATCTAGTGTTATCTAACAAGAACAAAAGGTAGTCAAATGTGGCCTAGATGATATTGTCCTAAGTGTTGCCATCAAGGTTGTAGACAACGATAAGACATTAATTATAGTTTCACAAAATGTCTTTATAAAGATCATTAATTTATAGTTTCAGCTTCTGCACATGAAGATCGTCAATATGTAGTTTCTATCTGTTGAGATTTCCATTCTGAGCCCATTTGTTGAAAGCTCTAGCGTGATGCGGGTTCATAGATCTCATTGCTGCAAGTCTGTTGAATATTATCATTATTTGGCAGCTTGTAAGTCTTGACACAAAACCGTGGCCTTGGAGACTATAACTGGGGTATGAACCATGCGTTAACGCAGCAGTTTTCAACCTTTTTGATTACATGGCTCCTCTGACCAACTACATTCTTTCTGCGGCTCCCCTTGTGGGATAACTGGTAAAAACTCTAGCGATGTTTCGACATTTAGCTTAACTTTTTTTGAGCAGGAGAGCTGTGGAAAGGCTTTTAAACAATGTAATTTTTAAAATGTAATTTTAAAAAAAATGCAATTGGACAATCTGTGAAAAAATTACATGTACAGGAAAAAATATACACAAAGTGCATTTTGAAAACCCTTACTATGAAAAAGAAAACAGCACAGATAAAGTAGTTTCTTTCCAACATTTTTAAAAATTTTTGTCTGAAAATCATTAACTGATATACTGCACTCATGATTCAATCTCCATAACAAAAAACTTGTACAGTAAAACTAAAAAAAAAAATATGAAGAACAAAGTACCAGTCACCTCAGTGTGAAACTTGAGCTTGCTTGTTGTTACACAGCTTGTCATATCTTGGCACCAATTGAGATACAGCTACCCTCATTTCCTTCTCCACATCAAGTCTTGATCTGGTTTTTACGACAGCCACTGCTGAAAACCCTGCCTCGCAGAGATAGGAGGTTGCAAAAGGAATTAATATCTTCAGTGCTCTCTTGCTCAAGCTTGGGAATTCCTGTTTTACTGAATACTAACATTTTGGCAATGCCATGGATGGAAACTTTGCTTGTAGTGAAGAGTCTGATGAAAGTTCTATCAGTTCTTTCTCTTCTGCAGTACTGAAATCGAAGGAGCATCACTACTGAAGGGATTTTGAACCCACTGAAACCTGTCACAGTTTTCAGGAAAGTATTTTTCAAAATGAACACTGAGTTGAGATAAGTGTCCTTGAATTATAGAAACAATATCTGCACTAAAATCTATTTCATTGTCTGATATTTTGTTCTTTCATTTCTTTGGGTCCCAATATTGGCAGCAATAGAGAACGCAGTCAGCGACTCATAGCTTGACTGCCTGCGTCAGGACCAGCGAACCAGAGCTGGTCAAGACCGCACTCCACCTCCACGTGGTGGTCCTGGAAACAGTCTGCAGCAGTGCAGTCTGGCTGAGCGAGTGTGGATCGCAATGGGAAGGCAAACCCAGTCCTAAAAAATGCCGTGCAGAAGTCGGATGTGTCGACCGAAAGGTGCAGATATCACAGCTTAGGCGTAAACAGACACAACGCAACCACCGTCCTTTTCAGGACGAACGAGGAAGAAGAAGTTCTTTCATTTGACTCAGCTTTCTAGAGAAATATTCTCTTGGTTTGCCCACGTCATGAACACTTTCTAAATGGCGCTTCAATTTGCTAGGCAACATACATTGGACAGAGAGTAACTTTGATACACAAAACACACTGTGGACGTTCTTCATTGTTCACAAGAGTGCACGTGAAACCAAAATCTAAGTAACCTTCATCATATTTTCTATACTTACGTTTACTTTCCTCATTACCACTTTCATTGTCATCCTCAACAAGTTCTTGCTTTTTACTAACACTTGCCAAATTAAAAGAAAATCTGTCCATAGTTTATATCAAACTCACAACACAATCAAAAACGTTTGAAAACAGAAAATCACCGTGTTACCTACTATGGTCGTGCGAGGAGAATGTGTGGAAAGTTGATAGGTGGGTTGGGGGAGCGCGACTTCAAAGGCTGGCCAACATCAAAAGTGAAATTTCTCCGGGGTCATGCAGGTTGACAAACACCAAAAATGAAATTTCCCACAGCTCTGTGTTTTCTTTACAGCTAAGTACTAAAAAAATCGACGCCCACCAACGGCGTCTCTGACTGTCAGTCATGGCGCCCCTGCGCACAGGTTGAAAACCGCTGCGTTAACATGTGAACAATCAACTTTATCGAGAACACTGAAGAACTGGATAACAGTCAATCGCATTTATTGACACGAACTTACAATGATATGATGAAAATCCAGTAGAACACATAAAACAGCATTCAAGCACACCAAGCCTCAATGTGCTTCATCAATCATACACACACACCACACCTCAATGTGCTTCATCAATCATACACACACACCATGCCTCAGTGTGCTTCATCAATCATACACACACCACACCTCAATGTGCTTCATCAATCATACACACACACACCAAGCCTCAATGTGCTTCATCAATCATACACACTCCACACCTCAATGTGATTCACCAATCATACACACACACCACACCTCAATGTGCTTCATCAATCATACACACATCACATCTCAATGTGCTTCATCAATCATACACACATCACACCTCAATTTGCTTCATTAATCATACACACACACCACGCCTCAATGTGCTTCATCAATCATACACACACACCATGCCTCAATGTGTTTCATCAATCATATACACACACACACCATGCCTCAATGTGCTTCATCAATCATACATGCACTACCCCTCAATGTGCTTCATCAATGATACACACACCACACCTCAATTTGCTTCATCAATCATACACACACACACACCATGCCTCAATGTGCTTCATCAATCATACACACATCACCCCTCAATGTGCTTCATCAGTCATACACACACACACCACACCTCAATGTGCTTCATCAATCATACACACATCACACCTCAATTTGCTTCATCAATCATACACACACACACCATGCCTCAATGTGCTTCATCAATCATACACACACACACCATGCCTCAATGTGCTTCATCAATCATACACACACACACCACACCTCAATGTGCTTCATCAATCATACACACACACACCATGCCTCAATATGCTTCATCAATCATACACACACACACCATGCCTCAATGTGCTTCATCAATCATACACACCACACCTCAATGTGCTTCATCAATCATACACACATCACACCTCAATGTTCTTCATCAATGTGCTTCATCAATCATACACACACATCCAATATTCCAAATATTTCATAAGGAACTACTCTTCCTTTTATCCCATGGAGATGTATACACAGATCAAGGATCATCTACCAACCTTTCTCCTCCACACGTCATATCTCTTCCACCAACACCATTCAAAAGCCCCTTGGCAAACCCATACCACATCACACACCCAAGATTCACACCACGTTTCATAAAAATGCTCTGTGGTACAGAACCACAACAGCAAATACTAAATGTAGTCTTTTTGCACCCCAGAGCAGCTTCCAACACTATCCAACAGTTCAGTTTATTATTAGCCATACTGATTGTTCCCTATGGATCAGTGATAGAGCACTGATTTCTGTTGTGGGTAATCCAGTTTAGCAGTGCCCAATAGGCTGAGCTTGCTTTCATTTTCTCCTTTAACTTGCTTCTCCAGGTTCCCTTTGGCCTCCTTATCTTTCTTGTTCCTTGTAGGTTCCAGTTGAGAGCATGCCTTGTTTTGTGTCACATCGCTATTTCGCGGTGACGGAAATTTAGACTGGCAACAGTGTTAACTCCGAGTTTTGACAACAGTGGATAAAATACCCGCAAGCCATATGATCGGACGGGAAGCGGGAATTTTGGGCGCCAAGATAGGCATTGATCGTCTAGTTATGTCCGAGAGCGGCCGTACTGAGTTTTTCCCTGCCCATCAGTTTGCTGAGAAGAGTGTGCCATGAGATTCATATTCTGAGTTTTGCCTTCCTGCGGAGTATTTGGAGTGTAGTGTGTAATTCTAGTTCGGGATGGTAACTAGTGTCATTTTTCTACATACCGCAGAGTATTCGTTATCCAGTTTTGGAGGATTTTTCATTGTTATAGATTAGGGCCGCTAAGGCGAGCAGTGATCAGTTCATTGCTAATACTAGGCCACCATATTGTGTTATATGCAGGTATTAGCCAAGTCTATGGAGGCAAGTTTGCTCTGGCATGTATTTATGTGCCTAAATATATAATTCATATATTTGTAGCCTTGTGTGGCGATATTGTGTGCATTCGATCATTAAAGGGAAATTCCTGTTAAAGGTGTTATTTCTTATTGTCAGCATTATATGTGGTGGTCGTACCTTTAGAAGGACGAGCCTTGTTTATCAGTAGTACTGGTGTGTTTGCAAATCCACAGCATATAGTGCTGGTGACATTTTGCTAGTTGGTTGCTTGCTAGGGCAATATTTGATGCATCCCTGCTGTTTCTCTGGAATGTCCAGATGTGCTCTTTCTTGTTTTATTCTCATGTACAGGTCTGTTTATTATTACATTTAAACATCTGCTACAATGGATGCATTACAGAAGGTTAATAACTTCCCTAAGAAACTAGTAGTTAGTCTCTTCTCTCATTATCAAAACATCATTAATTTATAGTATTACTACAATACTTGCCATTAGTTTTAGTTTTCAGTTCTCACTGTCAGAAGACAAATAACACTTTACCTGCCACAAGTTTGTGCCCTACATTTTTTTTACTGTCACCAATTTCACCTTTTATTCCCGCTAAAATAGGGTTGCTACAGAAATAAGTCAATAAAAATCCCTGTACATAAAAATTTGTAATGTTTTTATAAAGTTTTACATTTTTAGTCCGTCAACAAAGTAGATTTTGGAACAACTCATGTCTTGCTGGAGTCGGAAAGGGCAGCAAAGAATAGTAACACTGTAACCTACCAAGCATGTTGTAAAAAGTGAGTAAGGAGGGTTGGGCATGGGGCCATCCACCCTATCCTGTAGATAATTTAAGCTACCAAAACTTTGACAACAATATGTATAAGTTAGCTAAGTGCAATAATTCATCTACATGCAGAAAAGACCTGGAGTCAGAAATGAAAATGATGATGAAATCATGGAAAGACCTGGAGCTGGTAACTAGTGACAAGAGGACTGTGTTTGTTGAAGGCTTGCATTCTCCCTGGGGAGTTGGTAGCAAGTGACTAGAGGACTGTGTTTGTTGAAGGCTTGTGTTCTCCCTGGGCAGCTGGTAGCAAGTGACTAGAGGACTGTGTTTGTTGAAGGCTTGTGTTCTCCCTGGGGAGATGGTAGCAAGTGACTAGAGAACTGTGTTTGTTGAAGGCTTGTGTTCTCCTTGGGGAGATGGTAGCAAGTGACTAGAGGACTGTGTTTGTTGAAGGCTTGTGTTCTCCCTGGGGAGATGGTAGCAAGTGACTAGAGGACTGTGTTTGTTGAAGGCTTGCGTTCTCCCTGGGGAGATGGTAGCAAGTGACTAGAGGACTGTGTTTGTTGAAGGCTTGCGTTCTCCCTGGGGAGATGGTAGCAAGTGACTAAAGGACTGTGTTTGTTGAAGGCTTGTGCTCCTTTGGGAGCTGAGGGGTTACAAGCAAATGGCAATGGTAAAACTGAAATATAGAACACTGCTGTGGTAACTCAATGAATACAAATGTCTTTCTGAATGGAAAAAGGTGCCTGAGAACTTACAGAAGAAATGTTTATTAGTAAACATAACTCTAGTTCTACATTTTCTTCATTATGGGCACAGTCTTTTTGGATGCCTGTTGGCATATTTACAAATGTCCTGGTTGTAAATTATTGGTGTTACAGAAAACCCCCATATAGGCCACCCTGACATTTGATGATTATTGAAGACGGCGTGGACCAAAAATTTGATAATCTTCAAAAATGGCATGTAAAGTATTAATTGACTTTTTTTAATCATCACATTATGAGAAAATGGTTAATTTATAGGTTATGAGAAGACCATAGAAAAGATAAAATGTTAATATTATGATCTGTTTTAGAAGTTGACTAGCAGAGAAACCGATGTTGCCTGAGTTAAAAAAAAAAATAGCTAAACTTTGAATAGATCACCTGGTTGTGGTACATCTGAGCCACCATTATTATCTGAGCAACCAGGACCAAACTTCCATGGTTATTGTTTTCTCGGATTAATCCAATGACAGTTATACATCTCACCTCCAGCATATATACTCCAGTCATTTCCTCCATTGTAGCTCACATGACCACATTTGGTGAGCATTCTGCTTTGTGACATTAGCTTTATAGGTTTCTAACCTTATTGTCAGTCCTTGTTGTTGTAGTTGTGAGTCCTTGTTGTTGTAGTTGTGAGTCCTTGTTGTTGTAGTTGTGAGTCCTTGTTGTTGTGAGTCCTTGATGTTGAAGTTGTGAGTCCTTGTTGTTGTAGTTGTGAGTCCTTTTTGTTGTAGTTATGAGTCTTTGTTGTTGTAGTTGTGTGTCCTTATTGTTGTAGTTATGAGTCTTTGTTGTTGTAGTTATGAGTCTTTGTTGTTGTAGTTGTGAGTCCTTGTTGTTGTAGTTGTGAGTCCTTGTTGTTGTAGTTATGAGTCCTTGATGTCGAATTTGTGAGTCATTGTAGTTGTGAGTCTTTTTTGTTGTAGTTATGAGTCTTTGTTGTTTTAGTTGTGTGTCCTTATTGTTGTAGTTGTGAGTCTTTTTTGTTGTAGTTATGAGTCTTTGTTGTTTTAGTTGTGTGTCCTTATTGTTGTAGTTGTGAGTCCTTGTTGTTTTAGTTGTGAGTCCTTATTGTTGTAGTTGTGAGTCCTTGTTGTTGTGAGCCCATGTTATTATAATTGTGAGTCCTTGTTGGTGTAGTTCATATAAATGTTGACAGTTGCATAACACCACCAAAGGTCACAACAACCTCATTATTATACCAATAAATAGTAGTTTTACTGTCTTCATAAAGCCAGTAAAATGGTTTACATACTCATTTCACTTCCATTGTTGGAGATGTAAGTGTGTAGTTTTTTTTAGGTTGATGTATGAAATTGTGTTAGGTTGGTTTATATCGTTTTGTGAGGTTGGTGTATTTAGTTTTTTTTTGAGATTGGTTCATATAGTTTTGTGAAGTTGATGTATATAGTTTTGTGTGGTTGTTGTATATAGTTTTTTTTAGGTTGATGTATAAAATTGTGTGAGGTTGGTTTATGTAGTTTTTGTGTAATTGTTGTATGTAGTTTTTTTCAGGTGGATGAATGAAATTTTGTGAGGTTGGTTTATGGAGTTTTGTGAGGTTGCCATAATAATGTATTGATTATTGGCTGCTTTAAAATATGCCAAATTTATTGCATTCATTATCATCATAATTTTCCTTTGTACTTATGATGAATTGAGCATTGGCTATACTAAACTGAGATATTGTTTTTATTGCTGGAACCTCCTACAGGAGAAGCTTGTCCAGTTTATTTTGGCTTGCCAAGATGAGGAAACAGGAGGGTTTGCTGACAGACCAGGAGATATGGTTAGTTTGTCATGTTTACTCATTCTTTAGTGTTTTCTGTCTGATCTTTATCTGCTTTTATTAGTAGTAGTAAGTCATCATCATCATCAAGTACCATGCCTAGTGGTGTAGGAGATCATATCTCTCCACAATTTCCTGTCTCTAGCACAATTTATCCAGTATTTGCTCTCTTTATCTTCCCCATCTCTTTTTTCCTTAAATTTTACCTGTTGTTACAACATATTCCAGCTTTTCTCTTCTCATAACATGCCCTAAAAAATGTGGATTGCTTCTTTATAAAGTGAAAAAAGTTTCCTTTGTGCACTGAACTCTTTCAGGTCATCTTCATTACTCTGTTTGTCCATGGTATATGTAACATTCTTCTGTAAAACCACATCTCTGTGGCCTCTAGTGCCTTCCTTACTTGTTTACAATTGTCCATGACTCACTCCCATATGTCAGGATTAGTTCTATATATCAGTGAAGGACTCTCTTTCTTACTTCCTTTCTTACTTCCATTGACAAAGACTTCTTGCATAAAATACTTTTCTTTTTATAGAATACTGCTTATGCCGGAGCTATTCTGCACTTCACTTCTGAGATGTATCTTCCATCTGTTGTTATTAATGTTCCCATGTATTTGAATCTATTGACCTGTTTTAAAACTGTTCTTGATAGTGCATTCTGGGGAAGCCCTTTTCTTTGAGACAACCATTGCTTCTGTTTTTTACTATTAAGGCTGAAGCCTTTATTTTCACTTTCTGTCACTATTGTACCAACCATTTCCTGCAGTTCCTTTTCACTTTTTGCTATAAAGACTGTATCATCAGCGTATCTCAAGCTGTTTATATTATGTCCACTAACGGGTATTCCTGATATGTGCTCCAGTGATCCCATTATACTTTCACTGTACATATTGAACAGATCTGGAGACAGCACACATCCCTGCCTGACACCCCTTTTTTACTTGCTGAAACTTCCTATTTAGTGGTGATTCTTACAGCTGCTGTTTGTTGTCAGTACATGTTCTGTTAATATGGATTTTAACAGATCATCAGTTTTTTTACCACTTTTGTCGATGTCATTTAAGAGTTTTGTTATCACTTCTACTCCCGAAGCTTCCATTTCCTTTACTGTTATACAATCTAGTCCAGGCGCTTTGCCTTTCTTCATGTGACACATAGCATCCTCTACCTCTGCCACAAGTATTGGAGGTCCTTCACAGCTGTCCTGGTCATTCAAATCTGGTCTTTCATCATCATACCGCTTGTTGATGTATTCTGTCCATCTTTCTATTGTGTTCTCATGACCAATTAACAATGCTCCTTCTTTTGATTTCAAACAGCCAGTGGCTGTGTCCTTCTGCCTGTTAACTCAATATTTGCTTGTACATAGATTTTGTGTCTTTTTTGTGCTGCACTTCAAGGTCTCTGAACTTCTGGTTTATCCATGCTTCTTTTGCCATTTTACATTTGTCACTATTTGTGACAAAACGGGGCGGCCTTTATCGATCTTTGTTTCTCTCCGGCAGTATTGGTACATTCGTGGTACTGATTTTTTTATGTGCTCTCAAGTATCGCACTTTTCTTTCTTTCGTCGTTATTTTTCGTTGTCACATCATAAAGCTTCAGAGGTGATTTGATATGACAGCTGCCCCTAACAACTATCTACCTCGCCCTCAGTGACAACCACCTGTTTTGGTTCACGGCTGATTATTCAGTATTCAGTACTAATCTCTAGATATAGAGAGTGTAGTGTTTTCATACTGAATGATTACGTTCAAATAGTCCAATAACTACACCTGGATGGTGACACTAGTGCATGCACAGTGGACAGCAATAATCAACCGTCTTCACTTCTTCTGATGACTAGGCTCTCAGCCAGTCAAGCTGCATTTCTTATTTTAGAAACCATTTGATTTTAAATTAAATTGATTTGTTACTTAAATTCAGTCTAGTTCTAGTTCTTACGGTAACATAACAGAGAGGCCATACAACCATCCACCACCCGGTTGACCCGCCTGGTAGGAGGACAGGTTCCTTCCTCAGTAAGTCATAGTAGACAGTGCTAAAGTAAACAAGTGGTCATCAGTCCCAAAGAACAAACAAACTTTGTTTTCAAAGCACTGAGAATGTAAGGCCCATTTTAACATTCTACCATTCCTTTCTCTTATTCTTTATACTGAATTCTTTTATTCTCACAGACAGGCATTTTACTTATTAAGGGGATGCACTACAGTGGAAACTAACTTTTGTTCTAATAACATTTTCAAACTTCTTATGTTCACAATAGACACAGTGTATGTCCGTGAACCAAATTCTACAGTTTATTTTGTTAAAAAACATGTGGTTACCATTGTAACCCAAAAAAACATCCGCTATATTGGATTTTTCACCAATTTTCAATAGCAAAAATCATGTTTCCCATTGACCAAACTTTATCAAATTGCACACACATGTTGTGACTGACAATTAAAACAATTTATCACATGCTTTTCTTGATAAGTTTAAATTCTATTTTTAATGATTAAAAAAAAAAACACTATATTTGTGTGAAAATTTTTTTTTAATAATATTTTTAAAAATATATCAAAGCAAATTACCAAAATATCAAAAAAAGCATATGATTATTTAAAGAGATTTATATATTACATGCTTGCCAAATTTGAGACTGGTCTATTAGATAGGTTGTTAGTTTTTAAATTTTTTGTTAATAAAATGTTAATTTTAAGAAAAATGCTTTTTACTCACCGAGTGCCTTGTCTTGTCCACTGTCACGAGTTGGATTTAAGTTAGAGTTATGCCTGAGTGTAGGACAAAACCCTAGTATGAGAAAAGACTAAGATGATAGATTGTGTTGGGAAAAATGATAGTGAATGTAGAAAGGTGAGTCTATTGGCTCGAGGATGATAACCGAGATTTAATCTTCCTCGCCAATCGTGACTTCAAGAATTGCTATAAATTCACCCCTCTCTGACTACCTTTAACAAACTAAAGGAGACAAGGTTAAACTAATACCACAGACACCACTATACAGACAACAGTTAAGGACTATATAGTGAAGAAGATGATCCAGTATGCATTAATAAGTTTATTATACAAATCAACATAAGTTCATAACACAGTAACAAATATATATATCATGCAAGGTTGCACTGACCTGGAAACAAAAAAAAAGAATCAATTTGATTATAAGCACACCAAATTAAACTCCAACCGCTTTCACTCCTACCTACACTCTGCTGGGGACAAAATTCAAATGATAAGTGATCTGAACTACAGTCTAATTTGGTGGGGCATCAACTATAGCCACCACTCTCTAATTCACTACTATTTCTAATGTCAATGTTCTGCTGGTCCTGCCTAAGCCTATCTGCACTGACTTCGTTACTACACAGCCTATCCTGAAATCTCCTGAACACTGCTACACAGCTAACTGCACCTCTAAACTTCAGCAGCTGTCCTGTGCTATGATCTATACAAAATTATGTCTCAGTTCTGCCTTTCTGGTCTACCACCTGTAGAGAGGATTTTAACCCTGTTGCTCTCCACAAATTCTGAGATTGACGACGACAGTATAAAAAGGACCCACTGGATTCTGGACTGAAAACTGTAGCTGGTTACTACTAACACATTTGGAGTTACCTGCCTGGTTACCCCTCTCTGGGCTGTGGGCCTTTAGCTCTATTATGGCCGATTCTATAAATGACACACCAACCCGCTTGCTTGGGTTCTATGGGTGTATATGAGCTTTAAGAAAACCATTTCACTGAAGACTGCGTCACTGCCTCGACCTGCTCTTTCTCACTCCCTCTATCTCTCTCTGGGGCCAATGTATTCAGAGCCGATACCCACCTCGGTACAAGCTCTTACGCCTCTTGCGTTTCCTTGACTTTTCTCTCCTGAGATGACTGGCTACCTTTGCCAGCTGTCAAGAAATGCCAAACTTCAAAATACTCTCATATTTGTACAAGTAACTTACCTATATTGTACTATTTTATTACAGTTGTTGCTCTAGCGTCATTATCTTAGCATGTTACCGCAAAACATGTAAACACCCAAAAATTTCCCCCTTCCTCTTGTGCATTTATTGGCAACCCGAACTAAGCTTGCCTTGCAGGCATTAACCATTTCAACCCTTTTGGCAACCCGAACTACGGCCGTGACCAATTGCTGTGGACACAAGAAATGCCACTATGCATACAACTTCAAAATACTCTCATATAATAACTTACATATTAGAACATATACAGTTGTTGCTCCAGTCACACTCATATCTTAGCACCAAAATGTAAACACCCAAAATAAAGACTGCTCCACTATTTCCCCTTCCTCTTGTGCACGACGATACATAAATATTTACTGACCCTGGGTCAACTACCCCCGACTACACCCTGTCTGTTTTTTGACGTCTTGACTGGCATGGTCATCGATACGCATGTTATGTCTTCCTTCTGTTACACCTGCAAGAATACTGGACAGTGGCAACTGAAAAATCAGCCTGACAAATTTGAACAATGGAAAGCAGAGCATCAGGACTGCTGCCGTAATTACGAAGGGTCAGCCGGAATGATGGAAGTAAAAGCCTGTGAGGTTCTCTGGCTTCGTTAATTGGCAAATCCGAAGCTACGTACACTGTTTTGCTATCAGATGGCGATTCCAAGGCCTACAACAGACTGTGACATCAAACCGTATGGTCCAGAAGTTGATACAACCACAGAAGAGTGCATCAACCATGTCACAAAGCGATTAGGCACTGCACTGAGAACACTCATTACTGACTGCAGGAAACAAGAAGTCACCCTTGGGGGAAATGGCCATGGTTGTCTGACCCACAATGCCATCCGAAAACTGTGTATTTACTACACCAGGGCCATCCACCAGCATAGTACAGCCTCAGAGATGAAACAAGCCATCATGGCTTTTCTCTACCATGTGTATTTGACAAACGACAAACTCCAACATAATTTTTGTCTGCCAGGCAAAAATTCCTGGTGTTTCTATCAGGCTTCCATGGCCAAAGGAGAAGCTGCCGGACCCCACGAGACGCAAGTTCACACTCTGCTAGACTACAACCTGCTTCATAAGCACTTAGCCCCTATTTATGAGTGTCTTACTGATCAGCATCTGCTCACGCGGTGTGAGCTAGGTGCAACTCAAAATGCAAATGAAAGCCTCCACAATGTTATATGGAGTCGTTGCAGCAAGCAGAAATTTGTGTCATTAAAAAAAGTCAAATTCAGTGTCCTTGTGGCCATTGGAGAGTTCAACTTTGGTCCATCGGCCAGTGCAGACACTGCCAACACCAATCAGTGACTTATAACCTCTAGTTAGCCATGTTGCATCAAAGCTGACAGCGATATCAATGACTTCTTTTTTTATTAATGTTATGATGCTGACTCTTAGCATGTTCAGCCCGGACGATGCTGACGGCACGTTGAAATACTGTAGAGTTGTGCATGGTATCCAAATGATCAAAAATTTGATCTGCATATTTCTGTACGTAGGTTTAGCACAGACTGTGTTATGAGAAGGACCATTCTTGCTCGCGCTCAAGTTCATTTTTATATCAGATCGACTTCGGCCAGCAGTGAAAGGCACTATTGGATCAGCGATTTGAACTATAGGCCTATCGGATAATGGTATGCAGACATACGTTGATGATAAGCCTACATCAGGTTGGTTATCATTCACCACTGCTTCGGTCGTAACATTGCTGGAAATTACACTTTTAACGTGCTCTAACAGCAGAAAGCTGCTTTGCTTTCTTACCTTTTCTTCCCATTTTGAAGTAATAGATCACAATTTAATTTGATTTAGACTGTAATCAAGAGAAACATATACCACGTTCAATGAAACAAAGTTATTTGTTTACGGTTGAAAGTACCTGTCGTGTTCCAGATTTGCGCAGACAAAGCTGAGCGTTGTTATGACTAATCAGAAAGATAAACACCAATGCCTCATAAATGGGCCTTGACCTCTCCTTATAAGGAAGTTAGTGTAAAACGATGGACAATTTTGAATGCCAAATCGTGGAGAGCTGTGTGAAATAAAGGTTTTGAATTTTCTATAATCTGGAAGACAAAGAAATGCTCTTTTCGGCGATACCAAATACTTCGCGATGTGCTCAGCATAACTAAGGTATTATTGAGATGCAAATCTTGCATTTTCGGCACAAATTTGCAAATCATAGCTTGGGGATAGTGCTGAAAATATGGTTTTTGACACATCAAATGCATTTTTTATGTTATAAAACCTTGCTCAATTGATTCCTCAATGATTATTTAATAAAATAAGCTCAGAAGTAAAAAAAATCGATATTTCAAGTAACGCAACATTGTAAAAGAGAAAACAATTGGTCAGCATTAAGAAAATAAAAGTGTATTTGTCTTTCAGGTTGACCCATTTCACACCGTGTTTGGACTGGCAGGCCTGTCCCTGATGGGTGACACATCTGTCAGACCAGTCAATCCAGTCTTCTGTATGCCTGAGGATATGATCAGGAAGACAGGCATTCAGCTGCAAAATTTGTAGCAGCTCCCATCTAACTGTGATTGTCTCTAGAGGATGTCATTGTTGACCAGCTAGTGTTGTATAGTTGATGACTGCGAGGTGATGCTGTAGTGTTCAAGACCAGTGTATCAACCAGAACTTGGCTTGCTAGAAAATTCTTCATGCTCTTGTAGGACTTTGAGCTTGAAACTAAAGAAAACTCAAAAGTTGCCACACTCGAGACAACAGACATTTTAGAAAAGGATTAACAGAAAAGGCAAGAATTAAAAGAAAAGCAAAATAAAATATCTTTGGTACTTGTGTCACAAAGCTGTCATTTTAGAGACATTTTGTATTTCAGTAAAATATATGGGGTATGAAGAACATACTTTTCTGCTGTTAAGACTAGTTGTTATAAAAGATACCAGCAACTTGACTGAGTCACAAAACCATACCTGCAGCATGACTGAGTCACAAGACCATACCAGCAACATGACCGAGTCACAAGACCATACCAGCAACATAACTGAGTCACTAGATGATACAAGCAATGTGACTGAGTCACAAGACCATACTAACAACTTGACTAGTCACAAAACCATAACAGCAACATGACTGAGTCACAATACCATACTAGCAACGTAACTGAGTCACTAGATGATACAAGCAATGTGACTGAGTCACAAGACCATACTAGCAACATGACTGGGTCACAAAACCATACCAGCATCATGACTGAGTCACAGTACCATACCAGCAGCATGACTGAGCCACAAGACCATTCCAGTAACATGGCTGAGTCACACTTTGATTCAGGTTTAATGGCTTGTGTATGTTCACGTCATCAGTCATCAGGCTCGGGGAACTAGTGCTATGATAGATCACCACTGGTCATGTCTGACCTGAGGCTGCTGAACTTCTGTAAGTAAGATACTTTGGTATTATTCTAATAAATGGTGGCTTCTATACTGCTAGCCTGTGTGGATAATGCATTGCATGCCATACAAGAGGGTGTTGTGTAGGAGACAAGCAAGATCATCATGTGTTTCTACAAATTACAGTAGAAGTTACCACTGCCAGACGTTGATTGCTTTAGCAGCACATTTCCATCAAGGAGGCCAGCTACGGTGGTGGACCGTTCTCTATAGTTAACCAGAGAAAAAGGAACAAGAAAAAGGCTGCTAATACTCCAATCCTTCCAGTAGAGCAGAAAATTGTTGACTGACATAGACTGCCTATTACATGTCCCTGTTTGTTATGTGTTACTAATGGCAACATATTAATTTTGCACTGCAGAGCTAATAATGTAATGAATTTTGAATTAGTGTATATTTTGAATGAAGTATTTCATGAGATAAAAAATAGGAGAAATTAAATAAATTGATCATACATAGAGGAAAATGCTGAAAATGAGTCCAAAAACTGTAAAATATACTTATTTTTTTTTTTTTTGGAGAGAGCGACCTATGAGCCGTATGGTACACTAGGTTACCCTATAGATCTACCCACTGGCCACATGGTGCACCGGCTTGATATGAGTTCTGAATTTGAACGAATAATTAGAAATTAAGTGGCTATAGCGTGTTCAAATCATATAAACACTTCTTGTGGACTACATGTTTTGAACTGGTAGCGAAAGAATTATTCTGCTGCTTAGTTTGTGCATACTTTTATCAATCAGTGATGCCATTAGGCATTTTTTTTACAAGTAGCATGGTCACATACATAACAGTCATAAACTTTAAACACATCAACTGCAAATATATTATTTCTAAATGAATTTTAGTGATATTTATAGAGATGATAACTTAATTTTGATTCCAAGAAAGACATTTAACAAATTTGATATTCTTAAGTAATAAATTAAACAGGTAGCGAAAGAAATATTCTGCTGCTTAATTCATACATACTTATATCAATCAATGATGTCTTTAGGCAGTTTTTTTTACAAAAAACATACTAGTCATAAACTATTAACGAATCAACTGCAAGTAGATATTTTATAAATGAATTTTAGCGATATTGATAGAGATAATAACTTATTCCGGGAAGGACGTTTAACAAATTTAATATCCTTAACACATTAACTACCGAATTGAAAAACACACTGTGGCCGAATTAAATTTTTTTCCATTTTCATCCTGTAGGTCTTAGCACAAAGTAAGCTGTAGTTTTCGTAAATGTTTACAAATTTTTATGAACTACACGTCATTTTAAAGATAAATGAATGTACTATTACAACAAACATCGTTTGTAACTCTAATAGAGGTTGTTGCTATTTAACGGCCCTCTGATGGCCGAATACTTGCAATATTTTCACAATTATAACTGCTTGCGCCCCATCTCTATCAAAATCACTATTTCAATCAATGTTCACACCGTTTTCACTCTTGTCCTCGTCGCTAGATCAATCAGTCAATTGTTGAAATACGTTTCTATCCTATTCAACCGTTAGACGAGATGTACACGCATTTTTTGTAGTCCTATCACTAGAGTCCACGGTAAACAGTTTTACATGATTTGGTAACTAACCCAAAATGCTGAAAAATATGAACATAATATCAATTTTCCAGTGTTTTACAACAACCATGCTTTGGGAATTTGTTTTCCGGTGGCAACTTAAAATCTCGAACCAGATCAGAAAGTGTTTCAGTACATTTTTCATTCGTTTTATTACTAAAATTAGATTGGCGCTCTGAGCGGCTTGCGGTCCAAATGTGTTTATTTTGTGAGCCACTGACATCGGCATGCGGTAGTTAATGTGTTAAGTAATCATCATGTAGCATGTCCTTTGCAGAACGTTGCTCTCATCACAGCCCGCCTGAAAGACTCTCGAATTCTAGCCAGCCTTCCTGCCTCCTTCAATGTCCTGTATCCACCGTCGTCTTGGTCGGCCCCTGCCTCACCTTCCAGGTACCATACCCTCCATTACTGCTCTCTCTAAACCACTATGATGTTTAATTTGGCCAAAGTATTTCAGTTTCTGGGACATGATATTGTTTATGAGCCAGTTTTCCTCGATGTTCAGGTCGTGTAGGATGTCTATATTTTTCTTCTTCTTGGTCCAAGATATTCTGAGAATTTTCCTGTAACACTTTGCTTCGAAAGATTAGATTTTTTCCTTTAATGTTTGAGAAATGGTCCATGATTCACATCCATACATTGCTACTGGAAAGATGCACGTTCTCAGAAGTTTTACTGTTATTAATTTGCTGGTGTTATTTCAGAGGTTCTTCATTTTATTTAACCTCTGTAATGCTGTGGCCAGTCTCCTTCTGACCTCTTTTGAGCAGTCTCCATTGTTGTTAATTATGGAGCCAAGATATTCATAATTTGTGACATTTTCAATTTCCTCGTCATTGATGGTAATTTTTGATTGGCAACTTGTTTTGTCAGTGGACATTATCTTTGTTTTTTTTTTTGTGTGTTCAGAAAAAGGTTCTGATCCTCACTGCGTCTTTTGACAGACAGGATTAACTGTTCTAGTCTCTTGGCACTGTTTGAAAGAATAACTGTGTCATCTGCATCCCTGAGTTCTGAGATCGCATTTCCACCAATTGTGAATGGATCGCAATGTTCACATTCTTGGTCACTCTGAACATTTCTCATTATATTTTCTGCATAGACGTTAAACAAGTATGGAGAGAGGATGCAACCCTGTCTTACTCCCCTTTTCACCTCAAACCATCCTGACAGATGCTTGTTGTTCATGATATAGTGTTTCAATTAGATGGATCAAATGCGCCGGAAACCCCATGTCTCTCATGATGTTCCATACTGTTTCTGTTCTATACCTGGACACGTGTGCGGACATGTTTTTATTTGGCTCTACATTTTGGATATTTTATTCTAAGTTGTTCCCATTTAATATGGATGGTTTATACATCCCTGTGTTGGCGGTTTTGTTTGACATACAATGAAATTGTTTATATTGTAATTGTGTTAAATTCACGTATTAATATTGTGTTTTTTCTGTATGGAATGACGGTATTGTGTCCTGCCACCATTTGTCAATAAATCGAAAACTACTTCAACAATTGTTACACATTCCTAATTCTGACGGTGACCTTCTGGCTAGGGAACAATAGAAAATGTTAAATTACAGGGCTTGTCAGCCCTCAAGCATGTAATTTGATCATGGCGAGCGGGGAGAACAGCGTCGTCGTATCAGCGATAGTAAAACCACCCAGAGATGGAAGATTACGCCCCTCTACAGTCGTTAAGAGCTACTGCCTTAACAAAGAAAAAGCCATACAAAGAAAACTTCATGCCTGGAGCAACCCTCCACATCTGATCATCAAACAAACGAACAAGGGTCAATGTTGCTCTGTTGAATTCCGTAACAGTCAACATTACGAAATTTTCAAACACACTTGCCTAGAATACTACAAAAGCTGTTCCATTGAAACCCGGAGCGATCAACTAAACGCTATTGTTGAGGATAAAATAAGCACAGACCTCCTCACAATACATCTGTATCACACAAAAAATAAGATTTTAGCCCAAGGAACGACAGAGTGAGTACAGACATGGTTGGACGTCGAATTTTCTCACCTCCAAAGATCAGCTCTAGATAAAACCATGATTGTAACTGATCCTACTTCTTCTCCAACAATGATAGGAGACGAGTCTACCAACGCAAAATCTCAGCTAACCATTGAAGCCAGTCCTCCTACCCCTGATCTACCACCACCAACCTGTGATCCAACACCACCCACTTTCGATCCAACACCACCCATATTTGATCCATCAGGACCCACCTTTACCCCTGATCTAACACCACCAACCTGTGATCCAGCACCATCCACTTTTGATCCAACACCACCCATATTTGATCCAACAGGACCCACCTTTACCCCTGATCTAACACCACCAACCTGTGATCCAACACCATCCACTTTCGATCCAACACCACCCATATTTGATCCAACAGGACCCACCTTTACCCCTGATCTAACACCACCAACCTGTGATCCAACAACACCCACTTTCGATCCAACACCACCCATATTTGATCCAACAGGACCCACCTCTAATGGACCGACAGCTCAAAAGCCCACAATAAATTATCTAGAAGTTCACATCAACCAACCCACTGAAGTCAGCGTAAACCACACTTTGAAAGATGCATTCATCACTTCTTCAGATAACCCACCCAATATGAACGAGACCAACCCATCATGCCTCCCAGATACAGCTACTTTCCAAGTCAGTGTAAACCACACATTGAGTGATGTATTCCCCAATTCTTCAGATAACCCATCCAATATGAACGAGACCAGCCCATCATGCCTCCCAGATACAGCTACTTTCCAAACAAAAGTGCCTGTCAATAGCGCAGATGTCTACTCATGCTCCACAAAATATCTATTAGCAAATGAGTGTGTTATGGAACAACTAAGCCAACGAACAGAGAAACACTTCTGTCAGGAGCTGGAAACTATAATTGAAAGTTCTCTGAAAAACGTGATTGAAAAATTCAAGCAGGATATAGAAAGCTCACTGAAAACAGAGCTTGAAACACTGAGACATGAAGTTATGACTCTCCGCAGAGAAAACACAAGGTTGGTTCATCACCTAAACCACCAACCTATTTCAAGTAATAAAAAAAAAGAAAATGGGGAGGTGACTGACAGCCCACGAGAAGCAATTCATCATGAATCTCCAGTTACACCACTTAACTTACCCACCCCTTCTCCAACACTCATTCCTCAAAACAAAGCATGTCCAGGACAGCATCATAACGTTAAAAGCCATAAGGACATTAGCAGCAGTGTAGGAAGAAGATTACGACCTAATAAAACATTCCCAATTGAAGTAAAAATTAGCAATCGATTTGGAAATCCGTCAATCCTATCTGCACAAGCAGATTCCGAAACAGCAACCTCAGAAGGAGATGACAGGGCACATAAACTCCAATGTCACTTGACACAAGATTCTGCTGACCACCTACTGCAAGACAACGAGCAATGGCACCAACAACGCCGTCGTACACGACCGCAGCCACATCCTGATCGTCACATTCCTCACAACACAACCAAAATTATTATAGGAGACTCATTGCTAAATGGCATTCACAGCGATCGAATGTCAAATACACCAGGGGAACTAGTCACTGTTATACCATTACCTGGAGCCGGAATAGTAGGAGTTATCAATGAAATAAGCCGTCTCAACACAAACACCAACATAAAGAAAACAACAATACATGTAGGGATAAACGACAGCACAAATGGACACACTCTTAACCTATCAGACATCTCCAGAATGATTGACACCATAAAACAAAAATTTCCCAACACATCCACATATATTTTGTCAATTATTCCACCCAGCTATGATAAAGCACGCCAAACTGTGGATATCAACAACAAGGTGCTTTACACTTTTTGTTCAAAACATAACACGTCTTTCATAAACAACACACCCTTTTTCACATCTAGGTCAGGTGCGCCAAAAAAACTGCTTTACAGAGATCAGGTGCACACTTCTAAACTAGGGACCAGCTAGCTAGCCAAAAATTTAAAGTTTCCTCAGAGGACACACCAGAAACACACACATTCATTCACCAGGGACACAAATTATACACTTAACTTAGTAAACCCAGGCACAACAGCTCATAACCATCAATCACCGTCCTCAGCTGACAAGCAAGTATCTAGAAAAGCTACATTTAAGCCCACCTCCCACGCTAACCTTTATGACCAAATGTATCTGCCACTACCCACACAACAGTCCCGCCAGCTGCTAACTGCACAACAGACACCACTGGACAGATTGGACTACAGGTAACACCCATTCACTTAATCGCAAAGCAGGAACTACAGCAAGAAAATGGGAGTTTTCTCATCCCGTCTCCACCCGCCCAGAACGGAATTCTCACAGTTCATCCGTTTTACGGCAACTGACTCAATATAGTCCAGACATATTAATGCAGGCTCTTCAGATGTCTATAAATGGCTCTACAGAACAAGATAAAAACCAAGCAACTTAAAACTGTTTTTTTTAAACAAGTTTGCAGTGTAACATTCGACCTGACGCGTTCTCTTCGGAAGCACTTTAATGACCTTTGTCCTGAGATAAAAGACATAGCTGAGTATCAGCGTAGAACTTTTAACTGTCACTTTTGGATGTTAATAATTTTTTTATTTTTTTTATTACTTTGTCTGTTTAAACATTTCTTTCTGTTCGTCAGAGCAGGGCGTATCTAAATTTGTTTCCAATTTAGTAATAACTCTATCGTATTAATACTATTGTTTTCTTATTATTATTATCTCTGTGCTTATTCCTCTCATTCCTATGCTCACCATTCTCTTTTACATCTCTTTTACATCTTTTATACATCTGCACCTTCGTTTTTTTCATATTGAGGAAAATTAGGAAATCCTCACAAAACTAACTAACTAAGTCACAGCGTGGACCTTTAACTGTCCCGGAAAGATTAATTCTCTACATTGACTGTGGTTGAAGTAAAAATATTCCTTTTTGTTCGGAACAGACTGTATTTTAAGATAAAAACCACACTTTTTGCAAAGATTAAGATACTGTAAACAGTGTCCACGGATTCTAGCAGTGCATATTTTATTACTTGTCTACAATTTTGTATAAACCATTGTGTACCAATTTTATTGCTTCTTACTCATTCCTACTCCCCTCATTATTTATTTCCTATTGACTATTATCATGTCCGAGTGCAAAAACTCTAATCAAAATATAGGCAATACAACTAATTCATGGCTTAAACTATCAGGGCTTAAAATTGGTCATTTAAACATTTACCACCTGCTAGGTAAGCTTTCTGAAGTCTCCACCTCCCTCCAACAAAACTTCCACATATTTGGTTTTTCTGAAACCCGTCTCGATGACAAAATTACAGATGACGAAATTAGGATTAATGGATTCATCACCATTCGCAGGGATCCTAACAGACAACATGAAACAGGGCTAGTCATATACATCTCAACATCTCTTCAGTACAGACGCCGTGATGATCTAGAACATACTGGCATTGAATGTCTATGGCTGGAAATAAAACTCCCCAACCTGACCCCCGTTTTAATTGGTTACCTGTACCGAAACCCTAGCTCTTCTACTGTATGGTTTGACACATTCTCACGAATGATGGACAACGTTTGGGCTTCTTCGAAGGAAATTATTCTACTGGGGGATTTCAATATTGACCTTCACAATCCGAACAACACGTGGAATGATATCACCATCTCATACAACCTCATACAGTTAATCAACCCACGAGAGTAACTGACTCATCATCTACACTAATTGATCATATCTATACGACCTGCCCAGAAAACATTATAGAATGCACAGTCCCACAGACATCATTAAGTGACCACTATCCTATTTGCTGTACCTGGACGAGAAAGGGGTTTAAAGCACCTAAAACGGAACACATCACAGTCCATTACAGGAATTTCAAAAACTTTAACATTCAATTATTCCTACAAGACCTACAAATATCCCCTCTCTCATACGTGTACCAACTTTCGCATCCAGAAGAAGCCATAACATACTGGACACAAACTTTCAACAACGTATTCGACAAACATGTTCCTATAAAGCAGGTTCGTGTCAAAAACATCAGAAAGACCCCATGGATAACCAACGAAATACTATCAACAATGAGAGAGTGGGACGAAGCACATAAGCTCAAAGATTTCAGCAGGTATCGGATGCTTAGAAACAAAGTACAATACCTCATTCATCAGGAAAAGAAACTACATTTCAGAAAGATGATTCAAGACAAAGCAAACAGCAAAGAAGTCTGGGCAGCCATTAGAACACTAACACACAAATCAAAGTCACTAAACTCTTTACCAAAAAGCTGCTCCATCACGGCAACTCATTTTAGCAACCACTTCAAAACAAAAATTAGCCTTCTCAAGTCGACACTAAAGCCAATGGACTGCGATATTAGTAAATTGACAGCCTTCTGCAACACTGAACACACCACAACAGATCTAAGACATATTCCTTTTCTAACAGTACATGAAGTTCTCAAATATATCTTGGCATTAAAAAACAACAATTCATCTGGGCTTGATGGTATCAGCAATAAGATTCTACGATACGCTGCGCCCATCATTTGCGACTCCTTAACCTATGTATACAACCAATGTATTGCACACAACTACTTCCCCACAGCATTTAAATCTGCCAAAGTGTACCCCCTCTATAAATCTGGCTCACATAGCGATCCCAACAGCTACAGACCAATATCCCTTCTATCATCTCTTTCAAAACCACTAGAGAAACACATTTACAACACCACATTTCAACACTTAACAACAAACAAACTGCTCATTGATAGCCAGTCAGGTTTCAGACCCAAACATTCCTGTCACACAGCTCTCACCAAAATGGCAGACAACTGGCTGTCAAACATAAATGATGGAAAATTATGTGGTGCTGTTTTGGTCGACTTCAAGAAAGCATTTGACATGATTGACCACACTATCTTGGTTCAAAAGTTGGAAATCCTCAGAATAGGCCCTAATCCACTAAACATCATCAAATCATTCCTGGCAGATCGACAACAGTTAGTGCTTCACAACGTCTCGGCATCAGATTTCTCGAAGGTAGTTACAGGAGTACCGCAGGGCTCTATTCTTGGGCCCCTACTCTTCGCAATGTTCATCAACGACCTGCCACTACATCTAAAATATTCAACTTGTGACCTCTTTGCAGATGATTGTACTATCTACACTAGTGACAATGACTGCGTGGCACTTGAAATGACTCTTCAAAGCGATGTAGACAATCTAACAAAATGGAGTAATATGAATCGTATGCCAGTAAACACAACAAAAACGAAATCTATGTTGATTACCACCAGACAGAAACTCCTAAGCTGCACCAAAAGATCGCTACAGCTGCACGCGGAATCAATACAAATTGAATATGTAACAGAACACAAAGTTCTAGGGATCACGATTGACCAGCACTTAACGTGGAACTCCCATGTACGGAATTTAACCAAACACTTAGCACAAAAGACGTACCAACTAGCCAAAATAAAACACTTCTTAGACGCAGACACTAGACTATTATTCTACACCTCACATATACAGACACATCTAGATTACTGCTCTACACTATGGGATTGTTGCCCTGCTTCCACCTCGAAGAGACTGCACTCCCTGCAAAAGAGAGCAGTACGTCTGATCACCGATAATCGCACGACACCACACACAAGGACAGGAAAAGAACCCAAAATACTGTCGCTAAAAAAACGTCTTCTCTACAACAAAGCCAAGCTGACTCACACAATTCTATCTAACAATGCCACGTCGTACCTAAGATCATTGTTTCAAACCAGTAGAAGGGAGGGACAACGATTACATCAGTTACGTCTGCCCAAACCTAGGATCGACCTGTTCAAAAAGAGTCTAGCCTATTCTGGTGGCTACTTATGGAACAGCCTTCCACACCACCTAAAAAGCCTACCTACACAATATTCTTTTAACAAAGCACTTTTCAAACACTTCCTCAACTACCCCCATAGAAACAGCATTTGCCTGTCAACATCTCATCCATAGGTCAACATTTCTTTTCCTCTTCCGCTCGTTTTTTTGTGTGAATAATTTGTTTTATATCCATGTAATATCATTATTATATTCACTTTAAAATATTATTATATAATGTAAGTATGTGTGAATGTACCCACATAATACTGTACTTTAGAAATGTGAGTCGTGAGAATGTACCTGCTTACCACTGTACATTAGAAATGTGAACTGTTTTTTTTTTCTTTTTTTTTTTTTTTTGTTACTGCTAAAAGACTTTTCCTGCCCCAGAAGTGCGTAAGAAAGTGTTATTATTATTATTTCATTTTCCACCAAGAATGTATGGACATAAGCGAGAATGTGTTTATGTAATTTTTGTATTGATGATTGATGACACATTCAAAAATACAGATTAATTGTAGACGGATTGACCGCATGAGTGAGTGTCGGTATACAGAATTTATTTATTGTTTTATTTATTTTATTTTATTATTACTTTTCCCCCCCAATAATAGCTTCTTTGTTTCAAAAAAAAAAAAACTGACTCATTTTTTTTATTATGATTGCATACTGTAAATGAATGCTGTTATGGTAACTTTATAATGTTGCATGCCTTTAAATCAGTGCTTAAAGCATCATGTGGGAATGAAAGGATATAGTATGCAAGATTAATGAGAGTGGAAGGGCAGAATGTTAGACGGGCTTGCGCGCCCAATTCTTTACCCTTCGAAAATAAAGTTCATTCGTTCCACAATTTCTGATGTACGCAGTCAAAGGCCTTGGTGTAATCTACAAAACAGGCATGAAGATCTACATTGTATTCTCTGCATTTCTTGAGGATGTTTCTTACATTAAAAATGTGGTCCCTCGTAACTCTGCCTTGTCTAAAACGTGCCTGTATTTCATGTTCTAACTTTCTTTCTATCCTCTTCATGATAATCTGCAAGAGGATTTTGCTGGCATGACTTATTAAAGCAGTAGTATGATAGTTGGTACACAGTTTCAAATTGCCTTTCTTTGGGAGAGGGATATACACAGATTGCACTGTTCCAGATCTTCACACATAGTGCATGATAAATGCAGACACTGGCTTCTCCTCCTGCTTGGATTAGTATCATTGCATCCTGGTGATTTCCCTTTCTTCAGGCTTTTGATTGCCACATGTACTCACTTGTCTTTCCTAATCTCTCTCCTGATGTTTCTTGTCTTTCCTTATCTCTCTCATTATGTTTCTTGTCTTTCCTAATCTCTCTCCTGATGTTTCTTGTCTTTCCTAATCTATCTCCTGATGTTTCTTGTCTTTCCTTATCTCTCTCCTGATGTTTCTTGTCTTTCCTAATCTCTCTCCTGGTGTTTCTTGTCTTTCCTAATCTCTCTCCTGATGTTTCTTGTGCAGTTTTTGTATTTGTCACTGTTCTGTTTTACCCCTGTTTGCTTCAATTTTCTTCTTTCTTCTATGAGCCTTAATGTTTCCTCCGTGATGTATATCTGCTTCTTATGCACTTTTCTAGGGATCATGTTTTCTGCTGAGATGAGAATATCTCTTGCGTGTGTAGCTAACTCATCTGGTGTCATATCCTCTTGTACAGCCATCAGTGCCTCGAATTGGTTTTGTACTTCTATGTTATATTCAGGTGGTATGGCGCTTACATCAAGACAGAGAGGTCGAGCACCTTTTGTCACTTTTTTCAATTTTAACTTAAAATCCTTAAGTAATAAATTAATAAAATTGTGTGGGACAGGACTGTGTAAGTGAGATAGCAGTTCTTCTTCTTCTTCGTACACTCTCAGACGTCCACTTGAATGTTCTCAAAGAAAGCAGTAGTCAGTTTGAGGCTATTTGAATCCCCGTAAAGCTTTTCCACGAAAGGAGCTGGCGTCGGCCATATGCACTTTCTCTGTACCACATATATGGGGCAATTTTGAAGCAGATGTTCAGCAGTCATTTTATCAGTGCCACAGTTACACTGATCGGTAGTTCCTATCTTTAGCTTGTGTGGCCGTCTAACAGACCACTTGAGCATTTATTCGTGCTAGAGTCTAGTCATAAATACTAAATAAAGAAAATACCATTTCCCTAAATAACAAGCAGAATTCTTAACTAAAATAAAAATTAACCTGAAGTACTAAGAGAAGGGAAGTGAGCAATATTTTTTGACTAGGTCACTTTTTGACACTAGGCATGCTGATCTTACCCGGCAGTCATCATAGAGACAACTTCATCACGCTATAAGCACGTGATGTCTGACCAATAAGTTATCAACAGAATAAGCTTCCCAACCAATGAGAAAACGTGGCCAGCTTCAGCTCTCTGCGTTTTGGCCGGCAAGAAATAAACCCAGTTAGTCCTGAAGAGAAGAGTGATGTGGTAAGACGTTGCCACGGTCAGGCCTCGTTAGTTGAAGTTTCAACAATGTTGTGCCCAAGTATTTCAAATGTGTAATTGTACACATTAGGACAAGTATTTAGTTGTGATTGACTCATGTAAGTAGTTACTCTCGCACTGCCATGATATGTTTTCAGCTCATATAGACTATGCATTTCAAAAGTGATAACCGGACTAAATTGAAATAGAAAATGAAGCGTAGACTAAGGAACGAAACCCACAGAAGAAAAACTACAACAAAAGGACTGCATATACTACGAAGCCTTTAGAATCCAAAGATTAAGGAATCCATGAAAAATATGAAATAATAATATGAGACATATTATTTTGGAATGGCATTTGACAGGAATAATGCACCTCATGAAGATACGACTAATTATTGCATACTGTACAAAATGTAACAAATGTTAACTTTTGTTTGAGAGCTAGTTGGATCAGTTATTGAAGTTAATAAAATAAATGGAAATAAAAAGGACTCTTGAAGATTTTGTGTGCTGGTTGGATAGTATAAAGACCCTGTCATGTTTCGTCAACGTATTTACCACTAAAGCTCTCTACCAATACCACCTATAGAAGGAAGTCTGGAACGAACCGCTGTACCCAGATAGAGTGTGAGTATTAAGAACTCTGGCGAGCTTTAAGCCAGTACACCAATACTCACCTAGACCTAAAATCCTAAACCTTTTTTTAGGCATAACAAAAAAATGGTACCTTAAACAGATCACCCTAAGATACAACCCGGCTACATAATTGTATAAATGGATATCATGCCCAGTCTTTCCTACCAGATACTACGGTCACATAGAGTGTATAAATGGTGCCTAGTGACCAGTCCTACAGAGAGCAAAAGATCACCGGGAGCCACTAGTCTAAGATAATTATTAAACATGGATCAGTTGTCAGCACACCTGCAACAATTCAATGTACAGGGACAGGCTATGCAGCAACATTTGGTGTAGTTTCAACGAAAACAGCTGGAGCCTTAGCACTGCCATCGCCAGGAAAATGTACGACAATCCTTTACCCGTGAGGAAAATGAACAGATTTGATAACGATTATTATACCACGAAGGACAACGTAACATACGTGGACGCGAGAAGTTACACTGTCCCTTATCAGAGACACGTACAAGACTACAACAACAGATCCCAGTGCAATAATGTCAGACGTAATGTTGATTTAGTGATGCACGAGAACCCAAGTAGAACATGGCAGAGACAGCAGTACACATCCCAGAATGTACCAAGTTCCAATCCCGGCAGAGTCCACTCATTTGTGCAACTGAGAAACTTACCACATTATTGCCATAGGCAAACAGAGAGTGCTCCACATAATTCCATTCGACAATCACACATCAAATATCGAGACCACAGTAACAAAATAAGTCTCATGGCCACGGTTGACAGCCATTGGAACAGTCTACAGAGGAGACATTCTCACATGGCAGTCCAAAATTTTATCAATGATATAAATTGACAAAAGATATGGCAGGTCAACAATATTACATCGACTGACCAACATACATGTTTAATATCAACAGAAGATGGACTAAGGGCACACATCAAACCTCTCAAACAATGGGACAAACCACTGCACAGACGTCAACGAGTTGATCTTGTTGCATCGAATCAGAAGAAATGGTCCCCCATTATCAATGTTCGACCTAAGGAACTGTATGCACAAGTGCATAAAACAACAATGGTTTGTGTGGCAACGCAAACAGATGTTGCCAAGTCCGATCAAAACACAACATAAACAGATGTTGCCAGGTCAGATCAAGCCCATGATGCATTGAACGCCCACGCATCATCTAAACACACTGGAACAATGGTAGAACGGTCAGCCATTCAGACGACTTCACAGTATATTCCAGTCACTGAACCAAGCACAGAGGAGCTGAGGGCAGAGATAAACGTTATTCTAAGAGACGGTGACCTTTACACCCTCACAGTCAAAAAGGTGTATTATTTACTGGAGGATGAGTTTGCTGTTAACTTATCTACCAGACGAGACAAAATTCGCAAATTGATAAGAATTGCACTTCAACAGGATGAAGGCGATGTGAACACAAGAAAGCAACATTGCACAGATAAAACAGATGACGGAGCAAAGGAATACCTATGTCAGCAAGAATCTGGTTTTGACACCCTTCATTATGATAGTAGCGTAGAATCCATGGACAACACTGCACCCATCGAGGTCCGCACCACTGTTAAACGCCTTTACTTTCCTTCCTCTGATGATTTGCCTCCAGCCACTAAGTTCGTAAAACTGCCACAAGAACATGTAAGAAGGAGGGTTCTTACAAAGCGTCAAAAAGTTTCCAAACAGAAAGATGACTTGCCAGCCACACCTCCCCCAGCTCAACCGCAGCCAACTCCCATCTCTCCAGCCTGCAGACAATCAGTCAACGCCACGTCACATGCTGTGCAACCTTCACAGTACGATTCCAGATTGTCTAGCCGAGAGATTGCAATGCTGGAAATGGTGAAGGAACTCAAGGACCTGGCAAGGTTTTTATAGGCACCCAGTTGTGTCCTCTGTACTTGTTAAGACAAGTACCAATCTACGCAAATGGGTATATTTTCTTTTTACCAACGATTTTTATTTTTTGCCGAACAACGAACATCTCCAATGTCACATTTTTATCATTTTTTTGGGGTGACAAGTCTCGTTTCAAAAAATTTTTTTTTTTTTTGGTGCGCAAACGTCCCCTGGATGAAATCTTTTTCAGGTTATGTGAAGATGACAGTACACTGATGTCCCAGTTTCAGTTTGAGATGTAACAGCCCCACTTGGTACAAGTTTTCCCACAGTGAGGTAACCGCTGATGATCAGATCACCCCCAGAAGAAACGGAAAGTTGTAAATTCTTTTTTCTGAGAATTTTAGTACTAACACTTATCATGAGCATGTATTCACTTTCACTCATTGTGTTTTTGACTCCACATCTAGGGCAGATCACAAGATAATGTTACCATTCTTTATGCTACACAATATGCCATACTATCATTTTAATTTGAAACATGAGAATTTATTGCGGATTGTTAAAACATTATGTATACTGAAGCACATTAAAAATGCACCACCTGTATAATCCAGGAACAGAGCGTGAAATGTAAATATAAGTGTTTACAAGTTTACATATTTGGAATCTTTATTCATTTTCCTATGAATCCATGCTGGTCATTAATTTGTACATTTGATTTTATGAAATTCATTGCATTCTGTGCAGGCAAGGCAGAAAACCAAAAATGCAACCAATAAAAAAATTCATTCACACTATCCTCAGTATTTGGTATGTCTACCGTGTGCTTGCAAACAAGCTTGGCAGCGGCTCCGCATGGAATGCACAAGTCTCTGAAGGAAATTCCAGGGAATCAAGTCTTATTCACGTGTAAGAGCAGCTTCGAGCTGTTGCAGATTAGCTGGAGAACCTTGCCTGTAGACTCTGCATCCAAGCTCGTCCAACAGATGTTCTATAGGGGACATGTCTGGTGATACGGCAGGCCAATCAGTCGTCACAATGTTCTGCTGCTGTAGATATTGCTGCGTATTGCATGTGGTGTGCGCACGTGCGTTATCCTGCTGGAGAAGCTGCAAGTCGGGATAATTTGTGAACGCAGGAGCAACCAATGCATCCAGAACCTCATCTCGATATGTCACAGCATTAACATTTCCACGGAAGATGTGAAGAGGCAAGCGATGGTGAAAACTGAATCCTGCCCAAATGTGAATACTGCCACTTCCGAATCGGTTGTGCTGACGAACACAGCAATCTGTAAAGCGCTGTCCACACCGTTGCCAAATCCGCATACGTCTATCAGCAAAGGATATGTTGAATCTGCTCTCGTCTGTGAATAGGACAGCATTCCACTGCAGTCTAGTCCATCTGACATGTTGCTCTGTCCATTGCAGGCGCTGCTGACGATGTCTGTGAGTCAAGTTTGTCCCAACATAAGGTTGTCTTGCAGTAAGGCCTGTATCTCTGAGTCATCGTATGACTGTCATTCGAGAGACTTGCCCACGTCTACCCACTATTGCTCTTGCTGTTTGACTTGCCGGGAGAGAACGATTCCTTAGGTGACTCAGCACAATATGATGATCTTGTGCAGGGGTAGTAACTCCTAGTTGGCCACTCCGAAGTCTATCCCAGGCACTGCCAGTGGTTCCGTAACGTTCATTGAGATGTACAATAGCGCTGTGGTGGCAATTTATCCTTCTGGCAATGGCCCGTGAGCTCATTCCGGTCTCCAACATACCAATGGCTTGTTGGCGGTCGTTTTCAGATAGTCGTGGCATTTCAAGCACATGTACTGGGTGTTTTGTCTCAACGGCCTTTTTATACCGAGTATACTGCCACAACGCGTACACATTTTCAGGGTCATAGCTGTTGGGAATCGTGTTGCACGTGTAACTTTCATTGTTTTCATGTAGTGTGTATCCAAACCCGTGGGTTGAATCATGCACTTTCCATTCCAGCAGCCATTCGCTCTCTACCTCATGACAAACACGGGGAAAATCCATTCCCACACTTTGTTTTTTCCAGCTTCTCGGCATCAGTATATATAATAGTGGTGCATTTTTAATGTGCTTTAGTATATTTCCACAGAACTTGAAAGTCATAGTTGAAATGCCACGCTTATTTGTTAAAGATAGTCTTGATGTTGCATTTAAAAAGAAAAATTTTAGGACCCTTGAGTCCAGTTACATGAATTGCACAAAAGAAAGAATTTTTTTATGCTAAGGATGCACACATTGAGAGTTCATCATCCTTCACTCTTTCACCCTTACAGATTTTCCTTCTTGTTCCAGAGATCGACTTGCCCTTTCTCATGCATCTTTGCATATTCCCGCGGTAACTTTGCATTATGCACTGATTGTTATTCTGTTGATTATCATTGATGCATCCTCTTACCTATGATATATATATTCCATTTATCGATCTATACTAGTAACTTTTATCTATTACAGCGATACTATTATAACATCCCTTGACAGAATATATGAACCATGTTATTGAAATCCATACACATGATTGTCATGGTATGCCATAAATTTTTCCAGAGATATATTTTGAGTGTAAAACCACACAATATTTTTGTGGGCACTGTTAGTTTTATTTCCTTCATTCAAGTCCATATATTGCTTATGTAATATCCATACATTTTTTTTGTTTAAGAAAATAGAGAAATTCAATCACTTTACAGAATTTTTTCTTTGACATTCTGTATGAAGATTATGTCACAATGTCATTGTAGAAAATGATTGTACATCCAACATTTGATCCACTATTACAGGACTTCTTTTTCCACTCCACCCCTCACACCCCCTTATCTTCCTCGTTTCCGAAAAGAGAAATGGTATAGGATTAATAAATTGTAAATACTTTCACTCAGACTTACTTAATTATTCTAATTGAGTTAATGTTCTGTTTGATAGATATTACATATTAAATATTCAGTTAATCCCTAGACAATTAGCCACAAAAACAACTATATAACCATTATTCAAGGTGGGATCTAGAGAGGTAGCAGCTAGATCTTAAGTGACCAACACTATCATCATACTTGAAGGTTTACAAAGCTTGACCCCATTTTTGATGTCGACACACCCTTACTCTTTTCAGAGAAGGGGTATTTCTTATAAGCCCAGTCTCTTATCTGGCACTATCCTGGTATCATCTGATACACCTTTGTGTCCAGGATAGCCTTCATTTTAATAACATCTGAACCTCTCGTGACACCAATTCCAGCGTCTGCCAGCTATGATGGTGTGTATGTCCTCCTGGTTACTCCCAATAAGCAGTGCTTGGTTACTAATGGTATTTGGCCAAAAGATTCAGAGAATTTTCCTTTAAGCAGATTATGCAGAAAGAGGACAGTTTCGACATTTCCTTCTCTGTTACTCTCCAACATTCCGCACCATAGAGAAGCACAGAAAGTACACAGCTCTCATACAGTCTTAATTTGATGTTTGTGCTGTACTGGGAAGACTTCCAAATGTTGTTGAGACTAGCAAAGGCTGTTCTCACTTTATTCATTCTGTTGTTAATGTAAGTAAATGTGTCTGTTCTAACTTCTGGTTCCTTATTGTTATTGGCTCAGGAATGCCCACATTGAGTGTCATGACCTCTGTCTTCTTCATATTGTTGTTCAGACCAACCTGCTGGCTATACTTATTCAGTCTATTGGTTTTTTCTTGACATAGATGTACTGTGACATATATTGCTGCATGCTGTAACAAGAAAGTGCAGTTGTTTTTACAGTTGCCTGGTCACTCTCCACTGAGTGACAAGTACTGTCATTATGGGTAATCTGACATTTTCTGTCTGTTGTAATGTATTAACCCATGTAAATGTATGTTGTAATGTATTAACCCATGTAAATGTATGTTATAATGTAATAATGTTTACTGTTCAAGACGTGGAAGATATAAGTGGGACAGAAACCATAACTGCAAGAGAACATGCATGCTGGGATGTGAACTTCCTACCAGCTGCTAGAGCTGGCTACATGCTCCATGGGCAGTCATCAAAGGAAATGATGAAATTACAATCATACAATCATTCTTATATTAATAGTTATTCTGTAACATAAGTTATTGTTGCAATCATACAATCATTCTTATATTAATAGTTATTGTTGCAATCATACAATCATACTTATATTAATAGTTATTCTGTAACATAAGTTATTGTTGCAATCATACAATCATTCTTATATTAATAGTTATTCCTTAACATAAGTTATTGTTGCAATCATACAATCATTCTTATATTAATAGTTATTCTGTAACGTGAGTTATTGTTGCAATCAAATCATATTTCATAACCTATCACCGATAATTTCGAGTTCACTGTATAGCTGAAAACAGTCACTATCAACTAGATAGGATTTTTTGGTGAATCGTACTTGTCAACCTGTACGAATTTTTCATACCTCACACTACAGTTAGCACAATTGCAAAGAACAAAGCTAAAGTGTTAGAGGAAATTAACTCTTACAATCCGGCAAGCCCCGTGAAGTGGCGCGGGTTTAGTACCAATTTTACGGCTCGCCCCGTGAAGTGGCGCGCGACGGTAACAATAGCTAAACTAGCACGTAAAAATGCAGTTTTAGCTCCCGTATAGTAAGAGTTAAAACTGCCACGCCAGTGCACACCAAACTGTCACAGATTGCCTCCCCTGCTTTGCAGTAGTGGTCCACCAGTGGCCAAAACACAACAGTATCTAAAATGGGTCGTCAAAGGTGTCTACCTTCGCACAAGAGTACTCTTGGCAGAGTTGTAGGTTGAAGGGTAATGATGCTTCTATCTCAAGGTAGTTTTGACAAGATATTTTAGGAAGGCAATAACAATGCTGCATAGGGCGGAACAATTGTTAACTTATATATGATTTGTCGCCTTTTGTGAAAAATTAAGCGATGGTTTTAGCCCGTTCAAGCCCCTTGCTGGTGTAAATCCAACGAAATTCTTTTCTAAGAATTAGCTCTATATATCTTAATATATGTTTAAGTATATATATATATATATATATATATATATATATATATATATATATATATATATATATATATATATATATATATATATATATATATATATATATATATATATATATATATATATTAACGAGACTTGCTCATACGTTTGCCTTCACACTTAAAATAACTGAATCAACTATGATTGTTATGTTTTAAAATAACATGTAACAAATTTAATAATCAATTAGTTTTAGCAAGTTAAAATAGTAGTGGAATGATGGTGAATTTGAGATGAAAATAAAATGTGTCTTCACAGAGTGTTGGTTGGGGATTTATATTTAACAAAGTTCTGTCCTTTTGCTGTTTCCTTGTACAAAATACTTAGCTCATCTAAGTGAATCTTGCAGCCAAGGTTTTGTCAATTCCTCTGTGGTGATGACACTTCACAGTCTGATAGCTTTGTTCCACGAACTTTTAGACAAATAAGAAAGAAGAAATGCTTCTGCTAAGTACATTTGTGGGCTGCAAATTAACAGGCACATCATTTTTGATGTCTACTCCCTAATGTTAGTCTCTCTGAATAGTTAAATTCTTTTTTGAGAATATACAGCATAACTCGGGGAAGATGATTAGAAATCACCAATATTCTTCTGGGTATTAAACTGGGAAAAAATGTACTTGGACAGCGCAAAATCAACGATTTGCCTGAATTACAATTAACAAGATACATACATCTCACAAAATGATACAATACATTTGAGGCACATGTGATGTAATCATCACTCATCACTGCTCCAGTTGGAGTCTGGGGTCACCAGTTCTGCTAATTTTCTGTATAACCAGCAAGAAACAATACTGTAGTGGTTTATGAATATACTCTTTTCATATGTTGAGGTTGCCAGCCTCCTATATATAACCACTTAGCAAGAAAAACATGTCAAATTCACATTTGTAAAGGTTTACACTTACCCCAAAGTAACTTTTGGGAACACAATCTCCTGGCACAGTTTAAAATGCTACACTGGATGCTTTCGAATGACTTGGTCTGGGACAATTTTTTATTCCTTTTATGACAGGTGATCAGATTCCTTAAGACTCCAGTCTTTGTATTTATAAATGTGGGTTTACTATTTTTTAAGTTTTAAAGTTGCCCAAATACTTCTGATGATAATTCTTTAAGTTTCCAGTCTTCGTATTTAAAATACAGGTTTACTTTTAAGTTTCAAAGTTGCCCTAATACTTCTGATCTGTCACTTATAATGTTGGAATTCTTAGTTCGATGACTTTCTGGCTCCTGGGAGTTGCTTTATTTAACATTGCGGTGCAGTCTGATCTGTGACTCCCGATTTCGCTAGTTTATATTTCCAATTTTCAGTTCAAAATCCCAGACTGTACTTCCGACGAAATTTGCAATGAAAGTCAAAGCTCTGGCTCTCAAATCAAGCCAATCAAAATCACTGAATTATAGGGGTAGGGGTGTTTAATGTAATCCTATTTAAAATATTACATTTTAAATTCCAACATGTGACCTCTTTCTAATAGTGCTGTAATACTTCCACTTGCCTCTGTACAAACTCACAAACACATGTATGAACTAAGTTCCTGTCTAGATGCTTTCTGCCAATATTGACTCGCCAGACAGATTATCTGTAATAATTACACTGGGTTAGTCTGGTGGAAGCTATTATCTCATTATCACCTGTGTCTTTGCCCATCCCTCAGACTGCTTTCCCAGACAGACAACATTGGCTTCCTTTGAATTGATCATGCGTGACCAGCTTGTGCTTACAATGATTTGTCGTAGATTTTTTATAGGGGAATTAAGACTTGGGTTGGTCCCTTCTGAATAGATTAGAATAAGTGATAGCCACAGTGAGAGATAGTAGTAGAAATAGATTTCCACGAGTGAAATGGTAGAAATAATAGAGGCTGTCCCTGAAATCGATAATCTTCTCTCTTTCAGCATATCTTCTACAACAGATTTAGAGGAGTCAGACAGTATATTATGACATATATTAATGATATGATTACCACTCACATATACACACACAAGTGACGACAGTTAGACGCACATACATGGAAACTATAACATTGATTATACAGATATTTTGGGAACGAGCTGACCGACACACTGGAATAAGTTTAAGTGAATTTTAATTATCATACTAAAATTCCATCACAACACATAAAATTTACATCAAGCAATACAAATAGTCATAAAGTCAATGAATTTCTACAAGAATGATAGACCCATTGGTATGATCCTTTCCCTCGATGTATAGCCCACAGTCCCGTTAGAAGAAAAGTGATAGCCCCCAAAGAGTCACGGATACATATGCTTTAGTCAAAGATTTCCCTTTAAAGGTATGAACAGACTTTGATACTCTGATCTATCCTAAGGAAAATATTGTTAGCAACAAAAACTTGCATAAAGAAATTTAAGACAGCAAAAATGGGTGCCAAATACAACAATAAAGGAATCACTCAGTCCTGCTTTCACTCTTTTCATTCAGCCGTGATCACGTGCTTTCATTTGTACTTACAGCTTTGGTAGCAACTTCTGGAAACACAGTTTTTAGGACATGCACATACAGAGTCTCAAATGGTAGACTTGGCCAAGAGAACCCCAGTTCCAAAAAGACAGGTTGGATTCACTTCTTCAGGGAACGTTTTCTTGGTTGTTCTTATTTTTTGGATCTCTGTTTAAGTCACATTAAAAATTGTCCAGGCACGAACGTTAACAGCGAGCAAAGTGTCAATAGCTTAGGTTTCTAGCAATGAGGAATGTCAGAAGTGATCTTCTCTCAGTATAGGACTTCATTTGGTCACACCACCACTAGTCAGAACTCTGTCGGAATGTTACTGATATTAATATTTTACTTGCCACAAAGGCTAAAATGTACTTGAGGTTTTTCTCAGGAAGAATTAATTCAGGATTGATGGGCCCGTTACTTCATTTAAATCTTAAAAATCAGGTAATGGGTACTCTGTCGTTCTGGATGCCAACGCAATGCCAGACATGTTTTACTTTATACTCCCAAGTCTTTAAGGGAAAAAAAATGTTTATGTTCTTTACAGGATATCTCTCTGTACTAAAACGCTGGTAGAGTTGGGCTACCCCCAGTTTCACTGAATAAAGAAAAAAAAACAACAATGAAATACTTATACATACTATTCCTCGGTTATAACTTACATTTTAAACTGCAATCGATACAGCTTGTCTTATCGTTTAAATCTCCCGTGAAATAAGTTATATACATAAAATCAATCATCATGAATTAGAAATACATCCGTATTTCATCAATACTCAATGATGAATCGGTGCAGTTATAAGTTAGTTTAAAAATATTATCGACTGGTTATTAGCAGTTAAATCAAATTCGTTTACAGCTGCATGAGTTAAGCTAGAAATTATAATTTATTCTGCTTTCCACTGAAACACGTCCACTAGAGAATATAACGGACTTATAATTTAATCACTCTGCATAAAAGAAACTAGTGAAATATAATAGGCGATTTAACACTTAATCACTTGCAAGATACTAGATATATTATATTTACCTCAACACAGAACTACTAAGAACTAAATCCACTTCAACCAACTAAATGCCATCTTCTATCAACAGAGATTCTTAGGAATCGAACGTAGGACGTTCTACGTCTTGACTGCAGAGTACTTTTTTTTTTCTTACGCCCGCTAATACTCGAGGCGAAATCTCAGGTTATTATTATTTAATGTCTAACCTGACATTGATTTTACGTGAGTATCCCTTTTCTTGTACAGAGACAGGTGTCCCTCTCCATTCAGGCAGATACTCGCCGATTTCGGAGGTACCCATTAGAGCTGGGTCGGCTCAGGAACCGCCAATCCCTGGTCGACGACACTCCTTCAAATGTGCTCGCCAGGTCTCGAGTTAAGACAGGTGTCCCTCGCCATTCAGGCAGATACTCGCCGATTTCGGAGGTACCCATTAGAGCTGGGTCGGCTCAGGAACCGCCAATCCCTGGTCGACGACACTCCTTCAAATGTGCTCGCCAGGTCTCGAGTTAATCCAGTCCAGTTTCCCGGTCGACGAAAAATCCTCAAATGCCGTCGCCCGGGTTTGATCCTGAATCACCCGGTCGCCAGAGCGGTGTTGTAACCACTATGCTAGCACAGCTCCCATGCGGAGTACTGAGTGACTGAGGTCTCAAACTCTGGTTAAATCTTAAACAGACAAAGGATCCCACGCTATTTCCCAAAACCCCCGTCTTTCCCTCTCTTAACACTTCCCATTTCTCGGGCGACTGCCATAAACTGCCAATTCGCGTCTTCACACCTACTACGACTATGGCCATCTCTGAGCGAGACGTGTGTTTCGCCTCACGTCTATCGCTGAGAAATCTACCGAAGAAACGCTGTGTCAGATGAAAATGCTAGACAATATGTCTGCTATCCCCTGTCTGTCGAGACGGATATTCACAGTATTTCGTCCACCTCCAGGGCCTGACACCTTACGTAATAAAGTGCGTTGCTAATATGAGAAAAAGAAACGGTAAAGTAAGAATGGGAAATAAATTTTGTCACAAACGAACGAATGCGAAAAACAGGAAAAGGATAAAAGAGCGATAATAAAGTAGAGGACACGGATAGAAAAGAAAAGAATATAGAAAATTTATTGATCATAAATCTCTATGCGACAGGATTGTCTCTTTCGAAAGTTGGCTAGACTGACTTACATGATAACCATATTACATGCTGACCTGTGTAATTAGCCTGGTATTATTACGAATCACTTGGTGAAATGTAAGCAAGTCTGGTAGTGGTCACAGCAAAACGACGAAGGTGCATAAAATATGCCAACTAAAAAGCGGATGAAGGAAGGAGAGAGGGCTCAAAAGTACATGTACAAACCCGTTTTGTGATATACCCCGTCACCTAAGATATTGCATTAAATATCCACGTTTGGGTGTAGACTTGCATGGTGTGTGCCGTCCTCTACGAGTGTTCTGGATGACAGTGTTTTTGTCCTCATCATACCTTTGGCGGGTATTTGAATTGCTCGCTTGGCAATGTGTACAGTTTAGCACATACTGAAAAACGTCTTCCCATCGTTTGGCCAATAATGAACCTCTTTAAGGTTACTCATAGTGGTTCCAATGGGAACATGTTCTCTGGATGAGGATTTGTGAGCCTCTGTCATAATGGAGGGTCTTAAGGGGAGAGGCACCACGAGTTGTCTTCCCCGCCTCGTCCATTGATAAATAATTCTATCTTCTTTGTGGAAAATTCCAGCTGAAGCATGGGTTGTCTCTATGTGACTCTGTTCAGAGTATGGCACTAGGGTAATATCATCATTCTGCGCTTGTCGTAACTCTGCTTTACTACACAGAAACGTCAAGTTGAGGTACGAGTTATCAAATGTTGAGTGTTGGGTCATCATCATCATCTCAGCCCATAACCCGTCGTGGGTCGTAGGGGTGCCATGGTGGAAGCATCAGCAGACAGGGTCCTCCACTGCTCTCTATCCTCAGCAATGCGTACAAGTGTGGAAAAACCGTGTCCTGCCCATTCTTTGATGTTATCAGCCCAGGATTTTCTCTGCCTTGCTCTTCTCCGTTTACCTTCGACTGTTCCCTGGAGGATCGTTTTCGAAAGGGAGTCATGACGAGTTACATGCCCAAACCAGGCAAGCTTTCGACGTTTCACTATTGACAACAGTGGTTCTTGGTGGCTTGCATAGGTGTTTATCTTCTCTCTAACATAGACATTTGTTTTGTGCTCTTTATAGCAAATGCGCAAAATTCTTCTAAAACATTTATGCTCGAAAGCCTGAATCCTTCGCTCCGTATCTGAGTGAGTGTTGGGTACGCTGCTCAAACTCTTTCTTGGTAGTTCATCCTCCTGGTTGTCCAAGTTATGGCGAACAGAGCAATCTCCCACAAACTGTCGAATATCGTGTCGCAAACCTGGGCAGAAGTAGTTCAATAAGACCTGTTTTCCTAGTGCAAACGAACCTTTAATGGAGTGGGGCAGGGTGGAATGCATTTCCTGCATTAGGTGGGTCAATATGGGAGTGGAACAACTAATTGTCTCATGTCCCCTACCCGTCTGTAAACTAAACCTATATCCCTGTCAAATGCTCCCTGAGGAGTCTGGCAGTAATTACCATACAACTTATTAAAACAAGGCTTTAAGGTTTTATTGGCCCTTTGTGCCTTCTTCAGCTCCGAAATGTTCGGGCTGGTTAGAGATAAGAGCTCAAAGGCTGCTTGGGTGTGTTCTCCCTCTTTTGTGTCGACCTGGACTCATGTGTGGGATCTCCAAGAAACACATATTTTCTCCCTAGATTGAGAGGGTAGACTAAATCGTCGGAAACTGCGGCATTGATTTTGCCCAGTACATATTGGGTTGAAACATCAGTTTCCACAACCTCAAGAAGTATAGGCTTTATACTGTTCTGGGGCCCCTGTATTTCTACAGTTTCACCAGTATATCGGTGGGCCTTCACCAAAAAGAGGGAAACTAGAGCTGAATGTTCTAAGCCCAAATCATAAGCACTGTATGGTGTGATTACCAATGGCCACTTGCTCAGTAATAGAGGGGTGGCTGGGATTCTGTTCATATGAATAGGGGTCATGGTTCACTATCAGCCCCCTGATCAGGCATGCGAAATTATAAGGGCCTGTTTTTTGCCTCTTACAATCCGATGTAAAATGCGTATCGGTTTTGCACGATTTACAATATCGTCTTTCAGTTCCCTGGGCTGAATTGCTTTGTTTCTGCCTATAATCGTCCTGTGATTATTGTTGTTGCTGTTGTGACGTATTGTGTGAGGCGTTGTTAATGTTTGAGTCAGTAACGGGGCGCTCCTCTCGTTTGGGGTGACTGTCGTGTGGGTGCCTTTTAGATGGGTTCACTTCCGACTGGGCAGTGTGCGGTCAGCAAACAGTGCTACCTGATCAACAGTTTCGGCCCCGTACCCCGCCAGCAACCTTCTCATGTCTGGGGTGAGTGAGTCCTTGATCTGCTCCACAATAATCATCACCTGGAGCCCTTCATGCGATTCGTCGAATGCGCTGAGTGATCCCCACTTCTCTAAATACATAGCCAGACGTGTAGCAAACTGCTTGTATGATTCGTCTTTTTGCCTCTTGGCTTCCTGGAATTTGCTCTGAAAAGTTTGTGCGTTCAGCTGAAAACGATGAAGCAAAGCTTTCTTCAACAAGTCATAATTGTAGTTGTCTTCCAGGTCTATTTTGAGGAAGACATTGTAAGCAGGTCCTCGCAGACTCTGAGATAACTTCATGTTGTATCTCTCCCTATCTAATTCATGGGTGGCAGCTAAAGACTCAGACCTAGCAAGATATATGTCTATCGCCTCTGAAGCCTCAGAGTAGACATCTAACTGAAAATGGGCCGCGCTCGGAACTACCACGTGAGAAATATTTTCCCCATTGCTACTTTTGATAACTCCCCGACCCATTAGTGCTAGAGCTAGATTCGATTCTTCTTTTTTCAATTTCTAGTTCTTTAAGCATGAGTGCGTGGGCTCTGTTGGCCTGTTCCTTCCTATCTGCTCTTTCAACCTCCTTTTCGGCCTTTAGTCTGTCAGCCTGTTCCTACTTGAATGCTCTTTCAGCCTGTTCCTTCTTGATTGCTCTTTCAGCCTGTTCTTACTCAAAAGCTCTCTGCTTTTCAGCCTTCTGCTCCTCAAAAGCTCTTTGCTTTTCAGCCTTCTGCTCTTCGAAAGCTCTTTGCTTTTCTTTCTCTGCTGCATCCTGTTCTGCTTTGGCCTTTTTGTGCTCCCTCGCCATTCTCCTTTCTCCCCTTTCAGCAGCTTTCTCTGCTTTGATCCTGTCTTTGCCCTCTTTCACAGAATTGGCTACAAAGTCTGATAACTCTTGGCATGATAAACCCCTCTTTAGCACTATTTTAGTAAAAGGTGTAGAGATTTTGTGATTCGGCCATGCTGTGCAAGGAGATTGTTTACAGGCTAGACGAAAATTGCAATTGCTACTAACTTAAATAAAATTAGCCGCTCTAAGTTCAAAGTACTAGCTGACTAAAATGATCAAATTCACAACAATGACAACAATGGAAATTAGGCTTCAGCAATGGACAGTGTTTTCTTCTTCCACTTATATTTAGAGAAGTTTTTGATTTTATCAATTATTGCCTTTACTCTTAAAATATTTCACCTTTTTATTTATTTATTGCAAGACGTGTGAGCTGATCTATCTAAACTAATAACTAACAATACTCTTTCAGTAAATCTAAAATTTCTTGTCACATTTCTAGGGGAATTAAACTTTAGGTGCTTAATCAAAACAAGGTCCGCAATTTTGATTTATCACCCTTGCGTGTTCGAGTTCAGTGATCCCAGACGAACTCCCAGTTGCCATGGATTGCCTCCCCTGCTTTGCAGTAGTGATCCACCAGTGGCCAAAACGCAAGAGTATCGTAAATAGGTGGTCAAAGGTGTCTACATTCGCACAAGATTACTCTTGGCAGAGTTGTAGATAGAAGGGTAATGGCGCTTCTATCTCAAGGTAGTAATTACAAGATATTTTCAGAAGGCAAGAACAATGCTGCATAAGGCGGAGCAATTGTTAACATATATCTGAACCTTCACCTTTTTTTGAAGAATTAAGCGATGGTATTAGCCCATTCAAGCCCCCTGCTGGTGTAAATCCAGCGAAATTGTTTTCTAAGAATTAGCTCTCTCTCTCTCTCTCTCTCTCTCTCTCTCTATATATATATATATATATATATATATATATATATATATATATATAGATAAATATATATATATATATATATATATATATATAAAAGAGTCTTGCTCATACGTTTGCTTTTACACTTAAAATAACTGAATCAACTATGATTGTTATGTTTTAAAATATCATGTAACAAATTTAATTATCAGTTTTAACAAGTTAAAATAGTAGTGGAATGATGGTGAATTTGAGATGAAAATAACATTTGTCTGCACGGAGATAGTCTGGTGGAAGCTATTATTTCATTATCACCTGTGTCTTTGCCCATGCCTCAGACGACTTTCCCAGACAGACAACATTGGCTTCCTTTTAATCGATCATGCACGACTAGCTTGCGCATACAAGGGTCGTCTCTGTCAAAAGTTGGCTAGACTGACTTACGTGATAACCGTATTACCCGCTGACCTGTGTAATTAGCCTGGTATTATTACGATTCGATTCAATTGGCGAAACATAAACAAGTCTAGGAGTAGTCACAGCAACATGATGAAAGTGCATGAAATATACTACTCGTCAAAAGTCAAGGGCCACCCTATTATTTTCAATACACTTTTATATAAGCGCATAGAATGATTAAATGAAGTTTTTAGTAAAAATGGGTGCAATATCTTCCCCTGACAGTCCTCTATGCACGTTAAGCATAAAAACAACTCACCGACAACCATGGTGATCACGTGCAATTTGGTTTGCTGACCATAAATTCACATTTTTAATCTGCTTTTTCAAACTTTCGTACAACCAAACAGGTGAAGTAATCGTGCTGATTGACATTCCACGTGCAATGGCGACTTTTCGTGAACAGAGTTCACTCTTAATTTGTTTTACAATCAGCAGGCTTAGGGTAGTTTCATCACTTGCAAAAACCATGCCACCGAGAAGAAGTCTTGACACCTTACAAAGAATGAGGGCTATAGCGTGGGTTGAAAGTGGTTTATCTGTCCGTGAGGTTACTAGACGGCTTGCAGTGTCACACTCTACTATCCAAAGAATTTTAAATAGATTTCAGGCCACAGGAAGTGTGGAGGATCGCCACCGGCCAGGTCGCCCTAGATGCACCAATAGACATGATGACCGGTACCTCTTGTTGTCAGCCCTGCGCCATCGAACAGTGATTTGTTCCACTCCAAGATGTCAGCTGAAGCAAACTGTAAACGTTAATGTCAGTCAAAGCACCATTCGCAGACGTTTGCATGAATTTGGACAGGCTGCTCGACATCCTGCAGTCAGAATCCCTCTTACTCCTGCTCATCGCAGAGCCCGTGTTGCTTGGTGTCGCGAGCACATCCGATGGACAAGGCAACAATGGAGTCAAGTTCTCTTCACTGATGAATCTCGCTTCACTGTGTCATTCAATGATGGCAGGATTCGAGTATGGAGACGACCAGGAGAGCGATTTACAGATGACACAATTCGAGAGGTGGATCGTTATGGTAGGGGTTCTGTCATGGTCTGGGGAGGATTCTACAGACACGGCAGGACCCCACTCTACATCATCCAAGGCAACTTGACCGGCCCAAGATACCAGAACGAAATCTTGAGACCAATTGTTCAGCCTGCTCTGGAGGCCATAGGTGGTAATGCCATCCTCCAAGATGATAACGCTCGACCCCATCGAGCTCGTGTGGTGAATAAGTTTATGCAGCAACATGGAATCATCAGGATGGCTTGGCCAGCTCATTCATCTGACCTTTCTCCGATTGAGCACCTCTGGGATGTCCTTGGTCGAAGATTGTCAACAAATCACCCCCTGCCAATGAATGTTGCACAGCTGACTGCATTTCTGCTTCAGGAATGGCAAGCTGTTCCTCAGGATACTCTTCGGACCCTTGTGGACTCGATGCGTCTACGCTATCTTGAATGCCTTGCTGCAAACGGTGGTCATACCCGATTTTGAAATGTCTATTTGTCCAATATCTATTGTGTGACTTTTGAAAAGGTGGGTGACACACTTCACAGCTTCATTGCGTTTGAATGTGTGTTTCCATTTCTTTACGTGACATGTCAATTTGGTATTCAATAAATGCCGTTTTGACTGATACCAATTACGTTTATATCAGATTTGTTTTATGGTTTCAACCAAGGTTTTTCTAAGTGGCCCTTGACTTTTTAAGAGTAGTATATGATAAATAAAAAGCAATGAAGGAGGGAGAGAGGAGCTCAAAAGTACATGTACAAACCCGTTTATTGACACAAACTTATAAGAAAGTGACACAATTTAATTGGTGAGATTGGGAAAGGGTTAAATCTGTGGATTTCACTCTCGCCAAGACAACATCAGGCAAGCTACTGCGTTTTCATTGGCTGATCCAGTTATCCCTTCGTTCATTCATAAACGAAGCGTGTGTATACATATGTGGTAAAGTGGGATGATATAAATAGTTATAGGGGACTTAGTGTACTGACTGAGATCAGCTGTGAAGGTATCTGTATCTAATAAGGGTAGTGTTTTACAGATAACCTTACTTGCTACCACATTTATACCTCAGTCAGAATTATTCTGGAATATTGTGATGACTACGTTGAATGTCTAGGGTTATGAAAATGATGAAGTGTAAGTCACAACAACAACAGACAGATAAACAATTTAATTTATTCCACAACACTTTACAACACTGTGACACTCATACACATATAACACTCTATAAAACTATCTTAAGTGAGTCAAGTGTTTAAGTTTAAAAATATATGTATTAATTCTTTCAATAATGGGTATCCTGATTCAACTACACAGTGAACCAGGAATCACAATCAAATGTAATTACAAGTATTATGTACACAGTTTATATATATGAACTTTGTATTGACATAGTTTATTATTCTATTCTATGTGTGTAATTTGTGCAGTAGTAATATGAGGTAATACTGGTTTTGTTCAAGCTTGGTTGTTGTTTTTCATCATGACTTCAAGTGTTTGATAATCGTGGAAATAGTATTGGGAAAAGTTCACAGTTCCTATCATTTGAACCAATTAATTGTCCCTCTATGTTTAATAAACTGTCAAATTTTGAGGGGGCACATAATGTTGAGCTACTCTGGCCACAGAAGCTTATCTTTCGTGATGGCGGCAGGAAAAGACTCCTCTGCTCGATTGCTTCCTGTGTTCTGGAGACACCTCACTGGTCGCTATCTGGACCAAGGAGTATGCTGTCAGCCTCTGGATTCAGCAAAACTCAGACCAGGTGCTGCTTCAGTAACTTAGGACCACAGTCCCTGAAACAAGAAGGTTGTACCTCCTACTTTAGATCTAATTTATAATCTATTTCCACACTGAACACAATACATAACAAACACTGAGTTCAGAGCGGTAGGCCAACTGCTATCTTCATCTGAAACAATTTACACCAGTATACTCCTCCCTAATGGTTACTACGCCTCTGCAATTTCAGCTGTAAGTCCTTCTATACAATAAGATAGGTGTCAGTGTACTATTTGGTAATTCCATGTAGGCCTAGGCAGTTAAACTCCTCTCCGACAAGTTTTGTTCAGGTTGGAGCAATATCCAGGCTTGGCCTCATGTTTGCTACTGAACCACACACACATATACAGACATAAATTATCAATTTACATTCAATTTTCATTAAAAAGATATCGAATATATCAAGCTTACCACAATTCATGGAAATAATAAACAATTACGTTGACCGGCGATGAATATGGCACAAATTTCGATCTGCCTATGTCCCAGGCTTTTATTTAGAAAAATATGAGCTGGATCTCAACGCACTGTTTCTTTAGTAAGTTTATTTGAAAATGTGGCACTGAACTGACTCTCCTAATTGACTATATTGGCGGGTCTAACCAATCGGGCCATGTTTACACAGCTTTTCAAAAAAAAGTACCCTTCTCACGTTTCCCCTAACAACAAAGAATTTGTATTTGTAGTCCGACTAATCGTGTTTAGCCTTACATTTACTTCTATCCAATCAAATAGGATTTTACATGGTGGCCCATTTCCCGTACAATGGTGGTTTCAAAACATGCCACTGTGCGATTATTTTTTTTTTGGGTGTTGTCTGACACCCTCACTATTTTCTTTTGGCTATAATTTGTTAATTCCTAGACTATTTGCGTAACACTTAACATATTCTTTGTCAGCAAGTCCTAAGGAACCCAAATATATAAGTTTTAAGGGAGCTAAGTGGCTGCGTTCAAAATATGCATTTTCTAGGATAGTCGTGTATTTTTATTTTTATTTTATCGATTTAGAACCGCCCCCTGTCCTGCCTTTTCGACTGTTCTGTCAGGCTTTCAAACGTAAACCAGTATAATGTCATGTTTCCTAATAAGCGTTTTTCAGGTTTTTAAACCTAACTCTCGTATGGGTAGTGTTTTTTATCACGGTCTATCTGAAAAAAAAGTTAGTGCTTCATGCCTTACGCTTGTTGGGGGTGGCATTAATATCGCGAGACTGTGGTAGTATTGCCTGCGTTCCTTCGTACATCGCTCTCTCTCTCTCTCTCTCTCTCTCTCTCTCTCTCTCTCTCTCTCTCTCTCTCTCTCTTTCTATCCTAAGTCCATCTGTCTTTTCATTACGCAGTGTAAAAAAATGAAATTAATGCTAGTATTAATTTAGGTCATTAATCAGCTTGCGTATCTCAAGGTTTTCTAAGAAATACAGTACACGTTGTATTGTTTTTTTTTTTTTAAACGCGTGTATGCTGCTATAGGCTTTACTATCAAACGTGAAAGCGTTACAATTTTGCAGACGGAGCATAAAAAGGGGGATCTCGAGTACAGACATTGTGACAGCACTGGTCTTTTGCCATTCTTCTTTCCTTTGATTGAATTTATTCGTTATGCTTTTACCTTTACTTTTTAATTTATATATGTGGATTTAGAATGTTTCACGACAAATTCTCCCCTCTTAAAACAGACGTTATATGTCAGTCTATAATTCTATATACACATAGAGAAATTTATTATTATTTCTGGGGCTTACGGTGATTCTCATCACACGGATGGCGGCTTAAAAAATCCGCTCCCAGATTTGTTTTTCCAGATATATACTCTATGCTAAACTCAAATGGCTGCATAAGTAAGGACCATCTGAGTAACCTAGAATTTTCATGCCTAGCCTGCGCTAGAAACGACAAGGGTTTGTGATCCGTTTGCAACTTAAATGCCTTCCCATACAGATAAATATTGAATTTCTTTATCGCCCATATTACTGCAAGACATTCTTTTTCGCTAGTTGAGTAATTGGTTTCAGCTTTATTCAACTTTCTTCTAGCATATGCCACTGGGCTTAATTCCCCATCTAATGCATCTGATTTCTGTAGCAGAGTCGCACCTAACCCAATATTACTGGCATCCGTCCTTACAATGAATTCTTGACTTAAGTCGGGTAGTTTCAAAATAGGTTTGCTTGTAAGCTTTTCCTTCAATTCCTGGTAAGCGAATTCGCATTGTGGAGTCCATGTAATTCGATCTGGATTTCCTTTACGGGTCAAATCAGTTAACGGTGCACATATGGAATTAAAGTTTTTGATATACTTTTGGTAGAAACCACATAATGAGACAAAGGATCTCACGTCTTTCTTGGTTTGTGGTCTCGGGGCTTTCTTTAGTTTCTCTAAATTCTTGGGATCAGGGGTCATGTTTCCCTGATGGACTGTGTGTCCCAAGAATTCTAATTCTTTACATCCAATGCAACATTTGGTTGGTCGGGCTGTTAAATTCGCTTCTTTAAGTCGATTAAACAGCATGTTCAGAGAGTCAATGTGTTCCTCAAATGTTTCTGTTGCTATAAGGATATCATCCATGAAATTTGTGATGCATGGATTATTCAGAGGGTCCAATAATTTTCTCATCATTCTAGAGAAGACACTAGGCGCATTCTTCAATCCAAATGGCAATCTGTTAAACTCATAGTGTCCCTCTGAGGTACTAAAAGCTAGGTATGGTCTAACCTCAGGCTTTACTGGAATCTGATAGTATCCTTCACTCAGATCCACTTTTGAGAAATATTTAGCTTTATTTAGCCTGGCAAACAACTGATTTGTATCCGGCAATGGATCCACCTGTCCTTCTGTAATAGCATTCAGTCTCCTGTAATCTATACAGAGTCTATGTTCTCCAGAGGGTTTCCTTAGGAGTACCACACTGGAACTATACGAAGATTCACTGTGTGAAATAATTCCTTCCTTCAACAAATAGTCTATCTCTTCCTTCAAAGCTTTCTCCTTAGCAAAAGGAATCGAATAGGGTTTCATACAGACAGGTGTGGGGTCTATCAGTTTCATATCATATTCCAATAAGTTTGTATGCCCCGGTCGGTCTGTTAACACCTCTGTATGATTATCTAGAACCTGTTGCACTCTCTTCTTCTGATCTTTCGTTAAATGTGTACTGATTTTCACCTGTGCCGCTGTCTCACAGGGGTGTAATGGATATTCAAATGATGAAAGTGGTTCCTTTTTCATCTCCATGGCAATGGACAAGGCCAACAAGTGTGTCTCTTCCTGATTTTCTCTTTCCAAGTATTTCTTCAGGAGATTCACATGATAGATTTTTTCTTTCCCCTTCTTATTTATCTTATAATTGGTTCTAGACACCTTCTCTAGAACTGTATATGGACCTTGCCATCCAATTTGTAATTTATTTTGACTACCGGGTAGAAGAAGCAGTACCTTCTCTCCCACAGCCATATCTCTGTCTTTAGCTTTCCTGTTGTAATAGGCAGCATGTTTCTTCCTGGCTTGTCTTAAATTTTCATTGGCAAGTTTCCAGCCAGTTTTTAAACGAAAGGTCAGCTCATTCACATATTGGTATGAGGATGTAATATTTTCCTCTGCCTTTTCATCCGTCCACGTTCTTAACAGCGTTACATATGGACCTTTAATTGTGTGGACCTCTTTGTCCATGCACCGGTATGGTCTCTTCCACTCGAAGCGCTATAGTGATGATTTTTCTTCCCAGAATTAGCATGCACAAAACGACCGCTACCAATTTTTTTCTTGGGGCTTTCTCCCCACTAAGAATTCTTGATGAGAGATTTCCTCTCTACATCTTCTTCCTCCAGTTTACATAAGTCCGATTGAGGGATTTTCGGCTTATCCTGGGGTAAGACATCTTTTTGCACTCGCCGCATAGTGGCCATTGTAAAACAGTTAATTGAAGCTTGTCCGTGAAAAGGGGCTTCCCATTCCATTTGGTCCACTATATTAAATTTATTTTTCTTTTCAGTGTTAGGCCTGCGTTTGCCCCGTGGCGTGTCCAGGTCCTGATCACTGTTCCTACTTGTGGGTGTTTCCTCATGTGCTATGCTATACCGCTCTACAAAATTCACAATGTCAATCATTGCCTTGGGCCAGTAATAATTTTGAGCTACTTTTTGGATGATGGTACCTATTTTCTCATGGTCCCCATCTTCTCTCACATGTAAGCTCCTTATTAATTCTGCCCTATATGTCTTTGGAAGAACCAACTGTCCGTGACCCTTGGATTCAGATCCAGCCTTCCTATAAATCAGCTTGTTTTTCATGTAAAAATCTCCCTTGCCTGGAGTTGTATGACAAGTTGACAATTTCCTAAAACAAGGCTTGAGGGTCTTATCCCCAGCCTGTGCCTTCCTCAACTCTTCTGGAGTGGTATTTACCATAATATCCTCCTCCTTTCTTGAGGTTGACCTGACCTGAAGGGTGGCCATTACTATAGGATTCCTTCTACAACGGTCAGTGTCATGATTGTTCATCTTACAATTATTACACCACCTCCTTCCTTGGTTGAAAGATTTTCTTTCATCATATTTCCTTTCATCGAATTGTGGGGTTTTATTTTTATTGTCGTACCGTGGCCTATCAAACTGGTGCTTACTTTGTTTTGATCTCTAGGATCAAATTTATTAAAGTTCTGTGGTGCCCTAAAATTTTCTACCTGTTTCTTTTTATTACCTGATACCTCTGCCTGAGCTGCTTGATACCTTTCAGCAACATTTAGCAACTCACCCAGCCTCTCTGCACCTTGTTCCATGAGAAACTTTCTCAGGTCTGGAGCCATGGACTCTCTTAATTGTTCTATAAGGACCATTTCTTTAAGATCTTGGGTTTTCCCCAGAGAAGTCCATTTCTCCAAATGTGTCTCTAACCGTGCAGCGAACTGGTGATAGGTTTCACCTGACAGTAGTTTAGCATTCCTAAATTTTTTCCTATAAAATTCTGCGTTCTTTTCATATCTTAACAAAAGAGCCTGCTTTAGCATGTCATAATTTTCTTGATCACTTCTGTTCATTTTGGCAAAAACTTCATAAGCTGCCCCACGAAGCCCTTGTGATAACTTTAAGCTCCACCTTTCTCTCTCTAACCCATACGTGGTAGCTAATAGTTCATATCTATTTAGATAGCTCTCGATATCATCTTCTTTCTCAACAAAATGATCTAAATGAAAATTCATAGCTGAGGTTGAGGCTCCCTGACTAGCAGTAGCATCAGAGGTAAAGGGACTGGCACCATTTTCAGGAGCATGGCCTTGAAACTCAAACTCCCTTAGTCGTAACTCATGTTCCCTTTGTAATCTCTTCTCCTCCTTTTCTGCTTCCCTCTCTGCAGCCTGTCTTCTTTCTTCTGCTTCTCTTTCTGCAGCTAATCTCCTTTCTTTAGCTTCCAATTTCTTAGCCTCAGCCTCAATCTGCAACCTCTTAGTCTCAGCCTCAGCCTCAAATTGTAACTTCTTAGTCTCAGCCTCAGCCTCAAATTGTAACTTCTTAATTTCTTTTTCAGCCTCTAACCTCTTATCTTCGGCCAACCTTTCAGATTCTAATTTTCTTTCGGCCTCTTTTTCTAATCTTCTTTCTTCCCGTTCAATATATTTGTCACATTCAGCAGTGACATAGGCAATCATAATTTGCCCGTCCATTCCTAACTCTTTTGCAGTCTGCACAGCAGCAGATCGAAATTTGGCCAGGTCGGCCATTTTCTAACAGATATATGTATATAATGTCTAACTAAACAATACAATCTGTAATTAATTATCCAAGGACACCACAGGCACTGAGAGCTCAACCTTATTTAATTCCACCCAAGGATACCTTTTAACTTTTTATTATTCCCTGAAGTGAATTACCCCCAATATTTATAATAGGGAAAGATTCAAAATCCCGGACAGGACCCCAGTATATGTGGTAAAGTGGGATGATATAAATAGTTATAGGGGACTTAGTGTACTGACTGAGATCAGCTGTGAAGGTATCTGTATCTAATAAGGGTAGTGTTTTACAGATAACCTTACTTGCTACCACATTTATACCTGTCAGAATTATTCTGGAATATTGTGATGACTACGTTGAATGTCTAGGGTTATGAAAATGATGAAGTGTAAGTCACAACAACAACAGACAGATAAACAATTTAATTTATTCCACAACACTTTACAACACCGTGACACTCATACACATATAACACTCTATAAACTATCTTAAGTGAGTCAAGTGTTTAAGTTTAAAAATATATGTATTAATTCTTTCAATAATGGGTATCCTGATTCAACTACACAGTGAACCAGGAATCACAATCAAATGTAATTACAAGTATTATGTACACAGTTTATATATATGAACTTTGTATTGACATAGTTTATTATTCTATTCTATGTGTGTAATTTGTGCAGTAGTAATATGAGGTAATACTGGTTTTGTTCAAGCTTGGTTGTTGTTTTTCATCATGACTTCAAGTGTTTGATAATCGTGGAAATAGTATTGGGAAAAGTTCACAGTTCCTATCATTTGAACCAATTAATTGTCCCTCTATGTTTAATAAACTGTCAAATTTTGAGGGGGCACATAATGTTGAGCTACTCTGGCCAAAGAAGCTTATCTTTCGTGATGGCGGCAGGAAAAGACTCCTCTGCTCGATTGCTTCCTGTGTTCTGGAGACACCTCACTGGTCGCTATCTGGACCAAGGAGTATGCTGTCAGCCTCTGGATTCAGCAAAACTCAGACCAGGTGCTGCTTCAGTAACTTAGGACCACAGTCCCTGAAACAAGAAGGTTGTACCTCCTACTTCAGATCTAATTTATAATCTATTTCCACACTGAACACAATACATAACAAACACTGAGTTCAGAGCGGTAGGCCAACTGCTATCTTCATCTGAAACAATTTACACCAGTATACTCCTCCCTAATGGTTACTACGCCTCTGCAATTTCAGCTGTAAGTCCTTCTATACAATAAGATAGGTGTCAGTGTACTATTTGGTAATTCCATGTAGGCCTAGGCAGTTAAACTCCTCTCCGACAAGTTTTGTTCAGGTTGGAGCAATATCCAGGCTTGGCCTCATGTTTGCTACTGAACCACACACACATATACAGACATAAATTATCAATTTACATTCAATTTTCATTAAAAAGATATCGAATATATCAAGCTTACCACAATTCATGGAAATAATAAACAATTACGTTGACCGGCGATGAATATGGCACAAATTTCGATCTGCCTATGTCCCAGGCTTTTATTTAGAAAAATATGAGCTGGATCTCAACGCACTGTTTCTTTAGTAAGTTTATTTGAAAATGTGGCACTGAACTGACGCTCCTAATTGACTATATTGGCGGGTCTAACCAATCGGGCCATGTTTACACAGCTTTTCAAAAAAAGTACCCTTCTCACGTTTCCCCTAACAACAAAGAATTTGTATTTGTAGTCCGACTAATCGTGTTTAGCCTTACATTTACTTCTATCCAATCAAATAGGATTTTACATGGTGGCCTATCTCCCGTACAATGGTGGTTTCAAAACATGCCACTGTGCGATTATTTTTTTTTGGGTGTTGTCTGACACCCTCACTATTTTCTTTTGGCTATAATTTGTTAATTCCTAGACTATTTGCGTAACACTTAACATATTCTTTGTCAGCAAGTCCTAAGGAACCCAAATATATAAGTTTTAAGGGAGCTAAGTGGCTGCGTTCAAAATATGCATTTTCTAGGATAGTCGTGTATTTTTATTTTTATTTTATCGATTTAGAACCGCCCCTTGTCCTGCCTTTTCGACTGTTCTGTCAGGCTTTCAAACGTAAACCAGTATAATGTCATGTTTCCTAATAAGCGTTTTTCAGGTTTTTAAACCTAACTCTCGTATGGGTAGTGTTTTTTATCACGGTCTATCTGAAAAAAAAGTTAGTGCTTCATGCCTTACGCTTGTTGGGGGTGGCATTAATATCGCGAGACTGTGGTAGTATTGCCTGCGTTCCTTCGTACATCGCTCTCTCTCTCTCTCTCTCTCTCTCTCTCTCTCTCTATCCTAAGTCCATCTGTCTTTTCATTACGCAGTGTAAAAAAATGAAATTTATGCTAGTATTAATTTAGGTCATTAATCAGCTTGCGTACCGTACCTCAAGGTTTTCTAAGAAATACAGTACACGTTGTATTGTTTTTTTTTGAAACGCGTGTATGCTGCTATAGGCTTTACTATCAAACGTGAAAGCGTTACAATTTTGCAGACGGAGCATAAAAAGGGGGATCTCGAGTACAGACATTGTGACAGCACTGGTCTTTTGCCATTCTTCTTTCCTTTGATTGAATTTATTCGTTATGCTTTTACCTTTACTTTTTAATTTATATATGTGGATTTAGAATGTTTCACGACAACATATTATGCTACAATGACAAACTTAGTGAAGAACAAACAGGAAGATCAAGTATAGACCAGACAGCAACACTCAGACTCAGCATAGAACAATCAAATGAGTTGCAGATCCACTTTATCAATTTTGTGGACTTTCGACAGTGTATATAGCGTACTGTGTTGTGGAAAATCCTGAGACATTATGGAATCCCATATAAATTCATTAAAATCACCCAAGATTTCAACCCGGAGGCCTCATGCACAGTAGTACGCAAAGGAAAATTATCAGAGCCCTTCACAGTACACAGTGGGGTCAGACAGGGATGTCTGTTATCATCAACAATTTCTCACATGGTCATAGACTTTGTTATGAGACAGACAACAGAGGGAGAGAAAACTGGAATACAGTGGACATTTAACAAACAACTGGAGGATCTAGACTTTGCAGATCATTTGTGCCTTCTATCAAATAGACAACAAGATATGCAGGAGAAAATAAAAAGATTAGTAACAGAAGCAGCAAAGATGTGACAACACATACATTTAAATAAAACAAAGGAAATGAGAATAAATAATAGGCAGGTGGACTCGATGAAGATCAATGATCAAGTCGTTGAAGAAGTAGAAAGCTTTACATTTCTGGGGAGTAACATTGACTAAGGAGGACGGACAGCTGGTGATGTCTGCTCAAAGATAAATAAAGCCAGATACGCTTTTAATGCCCTTCGACCAAAATGAAACTCCTCAGCTAAATCCAGAGAGAATAAAATCAGAAACTTTATCTCAAATGTGAAGTCAGTCTTGCTGCATGGCTCAGAGACATGAAATGTCTCAAAGAGTATCACCTCCAAGCTGCAGACATTTGTAAATAGTTGTCTCCGACGGATCCTCTGTATAAGATTGCCATACGTTATAAAACATATAAAGCTAAGGAGACAATGCGGGCAACAGCCAATACAAACATAAATTAAGGTAACAAAGTGGGGACGGATAGGACATACACTCAGAAGAGAAAAATAAAGCATAGACAGAGTTGCCCTTGACTGGAACCCACAGTGGAAAAGGAGAGGGAGGAGGCCAAAGAGAACTTTGAGAAGAGTTGTTGAAGAGGAGGCTAAGGAAATTGAAATGACTTGGTGTCGTGGTTGAGTAAAGTGTAGAGTATTTGTCGAGTTGGACAATAGTGGTGAAATCGACAAGGGATAGTGGACTGACAGAGTTATAGATTAAACACACAGAAAGGTGTAAATAGGAGATGGACTTGAGACAACATGGAAGAAGATTTATCAAAATGATCTCTCTCTCTCTCCAAGCCTCAACTCACTTTTTCTGTCTAAGCACCTCCTGCTCTCACTCTTTTCTCTTATCAAACATAGGGATTATAGTAAAGAGCTAAAACAAGTAAATTTTGGATGAAAGGGTCGTGAACAGCGCATTAATAAATGTGTAAACTTTATTAAAGAGAAGAAAAACATGAAAGTAATGCATCTCATCACAACAACATAAAATTACATCAATAATCAAAATATGCCAAATACACCAACAACACACACGTTAAAACTGGGACATTGCCTTGTTGGTGCCTAAACGTTGGTGACCTCTTTCTTGCTGAGGAATCCTCGATTTATGGCCTGATAAAGACACCGCTGTTTTTTCTTCTGGCCGCTCCTAAGTGCAAAGTTCGGCATAAACCCAGAAAGACACCAGACGAAGTTACTTGAGGACAAAGCGACCCAGGCGCTCTAATCCGGCGCGATTGCTTGCTTGGCATTAAACCAGTGGTGGTCCTCTTCTGACTGTTTAAACTGGTTTGGCTCTGTGATTTGAGGTGCTGAATGCCCCGTTTAGTCAAACGCACACAAAGGCGGGTGATATCAGATTCTGCTATAGACATGCTGGGCGGTTTTGATATTCTGGAAGCCGCAATGCTCTGACTGGTAATCCAATAGGCGAGTAGAGAACTACTACTGCATTAGATGATTCCAGATTTAGCGTTGGCTCGTTGCACTGCGTGAGCTTAACTTGGCGTTGACAAAGGGTTTAGGTTCAGGAATGGGGTTGACGACTCGTGATTGCTAGCTGTATTCAGAATCCCTCTAGAACGAAGAGTATATGACATTTCTTCGCCTGACTGGAGACTTGACTCTAGCAATTCGGTATCCCTGAAACTGAGACCCTAAAAAGACACCCTTTACATCAAGCAACAACAACATCACTCTAATGTTTTATATCCTAGTTATGCTCCGCTCCTTCCATTCTATCAATTATAGCATGTGCCCGCATAGGCTTTGTTAATGTATATACGTTTTCCCGACTAGAGTTACTTGCCCTTTATGGGAACTCTTCTGTTTACCTCCTCTTTACTACTTCCTGTTTTCCAAGATGTCCGATTAAATATGCGTCCTATGTATTCAGTGTGTTCGCCTTAGTGATTAAACTTCGTAACGTGAGTATGTATGACAGCCAGCCACGTCTCATTATATCTTACAACATTTACTGTATGAAACAGTAAAGATCAACAGGCTTAATATCTTTTGTACACCCATGTACCTGTCAGTAATCGTTCTGACAGCAACAATCTACTTCTCTTCTTTCAACTAAACATACAGCTGAATGGTTATGTTATTCATCTTACAACATTAAGTGAATTTACATAAACATATTACAGCATGTGACATTACACAAATAAATCGTATGTCCCTTTTGGGGAAACAAAATATTAATATCCCACAAATGAATACATAGAAAATGCAATGTTCTAGCTATAATAATACAGTTGTGACTGAACATAAGATAGAATTATATCTATGGCTGGGTACTGCTTTCTGTGAAAGTTATGGCTAGAGTCTAGCCACACAAGTAAGCATAAAATGATTCTCCCTTGCCACTAGAAATATCTATCAAAAAGGGATCAGTGACTATCTCCTATAATTCAGTGTTTAAGTGCCTGTCCACACCTCTGACATTATCTTGCAGAAATGACAGTTAATTTTGCCGACTCTTAACCCAATGGTAAGCATTGTATGAACTGATTCTACGCCTAGTGAGTGTCTGTTATTGTAAGTCTATCATTTAACCCATTATAAACCAAAACAGCGTAAACACCACTTAACTAAGGCCGTAGACAGCGCTACATTATCACTGAATTAAATGACTAGGAGAAGTCCTCAGAAATGAATTCACGTCACTTTCCTATCAGATATATAAAAAGCTAACATGAATATATCATATTATAATTATAAGATATGTTAACTCACCCCGAAAAATGACAAGAACATAGGCAAGCACATTTTAGTTCTGCTGTGCTAGCTCTGCCTTAGTCTCATATGGTCATCTACGGGCCAGGAATATTCACGAGTGTGTTGGCTTATTAAACCCATCTACTCTTATAGATTACAAAGGACGCTCCCCCGGACCACTGGCCTGCATATTTCTACAGATGTTCGGCGAAAGACGTAATCGAGAGTAAGACAAAAGGTTTCAGAAGCAACAACTTTGAGAAAATTTCCCCCCCCCCCCCCGATAGGCATAATATTATGATCACTACTGCTGTGTTCTAAGGGGCAAAAACCCACAAAGGCTAACAGCGAGTTTTATCTCCCCCTGAAACAGATCAAACTCGTTACCCAGGCCTCAAAGGGTACCAGCCGCTTGTGATCAAAGAATTAGGGCGACCAGAGAAATTCCCCCTGGTCAGACGGACCACAGGTGCGTTTAGATAGCATTACTGCTACGCTGACCGTCTGCTGGTCCCGAACGTAAACAAGCCTCGGGTGGGGTTTGAGAAGGAGAAAAAAATTGGGCCACACAGGTAGCAAAGAAAAGAAATACAAAATGTCTAGGAAAACAGAACATTAGAGAGTAACAACATTGAGACGAGATGGTAAAATAAATTAAGTCACTGTGACACTTGGGCAAAGCTGAAAAATACAGCCCAGAATAGAAATCAATGGAGAGCAACTGTTTCTGCTTATGTTCCACATGGAACAAAAATGAATGATGAAGTTGATTTTGGTATTAAAGTTCTTAACAGAATGGAATAGGCTCCTACAGCAGACCATGGATCTCGAGGTCCATCAAGAACTAGAAAATGTCATGCTAAGATGTGCGTCTGTGCAAAAAGATTCTATCAGGCAAGTTAGACGTAAATTTCCCTTAGCTAGAGATACTTTTCAAGGACTGTCAAAACTGAGCCATGTGATCATTTTGAACAAGGCCCCATTTTCAGTGTTACCTTTTATACTCATTGCAGAAAACAATTTCATATTAGAAGAGCAGTACAGAAAAAACAAGGTGGTTGAAGTAACAAGAAGAGACATGGTCCGCAACCAGACGATACGTCAAGGCCTAAAATGCCACCCGCTGCAGACCCAAGTAGAACAGTCCCAACTAAGATGGTTTGGCCATGTCTGCAGAATGGGAGAAGATCGGCTACCACGACAAGCATGGGAAACAAAGAGCCAGGGATCCAGACCCCCAGGACGACCCAGAGTCCGCTGGGAGGACAACATTAGACAATCTTTGAAGGACCGAGGACTTAAATGGAACCAGGCTAAGTAAGTAAGTAAGTTTATTTTAGAGAGGAACCACAATTTAAGAATGGACTCCCCACAGAAAGTGAACTGTTTTGGATCGGTGTACTCACAGAAAAGGAATTTAAATAGCTCGCCGCATGTGCCTGTTCGTGTGTAATAATCCCAGTGAGTAATGCCGTAGTTGAGAGCATATTCTCTCTAGTACCATCATTTAAGATAAAAGCAAGAAAAAGAATGCAGCTGCACCTGATTGACGCTATTGTAAAAAATAGAGGTTGTTTTTTAATAAATGTTGTAAGGACTTCACTGCATCGTCAAAAATGTTAAAACACTATACTTCTGACTAGTGGCGTACTAAGGGTATGCGAGGGGGCGGTACGCCCTGAGTGAACGAACGAACTTTATTTCCGAAGGGTGAAGAATTGGGCGCGCAGGCCCGTCTAACATTCTGCCCTTCCACTCTAATTAATCTTGCATACTATATCCTTTCATTCCCACACGATGCTTTAAGCATTAATTTAAATGCATGCAACATTATAAAGTTACCATAACAGCATTCATTTACATTATGCAATCATAATTTTAAAAAATGAGTAGGTTTTTTTTGAAACAAACAAGCTAGTAATTGGGGGAAAAATAATAATAAAATAAAACAATAAATATAAATAAATAAATTCTGTATACTGACACTCACTCATGCGGTCAATCCGTCTACAATTAATCTGTATTTTTGAATGTGTCATCAATCATCAATACAAAAATTATATAAACACATTCTCGCTTATGTCCATACATTCTTGGTGGAAAATGAAATAATAATAATAACGCTTTCTTACGCACTTCTGTGGCAGGAAAAGTCTTTGAGCAGTAAAAAAAAAAAAATCACATTTCTAAAGTGCAGTGGTATGCGGGTACATTCTCACGACTCACATTTCTAAAGTACAGTATTATGTGGGTACATTCTCACATACATTACATTATATAATAACATTTTAAATGGAATATAATAATAATATTACATGGATATAAAACAAATTATTCACAAAAAACGAGCGGAGGAGGAAAAGAAATGTTGACCTATGGATTAGATGTTGACAGGCAAATGCTGTTTCTATGGGGGTAGATAATCAGTGTTGAGGAAGTGTTTGAAAAGTGCTTTGTTAAAAGAATATTGTGTAGGTAGGCTTTTTAGATGGTGTGGAAGGCTGTTCCATAAGTAGGCACCAGAGTAGGCTAGACTCTTTTTGAACAGGTCGATCCTAGTTTTGGGCAGACGTAACTGATGTAATTGTTGTCCCTCTCTTCTACTGGTTTGAAACAATGATCGTAGGTACGACGGGGCATTGTTAGATAGAATTGTGTGAGTCAGCTTGGCTTTGTTGTAGAGAAGACGTTTTTTAGCGACAGTATTTTGGGTTCGTTTCCTGTCCTTGTGTGTGGTTTCGTGCGATTATCGGTGATCAGACGTACTGCTATCTTTTGCAGGGAGTGCAGTCTCTTCGACGTGGAAGCAGGGCAACAATCCCATAGTGTAGAGCAGTAATCTAGATGTGTCTGTATATGTGAGGTGTAGAATAATAGTCTAGTGTCTGCGTCTAAGAAGTGTTTTATTTTGGCTAGCTGGTACGTCTTTTGAGCTAAGTGTTTGGATAAATTCCGTACATGGGAGTTCCACGTTAAGTGCTGGTCAATCGAGATCCCGAGAACTTTGTGTTCTGTTACATGTTCAATTTGCACTGATTCCGCGTGTAGCTGTAGCGATCTTTTGGTGCAGCTTAGGAGTTTCTGTCTGGTGGTAATCAACATAGATTTCGTTTTTGCTGTGTTTACTGGCATACGATTCATATTACTCCATTTTGTTAGATTGTCTACATCGCTTTGAAGAGTCATTTCAAGTGCCACGCAGTCATTGTCACTAGTGTAGATAGTACAATCATTTGCAAAGAGGTCACAATGTGAATATTTTAGATGTTGTGGCAGGTCGTTGATGAACAATGCGAAGAGTAGCGGCCCAAGAATAGAGCCCTGCGGTACTCCTGTATCTATCATCGAGAAATCTGATGTCGAGTTGTTGTGAAGCAATAACTATTGTCGATCTGCCAGGAATGATTTGATGATGTTTAGTGGATTAGGACCTATTCTGAGGGTTTCCAACTTTTGAGCCAAGATAGTGTGGTCAATCATGTCAAATGCTTTTTTGAAGTCAACAAAAACAGCACCACCTAATTTTCCATCATTTACGTTCAACAGCCAGTTGTCTGCCATTTTGGTGAGAGCTGTCTGACAGGAATGTTTGGGTCTGAAACATGACTGGTTATCAATGAGCAGTTTGTTTGTTGTTAAGTGTTGAAATGTGGTGTTGTAAATGTGTTTCTCTAGTAGTTTTGAAAGAGATGATAGAAGAGATATTGATCTGTGGCTGTTGGGATCGCTATGTGAACCAGATTTATAGAGGGGATACACTTTGGCAGATTTAAATGCTGTGGGGAAGTAGTTGTGTGCAATACATTGGTTGTACACATAGGTTAAGGAGTCGCAAATGATGGGCGCAGCGTAACGTAGAATCTTATTGCTGATACCATCAACCCCAGATGAATTGTTGTTTTTTAATGCCATGATATATTTGAGAACTTCATGTACTGTTAGAAAAGGAATATGTCTTAGATCTGTTATGGTGTGTTCAGTGTTGCAGAAGGCTGTCAATTTACTAATATCGCAGTACATTGGCTTTAGTGTCGACTTGAGATGGCTAATTTCTGTTTTGAAGTGGTTGCTAAAATGAGTTGCCGTGAGGAAGCAGCTTTTTGGTAAAGAGTTTAGTGACTTTGATGTGTGTGTTAGTATTCTAATGGCTGACCAGACTTCTTTACTGTTTGCTTTGTCTTGAATCATCTTTCTGAAATGTAGTTTCTTTTCCTGACGAATGAGGTACTGTACTTTGTTTCTAAGCACCCGATACCTGCTGAAATCTTTGAGCTTATGTGCTTCGTCCCGCTCTCTCATTGTTGATAATATTTTGCTGGTTATCCATGGGGTCTTTCTGATGTTTTTGACACGAACCTGCTTTATAGGAACATGCTTGTTGAATACGTTGTTGCTATACACTTTCTTTGTGTTTCTGTCACTGCAATAACTTCAGTGCTGAAGCAGAAGCCATGAAACAGGCAGCTGAAACTCTTATTGAATGCAAAGCACAGCCAGAAAAACAGATAGTAATCTTTACAGATGCCCTCTCAGTAATATCAGCGCTGAAGAGCCACAAAACTAAAGGATTGAAAGATCTGATAATCTCCCTTGAAAGACTGGCCAAATGCTTCAACATGTGCACTATCCAGTGGATACCAGCCCATTGCAACATACCAGAAAATGAGGAGGCAGACAAACTTGCTAAGGAAGGAGGTGCCTTACAACAAAATAATATAGAGACAACTTATGCAACGGCAAAGACTACTATAAGGGCTACATTCAAGTCCAAATGGGAAAGAGAGCACCCGGGCCATTTGAAAAATGATGCATATCATCAACTATCCAGGAAAGAACAGGTCATCATTTTTCGGCTACGCACTGGACACAACAGATTGAGATACCATCTATACCACAAATACAAGATTGGTGCAACAGATCTCTGCACCTGCGGTACCAGCCCGATGACGGTCGAACACCTCCTGCAGTATTGCTCCACCTACAGTAATGAACGGAGTAGCATATGGCAACAACCCACTTCTGTCAACGAAAAACTGTTTGGAGATGTCGGGAACCTTGAGTTGACTACTGCCTTTATTAGAGTCATAAATGTGGAGGTCTGAAGGCGAACGAGGAAGAAGACGAGGAAGAAGAATACGTTGTTGAAAGTTTGTGTCCAGTATGTTATGGCTTCTTCTGGATGCGGAAGTTGGTACACGTATGAGAGAGGGGATATTTGTAAATCTAGTAGGAATAATTGAAGGTTAAAGTTTTTGAAATTCCTGTAATTGACTGTGAGTTGTTCCGTTTTAGGTGCTTTAAACCCCTTCCTCGTCCAGGTACAGCAAATAGGATAGTGGTCACTTAATGATGTCTGTGTGACTGTGCATTCTATAATGTTTTCTGGACAGGTCGTATAGATATGATCAATTAGTGTAGATGATTGAGTCTGTTACTCTCGTGGGTTGATTGACTAACTGTATGAGGTTGTATGAGATGGTGATATCATTCCACGTGTTGTTCGGTTTGCGAAGGTCAATATTGAAATCCCCCAGTAGAATAATTTCCTTCGAAGAAGCCCAAACGTTGTCCATCATCCGTGAAAATGTGTCAAACCATACAGTAGAAGAGCTAGGATTTCGGTACACGTAACCAATTAAAACGGGGGTCAGGTTGGGGAGTTTTATTTCCAGCCATAAACATTCAATGCCAGTATGTTCAAGATCATCACGGCGTCTGTACTGGAGAGATGTTGAGATGTATATGACTAGCCCTGTTTTATGTTGTCTGTTAGAATCCCTGCGAATGGTGGTGAATCCATTAATCCTAATTTCTTCATCAGTAATTTTGTCATTGAGACGGGTTTCAGAAAAACCAAATATGTGGAAGTTTTGTTGGAGAGAGGTGGAGATTTCAGAAAGCTTACCTAGCAGGTGGTAAATGTTTAAATGACCAATTTTAAGCCCTGATAGTTTAAGCCATGAAGTAGTGATATTGCCTATATTTTGATTAGAGTTTTTGCACTCGGACATGATAAAAGTCAATAGGAAAGAAAGAATGAGGGGGAGTAGGAATGAGTAAGGAGCAATAAAATTAGTACGCAATGGTTAATACAAAATTGTAAACAAGTTATAAAATATATACTGCAATAGATTTCTCGAAAGTCCGTGGACACTGTTTACAGTATCTTAATCTTTGCAAAGTGCAGGTTTTTATCTTAAAATACAGTCTGTTCGGAACAAAGAGGAATATTTTTACTTCAACCAATGTGGAGAATTTATCCTTTCTGGACAGTTAAAGGTCCACGCTGTGACTTAGCCTGTCAGTTTTGATGATTTCCTAATTTTCCTCAAAACAAAAAAAAAAAAAAAAAAAAAAAAAAAAAAAAAGCCAGGATGAGGGTGTCATCGCACACTATTATAGTAGTACTTACTGCTAAAAGTGCACTTGTAAGTGTGTGTATAAGGGAGGGGGGGGGGTGTGCAAGAAATAGGATCCACCCTTGGTGCTAATAGACACCTCTGCTTCTGGCAAAGTAAATGGCGAAGGTTCCAACGGCGGCGACACTGATGACCTCGATTTGGCGATTTATTTTTGCGAGTATGGATAATCTTTTTAAATAGTTTGGGTTTTTCTTTTTTCAAAAGTGTTTAGCTTTTTTGTAAAAGTGTCAGACTTTTTTCACAGTTTTCATCTAACAAATCTGCCTAGATCTGAGTTTTTTGTTTGTTTTCTTTTGTCATGCCGAGCTGTCACTTTCCTTCATTAGTTGAAGAACGCCACCTTGATTAGGGTAACAATACGACCAGATTTTGTCGGCTTTTCACATGAAAATGATATGCTCTTTGTGTACATATCTGTTTCGATGTTTAGTTTGTTTCCCTGACTAGAGTTACTTGCCCTTTATGGGAACTCTTCTGTTTACATCTTTACTACTTCCCGTTTTCCAAGATGTCCGATTAAATATGCGTCTTATGTATTCAGTGTGTTCGCCTTCGTGATTAAACTTCATAACGTGAGAATGTATGACAGCCAGCCACGTCTCATTTAATTTAACAATATTTACTACACACGACGGTAAAGATCAACATGGTGGCAGCGGTGTTTATTTCTGCGGAATTCGAACTATTCTGATGAATATCTTCCAACACGTGTGCTGACGTCACAGACTCTGGTAGGTTATTGCTTGCATACCATTATTAGACATTTCGTTATGGCAGAACGGCCCTTATTTCGGTTACCACCCTGCCTAGACATAAATAACGTCGAACCAGACACATTTCGTAAATGGAGACGACAGTTAGAACTATAAATGCATGCAATAGAGGTGGCCTCTAAACCTGATTCTGATTGGGCGGCCATTATTCTACACTGTGCTGGACCTCAAGCTGTTGAAGTTTTTGATCAACTGGCAGAGGAAGGAGACCACTCTAATCCTACTAAAATTCTCGATTTGCTCCAGAACCACTGCAGCTCACGAAGCAGTGAAGTATTACATACGTTCAGATTCTGGAACACACCTCTTCAAGATCCTTTTAATTCCTTTTTGACTGAACTGAGAACTAAGGCAGACTTATGCAACTTTAACGACAAGGATCGTATGATAAGAGACAAAATTGTCTTTACTGTTAACAAAAGGTTACAAGAGAAGCTCTTGAGAGAAGCTGACCTCGATCTAAAGAAAGCCATTCACATATGCAGAGTCTTCGAGCAAACTGGAAACGACATAAGAGAGATGAGTAATACAGTTCAACCTTCTGAAGCAAGGGTTGAAAAGGTACAGAAAAAATCACTCAACCATAAACCTCCCAAGAGAGACACTGGGCGTGCTGCTGGTAAAGCCTGTCAAAGTAACACTGACAGTGGGTACTTTGAACCTAGAAAGGAGTGTCATTACTGTGGACAGAAACATCTATTGATCAAGAAAAAGTGTCCTGCATGGGGGAAGTTTTGCTCAAACTGTGGGGGAAGAAACCATTTCAAAGTTAAATGCAAGAAAGTTCACACTGTTAACACAGAGTCAGTGGAAGATTCTGAAATTTTCCTTAATTGTGTGAAGTCTAGCAAAGCTTGTACATCTGCACAACTCATTATCAATGGGAAAATGGTAAAATTTCAGCTAGACACAGCTGCTGATGTGAATACAATATGTCAACGCTTTGTGATGCAAGAACAACTGTTACCCACTAAACAGAGGCTTGTTATGTGGAATGGTACTAAGATGACTCCACTGGGAGAAGTTATATTAACTGCTGAGAATCCTAAGACTGGGACAAAAGACAATATAAGGTTTACTGTTGTGAAAAATAGATTCACATGTTTGCTGGGCAACAACACACTGCAGGATCTACAGTTTGTGACTGTCAACACAAACAAATTTATTGCTAAGGTGGTTACTGACAGTTCAGATAATGATCATAACTCTGATAACCATCTAGGTGTCCTGGGTGAAGCTGTGTTGCATATTGATCCTAATATTCGTCCAAAGGCACTGCCGTGCAGAAAAATACAATTTTCACTCAAGAGCAAGGTAAAGTCAGAGCTTTAAAATCTAATGAACAGAGGTATATTAATACCAGTAGAGGAACCAACTGAATGGGTTAACCAAATGGCTGTTGTTGAAAAGTCTGATGGTTCCTTAAGAATATGCATTGATCCTAGACCCCTGAATGAGGCTTTGCAGAGAGAGCATTACAGATTACCAACTTTGGATGATGTATTGCCTGAACTCAATAATGCCAAGATTTTCACAAAGCTGGATATCAAGGAAGCATTCTGGCATATCAAACTTGATGAGAAGTCTAGTAAACTTACAACAATGATTACACCTTATTACCATAATGTTCAGATGGTCTAGATTACCATTTGGCTTGAATGTAAGCAGTGAAATTTTCCAGAGGCATCTAGCACAAGCTCTTGAAGGTCTTCATGGTTGCATCAATGTTGCTGATGACATAGTTATTGCAGGTTGTGGATCAAACAAACAGCAAGCAATTGAGGACCATGATCTGAAACTTAAAGCACTGAAACACAGGTGTAAAGAGAAAGGTATTAAACTGAATGACGGTAAAGCTCAAGAGAAGAAAGAAGAAATTACCTTCATGGGTCACCTTATTACTGCTCGAGGTGTTGAACCAGACAAGAAAAAGGTTGAGACAATACTAAACATGCCCGTTCCTAAGGACTGTCATGAGGTTCGCAGATTTTGCGGCATGATACAGTATCTAGCAAAGTTTCTCAACAATCTTTCAGAAGTTCTTCATCCAATAAGAGAACTTACCCGTAAGGATACTCCCTTTATCTGGTCTGCTGAATGTGATCAAGCTTTCAAGAGAGTCAAGAAACTGATTACTTCTACTCCAGTACTCGCGTACTATGATCCTGATGAATCTTTGTGTATTCAAGTTGATATTAGCAGCTATGGACTTGGGGCTGTCCTCCTACAAAATGGTCAGCCAATAGAGTTTGCTTCTAGAGCTCTAACTGAAACAGAACAACGCTGGGCTCAAATTGAGAAGGAGCTCTTAGCTGTTGTATATGGTTTGGAACGCTTTGACCAGTACACTTATGGAAGGAAAGTTACAGTCATCAACGACCATAAACCTTTGGCAGCCATCGTTAAGAAACCTCTGAGTCAAATTCCTCGAAGACTGCAGAATTTACTGATGCGCAGCCATCGATATGACTTTGAATTCCAATGGGTACAAGGTTCCGATCTTCTTATAGCCGACACACAGTCCAGAGCTTGTATTCATAATGTCACATTGGATTCCTTAGCTGATAGAGAGAGCAATGCAGGAGCTGATGCACCTGCAAGATTACCTGAAATACCAGAGGTGATATTTGGAAAAGATTAAAGCTGAAACTCTCAAAGACAGCGTGCTCCAGAGGTTGAAGTCGACCATTTTTGATGGGTGGCCTACAAGAAAGTCTGATGTACCAGCTGAGCTTATGCCTTATTTTGACATTCGTGATACTCTGACAACAGAACAAGGCATAATACTTAAAGTAGAGCGTATTCTTATCCCAAAAGCACTGAGGCCTGAAATCAAGCAGAAGCTACACGCTGCTCATCTTGCATTTGATAGCATGATGCGCCGGGCCGGAAGTTGTCTGTTTTGGATCGGCATGACGGCTGAGATTCGACAGATAGCTGACAGTTGTCCGGAATGTCAAGAAACGAAGGCAAGGAATACTAAAGAACCTTTAAACCAACACTCAAGAGGTTTATCACCCTGGAAGAAAGTTGGCACTGACATCTTTATTATAGAAGGCCGATATTATTTAGTCCTGATTGACTACTTCTCCAACTTCATTGAAGTAGACTTCCTACCTACAATGACAGCACAGTTAGGCATCAGGAAATTGAAGTCTCATTTTGCTCGTTATGGTGTTCCCAAAGTTATTGTATCTGACCAAGGTACTCAGTTTACGTCTACACAGTTCAGATCATTTACTGCTAGTGTCGTGAGAAATTCTAATCCACATATATAAATTATCAGGTAAATGTAAAGCCTAACGCATTAATTCAATAAAAGGAAAGAGAAATGGTTAAAGACCCGTGCTTTCCAATAGCGTACGCCTGTGTTAATAGAACGTCATGCTAGTTGAACAATAAAAAACCCTTTTTTATGCTTCGTCTGCATATTCTCACGCTTTCACGTTGATAGAAAAGCCTACTGCATCAATACACGCTATCTACAATAAAACGTGTACTGCATTTCTAAGAAAACCTTGAGATACGGAAGCTGATTAATGACCTAAATTAATACTAGCATTAATTTCAATGCGTAATGAAAAGACAGATGGAATTAGGATAGAGAGAGGGAGGGCTGAAAGCCGGAACGCATGCAACACTAACACGCGTCTCGCGGTACAAAATTAATGCCATCACGCGCGTAAGGCCAGAAGCACTAACTTTTTTCAAATAGACAGTGATAAAAAAAACACTACCCATACGAGAGTTAGGTTTAAAAACCTGTAAAACGCTTATTAGGAAACATGACATTATACTGTTTTATGTCTGAAAGCCTGACAGTACCCTGACACCACATCGTATCGAAGTGAACGGGAGGTAGAAGAAAATGCATATTTTGAACGCAGCCACTTAGTTCCATTAAAATTATATATTTGGGTTCCTTAGGACTTGCTGACAAAGAATATGTTAAGTGTTACGCAAATAGTCTAGGAATTATCAAATTATAGCCAAAAGAAAATAGTGAGGATGTCTGACAGCACCAAATCAGAATTGCACAGTGGCATGTTTTGAAACCACCATTTTACGGGAAATAGGCCAACAAGTTAAATCCTATTTGATTGGATAGAAGTAAATGTAAGGCGAAACACGATTAGTCGGACTACAAATACTAATTCTTTGTTTTTAGGGGAAAAGGTAGTAAGGGTACTTTTTTTTTGAAAAGCTGTGTAAACATGGCCCGATTGGTTAGACCCGCCAATATAGTCAATTAGGAGCGTCAGTTCAGTGCCACATTTTTCAAATAAACTTACTAAAGAAACAGTGCGTTGAGAGCCAGTGCATATTTTTCTAAATAAAAGCCTGGGACATAGGCAGATCGAAATTGTGCCATATTCATCGCCAGTCAACGTATTTGTGTATTATTTCCATGAATTGTGGTAAGCTTGACATATTTGATATCTTTTTGATGGAAATTGAATGTGAATTGATAATTTGTGTCTGTATATATGTGTGTGGTTCAGTAGCAAACATGAGGCAAAGCCTAGATATTGCTCCAACCTGAACAGAACGTGTCGGTGAAAAGTAAAAACTGCATGGAATTGCCAAACAGTACTGTGACACCTATCTTATTGAATAGAAGGAAATAATGCTGGAATTGCAGAGGCGTTGTAACCATTAGGGAGGAGAATACTGGTATAAATTGTTTCAGATGAAGCTAGTAGTTGGCCTACCGCTCTGAACTCAGTGTTTGTTATGTGTTGTGCTCAGTGTGGAAATAGATTATAAATTAGTTCTGAAGTAGGAGGTACAACCTTCTTGTTTCAGGGACCGTGGTCCTAAAGTTATTGAGCAGCACCTGGTCTGAGTTTTGCTGAATCCAGAGGCTGACAGCATACTCCTTGGTCCAGATAGCGACCAGTGAGGTGTCTCCAGAACGCAGTGAAGCAATCGAGCAGAGGAGACCTTTTCCTGCCGCCATCACGAAAGATAAGCTTCTGTGGCCAGAGCAGCTCAATCATATGTCCCCCTCAAAAATTGACATTATAGTAAACACAGAGGGACAATAGATTGTTTCAATTGACAGGAACTGTGAACTTTTCCCAATACTATTTCCACGATAATCAAACACTTGAAGTCATGATGACAAATAACAACATAGCTTGAAAAACAAAACCAGTATTACCTCATAGTACTACTTCACAACGTACACACATAGGATAATACTAATAAAATATGCCACTACAAGGTTCATATTTATAAATTATGTACATATAAATTATGATTACATTTGATTGTGATTCCTGGTTCACTGTGTAGTTGAATCAGGATATCTATTATTGAAAGTAATTAATACATATATATTTGAAACTTTACACTTGACTCATTTAAGATAGTCTTATAGAGTGTTAAATGTGTGTGAGTGTCACAGTGTTGTAAAGTGTTGTGGAATAAATTAAATTGTTTATCTTTCTGTTGTTGTTGTGACTTACACTTCATCATTTACATAACCTTAGACATTCAACGTAGTCATCACAATATTCCAGAATAATTCTGACTGAGGTATAAATGTGGTAGCAAGTAAGGTTATCTGTAAAACACTACACCTATTAGATACAGATACCTTCACAGCTGATCTCAGTCAGTACACTAAGTCCCCTATAACTATTTATATCATCCCACTTTACCACATATATTGGGGTCTCGCTCCCGGGATATTGAACTTTCTCCTATTATATATATTGGGAATAATAAAAATTTAAAAGGTATCCTTGGGTGAAAATAAATAAGGTTGAGCTCTCAGTGCCTGTGGTTGTCCTGAGATATTTAGTTAGAAATTGAATTGTTTGGTTAGATATTGTTTACATTTGCCTGTTAGACAATGGCCGACTTGGCAAAATTTCGATCTGCTGCTGTGCAGACTGCAAAAGAGTTAGGAATGGACGGGCAAGTTATGATTGCTTATGTCACTACGGAATGTGACAAATATATTGAACGTGAAGAAAGAAGATTAGAAAAAGAGGCTGAAAGAAGGTTAGAGGCTGAGGCTAAGAGGCTGCAGATTGAGGCTGACAAAGAGGCTAAAGCATTGGAGGCAGAAAGAGAAGAGAAGAAATTGGCTGCAGAAAGGGAAGAAAGAAGATTGACTGCAGAGAGGGAAGCAGAAAAGGAGGAGAAGAGATTACAAAGGGAACATGAGTTACGACTAAGGGAGTTTGAGTTTCAAGGCCATGCTCCTGAAAATGGTGCCAGTCCCTTTACCTCCGATGCTACTGCTAGTCAGGGAGCCTCAACCTCAGCTATGAACTTTCATTTAGATCATTTTGTTGAGAAAGACGATGATATCGAGAGCTATCTAAATAGATATTAACTATTAGCTACCACGTATGGGTTAGAGAGAGAAAGGTGGAGCTTAAAGTTATCTCAAGGCCTTCGTGGTGCAGCTTATGAAAGTTTTGCCAAAATGAGCAGAGGTGATCAGGAAAATTATGACATGCTAAAGCAGGCTCTTTTGTTAAGATATGAAAAGAACGCAGAATTTTATAAGAAAAAATTTAGGAATGCTAAACTACTGTCAGGTGAAACCTATCACCAGTTCGCTGCACGGTTAGAGACATACTTGAAGAAATGGACTTCTCTGGGGAAAACCCAAGATCTTAAGGAAATGGTCCTTATAGAACAACTAAGAGAGTCCATGGCTCCAGACCTGAGAAAGTTTCTCATGGAACAAGGTGCAGAGAGGCTGGGTGAGTTACTAAATGTTGCTGAAAGGTATCAAGCAGTTCAGGCAGAGGTATCAGGTAATAAAAAGAAACAGGTAGATAATTTTAGGGCACCACAGATTTTTAATAAATTTGATCCTAGAGATCAGAACAAAGGTAAGCACCAGTTTGATAGGCCACGGTATGACAATAAAAATAAAACCCCACAATTCGATGAAAGGAAATATGATGAAAGAAAATCTTTCAACCAAGAAAAGAGATGGTGTAAAAATTGTAAGATGAACAATCATGACACTGACCATTGTAGAAGGAAACCTCCTCATTGTGCTGCTATGACATCTGGAAAAAAGGAAAAAAAGGTCAAACCTGCGGAACTACAGGAACCATACCACCCCCCAGTGTGTGAAGATGTCATCTGTAATGGTGTCACCATAAAGTGTTTATATGATACAGGTTTAGATTATGATTCCGTTGTGAGTTCTCACCTGGTGCAGGCAGATCAATACACCACAGAAACAGTGGAGATTCAAACTGCAACCAAGGATGTAGCTACCATGACACTTCCCGTCGCCCCGATAAAGGTGAAAACGCGATATGTGGAAGGGATCATAAAAGCAGCAGTGATAAATGAGCCAATCTACCCTCTGATACTGGGGTGTAGATATGTCTTCTTGGGGAATCCCAAGAGACCTGTGATATTGGCAACAGTGTAGACCAGATCACAGTCTAAAAAGGAGGAGGATAATCCAATAAATACTCATCCAGATGAGATGAGGAAGGCACAGGCGGAGGACAAAACACTCAAGCCGTGTTTCAAGAAGTTGCCCAAATCTCATACACCTCCAGGCAAGGGAGAATTTTATATGAAGAACAAGCTGATTTATAGGAAGGCTGGATCTGAATCCAATGGTCACGGACAGCTGGTCCTTCCCGCTTCATATAGGACTAAAGTGTTGGAATTAGGGCATGCGATTCCCTTCAGTGGTCATATGGGGATCAGCGCAACAGGACAGCGTATAGCTTGTCACTATTTCTGGCCAGTGATAACTGAAGATATCAAAAGATATGTAAAATCCTGTCCAGAGTGCCAACGAGTAGCACCTAAGCATTGGACTGCACCAGCAACTTTGGGGGAAATGCCCATAGTGGGAACACCCTTTGAGAGAGTTGCCGTGGATCTTGTGGGACCTCTCACCCGAACCAAGAGAAGGAACAGCTACATTCTGACTCTGGTGGACACTTGTTCTATATGGGGAGAGGCGGTAGCCCTGTCATCGATTGATTCTAAACATGTGGCAGAGGCATTACTCACAATTTTCACAAGGTTAGGCTTTCCCAATCAAATCTTGACTGATAATGGCTCTCAGTTCAAGGGGAAACTAACAGAAGAAGTTTTCAGGATCTTCCAGGCCAAAAACTTCCATTGTAGTGTGTACCATCCCCAAGGGAACGGCCAAGTGGAAAGATTTAATGGCACATTGATGTCAATCCTGAGAAAGTTGGCACACGAAAAACCAGATACATGGGACCAGTACCTTCACGCCGCCCTCTTTGCTTATCGGGAGGTACCCCATAGTTCAACCGGTATGGCCCCGGCAACATTATTGTTTGGAAGGTCAATAAAAGGTCCACTCGAAGCTCTGTTCAGAACGTGGACTGATGAAAAGGCAGAGGAAAATATTATATCCTCATACCAATATGTGAATGAGCTGACCACTCGTTTAAAAACTGGCTGGAAACTTGCCAATGAAAATTTGAGACAAGCCAGGAAGAAACATGCTGCCTATTATAACAGGAAAGCTAAAGACAGAGATTTGGCTGTGGGAGAGAAGGTACTGCTTCTTCTACCCGGTAGTCAAAATAAGTTACAAATTGGATGGCAAGGTCCATATACAGTTCTAGAGAAGGTGTCTAGAACAAATTATAAGATAGATAAGAAGGGGAAAGAAAAAATATATCATGTGAATCTCCTGAAGAAATATTTGGAAAGAGAAAATCGGGAAGAGACACACTTGTTGACCTTGTCCATTGCCATGGAAATGAAAAAGGAACCACTTTCATCATTTGAATATCCATTACATCCCTGTGAGACAGCGGCACAGGTGAAAATCAGTACACATTTAACGAAAAATCAGAAAGAGAGAGTGCAACAGGTTCTAGATAATCATACAGAGGTGTTAACAGACCGACCGGGGCATACAAACTTATTGGAATATGATATGAAGCTGATAGACCCCGCACCTATCTGTATGAAACCCTATTCGATTCTTTTTGCTAAGGAGAAAGCTTTGAAGGAAGAGATAGACTATTTGTTGAAGGAAGGAATTATTTCACACAGTGAATCTTCGTATAGTTCCAGTGTGGTACTCTAAAGGAAACCCTCTGGAGAACATAGACTCTGTATAGATTACAGGAGACTGAATGCTATTACAGAAGGACAGGTGGATCCATTGCCGGATACAAATCAGTTGTTTGCCAGGCTAGATAAAGCTAAATATTTCTCAAAAGTGGATCTGAGTAAAGGATACTATCAGATTCCAGTAAAGCCTGAAGTTAGACCATACCTAGCTTTTAGTACCTCAGAGGTGTAATGTTATGATGTATGTATATAAGCATTACCTCGTCATCTACACAAGCACACACGTTTCAGAAGGGACTCAGTAAAAGCATGTTCAATTCGTAGCCATGTTTATTTACAGAATATCGTACATGTCAAGATTCGCATTATATTACAATGTGTGGTTCGTACTTTAATGTATTCATATTACATCCCCCCTTTTTTGAAAAAAAAATGTGTGTAAACATTTCCAACGAAATGTTTCATGTGAGAAAGGATAAGTATGTGTAATGCTCAGTGTGAGTATATATATATATCACTGTCTGTATCGGCTGGGAGGTGTCACTGTACGGCCAGAACGAGTGGTGTAAAGTGCTGGTGGTTCTGCGGAAGTCCCTGGTTTAGCTTGAGTTGGTTGTGATTTCGGCCTTGGCGCTTGTTGGTTTTGTGGGGCACCAAAGTCTGGAGTTACTGCATTGTTTGTTGAAAGCATGGGAATTCTCTGTTCTGTTGTATTCTGTGGGATTTCTCTTATGTCCACTCTGTTTCGCCTCAGGAGGTTGCTGCTGCTGTCTGGTCTTAAAGTATAGCTCCTGGGTTCAGGGTTTCTGGAAATGATTGTTGCTTTTGACCATGTGTCATTGTTGTGGTTGTAGGTAGTCACATGCTGACCAGGATATAATGGTGGTAAGTCTTTAGCACATTTGTCATAGTTGGATTTCTGAACTTGCTGACGATGCTGAAATTGATCATATGTGCTGTCTCTATGTTGTGGACGGAAGTGGACCTTAGATGGTAGGAGGTCTTTAATTCTTCTATCAAACATAAGTTCTGCTGGACTGTCGATCTTACTGTCTACCGGTGTTGTTCTCCATCTCAAAAGTGCTAGGTGTACATCCTCTGTTCTTGTTTTCTTCATGATTGACTTGATAGTTTGTATCTGTCTCTCAATGAAACCATTAGATTTAGGGTATCTAGGTGATGATGTTGTGTGTTTGATCTTCCAGTCCTTAGTGAAGTTTCTGTATGCTTGACCTGAGAAATGTGGACCGTTGTCTGATCTAATTTCATCTGGGATGCCAAACATGCTGCAATACTTCTTTGTAATGTCTGCAATAACAGCTGATGGTGAGGGTTGTGGAAGTTTCTCAATGATGGGAAATTTGCTGTAGTAATCAGCAATAATAAGATAGTCATTATTGTCGATTGAGAAAATATCAGTTCCTATAATGCTCCAAGGGCTCAATGGTATGTCTGATGGTATGAGAGGTTCTCTGCACTGCCTATTTGCATGTTCTTGGCAAATTGAACAGTTTTTACATAGTGTTTCTATGTCCTTGTTTATCTGTGGCCAGTAAACATCTTTCTTTGCTCTCAGTTGTGTCTTCACAATACCAAGGTGACTATTATGGAGCTGTTTAAGGATGATGTCGCGTTGTGTTTCTGGTACAACAATGCGATCTCCTTTAAGGATCAGACCATCTTCGATGCTTAACTCGTCCCTCATCGAGTAGTATGGACGGATGTGTGTTGGAACTTCCCTGATAGAGCTTGGCCATCCATGGTATATCAGTTCTTTGAGAGAGTTAAGGATAGGATCTCTCATTGTGTCTTCTCTGATGTGTTCAAGCCGATTATCGCTAAACTTGACAAAATCAACTTTGATGTTTGGGGTAAGATCTGCTGTCTTGTTGGGGTTTGGTAATCTGCTGAGAGCATCTGCAAGACCTATATCCTCTCCTGGGATATACTGAATATTAAAATCATAACCTTGTGTTTCCAATAACAGAGCTTGTAGTCGTGGTGGTGCTGAAGCTATTGGTTTTTTATGAATCATCTCAAGTGGCTTATGATCTGAGAGAATTGTAAATGGGCGGTTGAACAGAAATGTGTGGAAGCGTTTGATTCCAAAACGTACAGCTAGCATTTCTCTTTCAATGTTTGCAAGTTTCTTTTCGCCAGAACTTAATGATTTGCTTGCGTAAGCTACAGGACGAAGTTCTTTGGCATAGTGTCCTTCAGGATTTTTGTCTGGTTGCAAAAGTGCTGCTCCTAGGCCTTTCAGACTGAAATCAACCATGAGAAAAGTGGGTGCTTGCATGTCATAGTATTTCAAGCATGCATCAGATGATATGAGGGTCTTCAAGTGGTTGAATATGTGTTGGTAGTCTTCTGACCATTCATACGGAGTTTCATTCTGTAGTAGAGATCGCAAAGGTTCTGCAGCAGCTGACAAATTTGGTATGAATTGTGCTAGGAAATTGACAGCACCTAAGAATTGTTGCAGTTCCTTCTTTGTAGCTGGTGTTGGCATGTCATGAATATCTTCAACCTTTTTAGGGTCTGGTTTTACACCATTCTGGGTGTACAGCAATCCAAAAAATTGTATCTCCGTTGCCTTAATTGTACACTTTTTGCTGTTGAATGTTAGCCCATTGGCCTGTGCTACATGCATCAAGTTAATCAAGTTACGGTCGTGTTCTTGTTCTGACCTGCCGCAGACTACAATGTCATCCGCAATAGCCACTGTACCAGAACATTGCTCAACAATGTTGTCAATCTTCTGTTGGAAGATGTCTTGTGATACATTCAAACCAAATGGGAGTCTCTTGAAACAATATCTGCCGAATGGTGTTCGAAAAGTTGTAAGGAGTTGACTTTCCTCTGCTATCTCAACACTCCAGTATCCGTGTACAGCATCTAGTTTAGAAAAATATTTGGCATTGTGGAATCTGTGAGTTATCTCTTCCACTGTATGCATTTTGTGTGGACAGCGCTTTAGACTGTTGTTTAAGTGTTTTGGGTCAAGGCAAACCCGAAGAGAACCATCCTGCTTCAGAACGGTTGTGATACTACTACACCAATCAGAATGCTCTTCAACCTTTCTAATAACATCATTCTGCACCATCTTTTCTAGTTCTGTGGCAAGTTTCTGTTTAACATGTATAGGATACTTTCTAGGTGGGTCTATCTTTGGCTCAGCGTTGTCTTTTAAAAAGAATCTTGCCTTTCCTGGAAGTTTGCCTATTCTGTCGAACTGTTCTGGGAATCGCTGTTTAAGGTCATCTACTCCAGTGACGTGTAGAGTAAGATGTTCTTTTTTGTCAGCTTTAATGTTGTTAATAGTTACCACACTCAGCTTTTTGCACATTGGTAAACCCAAAATTGCAGGTCCTTCAACATCTACCAAGTAAAATGTTGACGATGTCCATTCAGAGTCTCTGTATAAACATTCAAGTGTTACTGCTCCGAAACAGTCTATACTTGTTCCATTGTAAGCTCTTAGCTTTGTCCTGCCACTCCTACTTTTTACATCCCTTGTGGGAAATCCTTGCTTATCCACCTTGTCAGGCATGATCTGTCTGAATATTCTTAAGGGTAGAGTGTTACCTTGGGCACCTGTGTCTATCTTGAACCGAATATATCTTTCTTTGTGCCTTTTAATTCCTGGTATTCGGAATTGTACCTTGCAGAAAGCCTGCGTTCTCTTTGGTTCATTACTGAAAGTTAGTATCTTCACAGTATCAAAAGTGGAAGGATCACTTTCTTCACTGGAGTCAAGGTCCTCAGTCATCATAGAGTGTGTTTGTTTTGACGACTTTCTGCTGTGAAGTTTGTGTTGAGCACTGTCTTGTTTCCTCTTGAAACATAATTTTATCCAGTGGCCCCTCTTTCTGCAGTAATGACATGTAGAGTCTTTAGCTGGACAGTGGTTTTGTATGTGGTTTAGGCCACAACATTTACACATAGCACCTCTGCTTGTGTTGTGTTTTTTTTCTTGTTGTTTCGAACCAGTTGCTTTGTTGTGTCTAGGTTTATAGCTTTTCACTGCATCCACCTGGGCTGCTAATGTACCTTGCTGAATTTGTTTAATGTTTAGTGCTTGTGCCTCGTGTTTCCTGCCTTCATCCAGAAGTTGTTGTAAAGTTAGCGTATCACTCTGGCTCAGTAGCCATTTCTGGAATTCTGGCATTGGTGTGCTAAGAAGAATCTGTTCAATAATTCGCTCTTTTTCTTCTTCGTTGCTAAATTTACATACTCTTGTTTTCTCCTTAATGCGAGTGAAGAAATCATCTAGGCTTTCACCACGTTTCTGTCGCAGGTGGTGAAGCTCTAATCTTGCCGCTCTAAAGTTTGTGTGCTTTATGATCAGACGCTTTTCAAATTCGTCCAATATGGCTACGGGGTCGGTTGCCGACTCAACCGGCATGGCGGTAGCAAAACTGTTGTAGATTTTCAAACCTTCATCGTCCAATGCTTCTAGGATATATGGAGTTAGGGTTTGTCCTTCCAGACCAGTGGTCTTGGAATATAGATCTATGCGTTGGCGCCATAACAATAAAGCTTCACTCTTATCATCGTGACCGGCGAATCTCATTTGCGGTGCGTTGCGATATTGTTTCACCGCCATGGCTGACCACGATGACGAAAATTAGCCGAATACTGTACTCACGTGTTATCGTGTAGCTGTTTTGCGTCAGTCCGGTATCGACCGCTGCCACCATGTAATGTTATGATGTATGTATATAAGCATTACCTCGTCATCTACACAAGCACACACGTTTCAGAAGGGACTCAGTAAAAGCATGTTCAATTCGTAGCCATGTTTATTTACAGAATATCGTACATGTCAAGATTCGCATTATATTACAATGTGTGGTTCGTACTTTAATGTATTCATATTACAAGAGGGACACTATGAGTTTAACAGATTGTCATTTGGATTGAAGAATGCGCCTAGTGTCTTCTCTAGAATGATGAGAAAATTATTGGACCCTCTGAATAATCCATGCATCACAAATTTCATGGATGATATCCTTATAGCCACAGAAACATTTGAGGAACACATTGACTCTCTGAACATGCTGTTTAATCGACTTAAAGAAGCGAATTTAACAGCCCGACCAACCAAATGTTGCGTTGGATGTAAAGAATTAGAATTCTTGGGACACACAGTCCATCAGGGAAACATGACCCCTGACCCCAAGAATTTAGAGAAACTAAAGAAAGCCCCGAGACCACAAACCAAGAAAGACGTGAGATCCTTTGTCTCATTATGTGGTTTCTACCAAAAGTATATCAAAAACTTTAATTCCATATGTGCACCGTTAACTGATTTGACACGCAAAGGACACCCAGATCGAATTACCTGGACAGCACAATGTGAATTGGCTTACCAGGAATTGAAGGAAAAGCTTACAAGTAAACCTATTTTGAAATTACCTGACTTAAGTCAAGAATTCATTGTAAGGACGGATGCCAGTAATATAGGGTTAGGTGCGACCCTGTTACAGAAATCAGATGCACTGGATGGGGAATTAAGCCCAGTGGCATATGCTAGCAGAAAGTTGAATAAAGCTGAAACCAATTACTCAACTAGCGAAAAAGAATGTCTTGCAGTAATATGGGCGATAAAGAAATTCAATATTTATCTGTATGGGAAGGCATTTAAGTTGCAAACGGATCACAAACCCTTGTCATTTCTAGCGCAGGCTAGGCATGAAAATTCTAGATTACTCATGTGGTCCTTACTTATGCAGCCATTTGAGTTTAGCATAGAGTATATTTCTGGAAAAACAAATCTGGGAGCGGATTTTTTAAGCCGCCATCCGTGTGATGAGAATCACCGTAAACCCCAGAAATAATAATAAATTTCTCTATGTGTATATAGAATTATAGACTGACATATAACGTCTGTTTCAAGTGGGGAGAATTTGTCGTGAGAAATTCTAATCCACATATATAAATTATCAGGTAAATGTAAAGCCTAACGCATTAATTCAATAAAAGGAAAGAGAAATGGTTAAAGACCCGTGCTTTCCAATAGCGTACGCCTGTGTTAATAGAACGTCATGCTAGTTGAACAATAAAAAACCCTTTTTTATGCTTCGTCTGCATATTCTCACGCTTACACGTTGATAGAAAAGCCTACTGCATCAATACACGCTTTCTACAATAAAACGTGTACTGCATTTCTAAGAAAACCTTGAGATACGCAAGCTGATTAATGACCTAAATTAATACTAGCATTAATTTCACTGCATAAATGAAAAGACAGATGGAATTAGGATAGAGAGAGGGAGGGCTGAAAGCCGGAACGCATGCAACACTAACACGCGTCTCGCGATACAAAATTAATGCCATCACGCACGTAAGGCCAGAAGCACTAGCTTTTTTCAAATAGACAGTGATAAAAAACACTACCCATACGAGAGTTAGGTTTAAAAACCTGTAAAACGCTTATTAGGAAACATGACATTATACTGTTTTATGTCTGAAAGCCTGACAGTACCCAGACACCACATCGTATCGAAGTGAACGGGAGGTAGAAGAAAATGCATATTTTGAACGCAGCCACTTAGCTCCATTAAAATTATATATTTGGGTTCCTTAGGACTTGCTGACAAAGAATATGTTAAGTGTTACGCAAATAGTCTAGGAATTATCAAATTATAGCCAAAAGAAAATAGTGAGGATGTCTGACAGCACCAAATCAGAATTGCACAGTGGCATGTTTTGAAACCACCATTTTACGGGAAATAGGCCAACAAGTTAAATCCTATTTGATTGGATAGAAGTAAATGTAAGGCGAAACACGATTAGTCGGACTACAAATATTAATTCTTTGTTGTTAGGGGAAACGGTAGTAAGGGTACTTTTTTTTTGAAAAGCTGTGTAAACATGGCCCGATTGGTTAGACCCGCCAATATAGTCAATTAGGAGCGTCAGTTCAGTGCCACATTTTTCAAATAAACTTACTAAAGAAACAGTGCGTTGAGAGCCAGTGCATATTTTTCTAAATAAAAGCCTGGGACATAGGCAGATCGAAATTGTGCCATATTCATCGCCAGTCAACGTATTTGTGTATTATTTCCATGAATTGTGGTAAGCTTGACATATTTGATATCTTTTTGATGAAAATTGAATGTGAATTGATAATTTGTGTCTGTATATATGTGTGTCGTTCAGTAGCAAACATGAGGCAAAGCCTAGATATTGCTCCAACCTGAACAGAACGTGTTGGAGAAAAGTAAAAACTGCATGGAATTGACAAACAGTACTGTGACACCTATCTTATTGAATAGAAGGAAATAATGCTGGAATTGCAGAGGCGTTGTAACCATTAGGGAGGAGAATACTGGTATAAATTGTTTCAGATGAAGCTAGTAGTTGGCCTACCGCTCTGAACTCCGTGTTTGTTATGTGTTGTGCTCAGTGTGGAAATAGATTATAAATTAGTTCTGAAGTAGGAGGTACAACCTTCTTGTTTCAGGGACCGTGGTCCTAAAGTTATTGAGCAGCACCTGGTCTGAGTTTTGCTGAATCCAGAGGCTGACAGCATACTCCTTGGTCCAGATAGCGACCAGTGAGGTGTCTCCAGAACACAGTGAAGCAATCGAGCAGATAAGACCTTTTCCTGCCACCATCACGAAAGATAAGCTTCTGTGGCTAGAGCAGCTCAATCATATTTCCCCCTCAAAAATTGACATTATAGTAAACACAGAGGGACAATAGATTGTTTCAATTGACAGGAACTGTGAACTTTTCCCAATACTATTTCCACGATAATCAAACACTTGAAGTCATGATGACAAATAACAACATAGCTTGAAAAACAAAACCAGTATTACCTCATAGTACTACTTCACAACGTACACACATAGGATAATACTAATAAAATATGCCACTACAAGGTTCATATTTATAAATTATGTACATATAAATTATGATTACATTTGATTGTGATTCCTGGTTCACTGTGTAGTTGAATCAGGATATCTATTATTGAAAGTAATTAATACATATATATTTGAAACTTTACACTTGACTCATTTAAGATAGTCTTATAGAGTGTTAAATGTGTGTGAGTGTCACAGTGTTGTAAAGTGTTGTGGAATAAATTAAATTGTTTATCTGTCTGTTGTTGTTGTGACTTACACTTCATCATTTACATAACCCTAGACATTCAACGTAGTCATCACAATATTCCAGAATAATTCTGACTGAGGTATAAATGTGGTAGCAAGTAAGGTTATCTGTAAAACACTACACCTATTAGATACAGATACCTTCACAGCTGATCTCAGTCAGTACACTAAGTCCCCTATAACTATTTATATCATCCCACTTTACCACAGCTAGATGGGGAATACTTCATGTTAAATCAGCACCAGGTCATCATAAAGCCAATGGATTAGCTGAATCTGCTGTGAAACTCATCAAGGGTATGATGAGAAAGACTGTTCAGGACAATACAGATGCATATGAGGCACTACTTGAACTTCGTAATACGCCAAGACAAGGGTTTGATCAAAGTCCAGCAGAAATACTGTTCAGCAAGAAACTGCGCACACTGATACCTTCCGCAGTGAAACCCGTTGAATCTCACAGTAGAGTTACCGAAAGTAGACGCAAGAGAGACAGATCAGTGAAAAAGTATTATGATAAAACTGCTCATGATCTGCCCAAGTTGTCTCACCAGCCAGTCTACTATCAAGACCCTGAACGACCAAACTGGCAACCTGGAAGGATCGATAAGAGGCTCTCTGAAAGATCTTATCTCGTTGAAGGGGAGAATGGAGGTCAATATGTCAGAAATAGAATTCATCTAAGACCTAAAACAACACCTTTCACACCTGATCCTTAGGGCCTGGAAATTGATGTCTCCTCTCCAGTTCTACCCGAGCAACAGGTTGTTTTGCCAGACATGGAGAACACTAGTGAAGCGAATAGCTCCAATCCTACAGAAGTTGGTCATTCGACTCCAGCTACTTCTAGTCCTGGGAAAGCTGGCAAAGAACATTCCCTCCTACCATCTTGCCCTAAGAGACCTCAAAGAGATCGCAAGAAACCCTCTTGGATGAATGACTTTGTTCACTCATAAAGAAGGGGGATGTTGATATGCTCTTTGTGTACATATCTGTTTCGATGTTTAGTTTGTTTCCCTGACTAGAGTTACTTGCCCTTTATGGGAACTCTTCTGTTTACATCTTTACTACTTCCTGTTTTCCAAGATGTCCGATTAAATATGCGTCCTATGTATTCAGTGTGTTCGCCTTCGTGATTAAACTTCATAACGTGAGAATGTATGACAGCCAGCCACGTCTCATTTAATTTAACAATATTTACTACACACGACGGTAAAGATCAACAGGGTGACAATACGACCAGATTTTGTCGGCTTTTCACATGAAAATTTAGCATCCTGCTGGCTTTTTTTCCCCTTTCAAATTCCATTTTTTCTGGCTTTTAAACAAAATTGGAAAAAAAAGAAGAACAAAAATCGATTTTATTTTTCTCTGATCTTACATGCGAAAATCTCTAGAGGAATTTAATTGTTTTGGCTGGACGACATTTTTAAAAGTTCCAACCTGTTATGGCCTCCATCAAATATGTAATAAGTAAGGAGTATATAGGGCCGAAACACTTGCTGGACGGGGGGACTGCTTCTGATGATCAGATTGCTTCCTGTTGTTTCGCTCTGTAAAGAATTTCCTATCATCATGAGTAAGAACATGAAAACTGATGACAAAAGTCCTTTGATCAATTGCCAGTCTTATCAGCAGTGGCGGTTCCAGGGGTTTGTCGTTGGGGGTGCTGCACTGTTCATTCATTTAAAATACTTTACATAACACTCACAAATTGTGACCACCATGTAAAATATCAACCCAGACACAAATGATTAGTGTCTCATCTCATCTAAAATCTGTCAAGAAGTTCTGAAAAGTTATTTTAAAAGTTTACTGCAACTGGGAGTAATCCTTATCAGTCGAAGCAGCTTCCCGAGTCTCAAACCAGGTTACACAGACATGTATGCTGCTATTTCTCGTGTTTAAAATTGTCATTGTAACTTCCCTTTAATTAGAGTTCATTGCACTTGAGCTGTGTTCCGTTGCAGCACTAGTTAAATAAATTCAACCCAATCGCAGCTGGCCTCTTGCTTTGTGTATAACAAGCATTCGCTTATAAGAGGTCAAGGTCACTTGAAGTCATCGTTTGCAGCACTTCAACAATACGGTGTTCGATAATTTTTTTTTTTTTTTTTTTTGTATTTAACCCTTTCGGTGTAACCTCATTTTTTTGTATTTTTGGTCTGTCCGGATTATGTATTATAATGTAGTAGAGACAGTATGAATGATATTGGACCAACAGCTGAACTGGAATAAACACATAGATAAACTAGTGGAGTCTTGCAGAGGATTGACTAACTTATTAAGATATTTGAAAGGTAATGGATGGGGTGCAAGCACTAAGACAATGCTCACTTTTTATAAATCTTTTATTAGAGGAAAAATAGATTATGGAAGTATAATATATGACTCTGCTGCACACAGTAACAAGATTAAATTAGACAGAATTCAGCATCAGGCTTTATGTACAATAGCAGGTGCGATCAGATTAACATCAATGGGAGCTATTGAGGTGGCTTTAGGAATCATACCCTTGGAATTACGGAGAAAGGAGTTAAGACTAAATTACATGAACAGAGTTATGTTGGATAAGTCTCACCCAGCACATACAGCTTTTACCAGATGCCAACTAACAACTCAGGCCAAGCCAATGAATACCACTAGATACCCTACAGGATGGAAGTGTATGGAGGAAATTGTCCATCTGGGTACATTAATTACATCAATTAATAACAGTTGTGAATACAAGCCAGTGATTCCGCCCTGGGAGATCAAGAAACCAGACACGGACTACCACCTAGCAGAAATACTTAAGAAAACAAATAATATAGAAATATTAAAAAACACAGCCAATAAATATATACAACAAATATCAAAAGACAGCATTACTGTGTACACAGATGGATCCAAGGGAGAGGATGGCAAATTGGGGATAGGAATATATATTCCAATATGGGAAATGGCAAAAGAATATAGCATCACCGAAAATACATCCATTTTCACTGCAGAGATGGTGGCAATACTAAAAGCACTAGAAATATTCTCTAATAACCCTCCCAAAAAATTAACAGTTTTAACTGACTCTCTTTCAACAATTAAAGCACTTAGAAACTTACGAGAATATAGTAGACCTGATATAGCAGAGGCGATTTTTCTGACTACTACATACTTATATTCCAGAGGATGTTCAGTATTAATTGCTTGGATACCTTCACATGTTGGCATAGAAGGAAATGAAAAGGCAGATAAAGAAGCCAAGAAAGGTAGATCTGATAAAAATCTAATAAATGTAGGGATGAGTAAATCAGAAATTAAGAGCTTAATTAAAGATTTAATAACAGATGAATGGAAAGCAGAGTGGGAAAAAAATCTGAAAGGAAGACATGCATATAAGATGTTCAGGGCTCCAACAAGAAAATGTCAGATATCTAGGGAATTGAAAATTCCCAGTAATAAGAAGCTTCTCAGACTACAGCTGGGAAAAGGTTATTTCAGAATAGAAGAACCTTACTGTGCAGGATGTCTTCAAGACAATAATATAGAACATTTCTTGTTAAAGTGCAAGAGGTATGACCAAATAAGAATACCAATATTGGATTATTTGCAGGCATCCAACTTACCTATAAATATAGAGGAGGTGTTGAGAATAGACAGACCTAGGGAACTGCATAATATAGTCAAACAATATTTAACACGAACACATGTTAATATATAGTGGCTGGGAATGTGAAGGTCTGATGCTGTTCTTACAATGCATGTGACTTTAAACAGATGAAAATCAATTAAATATCTGGTAAAGTCTGTTATATAACTAGAACCACCAGGCCTATACACCCCTCCACTTTAATATTATTCTTGTTCGTAGTTTCTTCTTGATTTTGTTTGTTTGTTTTTTATTTTTCTATTTAACGTATAGGCCTAAGCACAATTGTGAGTATCCCTATTTTCAGATGTGATGCCACTTTCTCATGTCGGCAGTTGTTCATATTTTTTCAAATTGAAAACAATATATATCCTAATTATAACCCATCAGAGGTTGAACGGGATTTCTGTTTATCTTCATTAATTTAAAAATAAAAAATAAAAGACAGTATGCAGTTCTTTTTTTTTGTTACAGGGGTGCTGCAGCTCAACAGCTCATTAAAGAAAGCCGCCACTGCTTATCAGTTATGTCAAATCAAATCTGAATGATAATCCTTTTGTCTCAACAACTGGGCACATGAAAAGTGGGCCAAATTATTTGAACAATCAAGAAATGTAGAGTTATATTTGGAACTACTGCCAATTGCTCATTTATTAAAATACTGTTTCCAAAAATAATGCTAATATTGAGAGGCTATTTTTTTCCATGGAAAGTCAGTGAACAAAGGACAGAAACAAATTCACTGTTGAATTTATAAAAGGAATATTACAAGTTCAATACAATTATAAGAATGTTACATGTACAGACTTCCATGAGCATTTAGTTGTTGGGGTGAAATGTACAATGTTAAAGACTGAATATTTAGTGATGATGAAACAATAATGCTTGATGGAACAAAATTATTAAAACCTTTAAAAAAAATTCGTTGAAGTATTTCTGTATATTTTATCATGATTGTTTATATATATGTATAATAATAATAATAATAATAATAATAACCCCCCCCTTCAGTCATAACTGACTATGGGAATGCGCCCCTGAGGTGACAGCCCTCAGCTGCTTATTTTCCTGGTGCTCCTTTCGACGTTTTCTCCTCACCTCTGCTTCTTGTGTGAGCCTCTCTTCGCCCAATCTGAGGTGGTGCCGTAAATAGCATCGCCACTTAGTGCGATCGGCAGCTTCATCCTCCCATGTTGCTGGATCCATATCCAGTGCCCTCATATCTCTCTTGCACACATCTTTGAACCTCAGCTGTGGTCGCCCAACTGTTCTCTTGCCATCTGCTAATTGTTTGCTAATTGTCCGTAGAAGATATATATATATATGTATTACATTGGTGAAATTAACGCATCCTCATTTGTATGCCGTGTCCTGCTTTGTCACTTTTAAGTCAAACATCAGAAAATTTGCTCTTAAAAAAAAAAAAAAATTTGGTTACCCTAACCAAAATCAACTTTCGGTTTTCGCCCACAGTAGCCCAAAAATAGCCCAAAGTAGACTAAAACGCCTAAGGTAGCCTAAGGAGTCCAGACGTAGCCCAAAAGTAAACATCTAGGTGTATCTATTTTTTTTTTTTTTAATTAATGAAAAAAAATATCCCGTTCAACCTCTGATGGGTTATAATTAGGATATATACATATTGTTTTCAATTCCAAATAATATGAACAATCTAGTTGTTTTGTAAGGTACAATCTAGATTTTCTTTTCAAAATTCAAGGTGGCAACACTGCTGACGACACAGATTTAAAAATAAGGATATGAACATTGTGTATTTCTTTAAATGAAGAGTATTCTGATTCTGTGTTACAACCGACTGTTGTGCATTTCACCTACTTGCATAAGCCCCAGAGGTAATTGGCAATCATGTTTTACAAATCTTTAATTCGAGGCAAAAGAGATTATGGAAGCATAGTCTATGACTCTGCAGCACATAGTCACACGATTAAATTTGGGTAAATGGGAAGAATAATTTTTCACTGTCCGCCATTTTCCCCTAAGGTTATTTACGCGTACAAGTGAGCGTATCACTTCGATAAATGTAAAATACCCACTAGGCCTATTAAAATGAACAAATTTCAACTAAAATGAACGAAAAATATCCAATTACACATCTTATAGGTAACAATCATGGGTAAAATTGCAATGTCTGTCGCCGAACGCTCCGAAGTGAATATGTCTTTTACATTTAGGGTTAGGGTTATTCCTAACATAAAATACACATAGCCTAATCATTGCGGAACATTTGAGGATTGTCGTTGCGACTTTACCAAATTGTGATAATAATAATAATAATAATAAATTCTTTAAGCACCAAACACGGCGCATAAGGCAGAAACCAGTGCTCTCCAGGTTGTTCGTTGTGACGCCACTCCGAAACAGAAACAAATTGTGATACACAAAGCATAAAGTTTCTAATTCCGTAATAAATCATACTCACGAAATTTATGTTATGTGTAAACACACTGCACTACATGCATATGGAGTCACAATATAGCAGCGTGCGGGAAATCGTTCTTCATATCGGTCAAAATTACATAGAATTTAGCACCAATCATTATGTACAGTTACAGGTGCAATCAGATCAACATCAAAGGTTGCTCTGGAGGTAGCCTTAGGAGTCCTCACTTTGGAGAAAGACTAATTTATATGACCAAAATTATGTTAGACAAGACGGTAATTTCCTATCTTTCGTACCTTTTTGCTCCGCAGTGAATATGTATAGTCAAGTGTTGTTTCGTAGCGGTTAGGATTAGGGTTAGAATTAGGGTTGGGATTAGGGTTTGTGTTATGGTTAGTGTTAACCATAATACTAACCCTAATTCTAATCCTAACCCTAAGCGCTACGAAACAACACTTGACTACATATATTCACTGCGGAGCAAAAAGGTACGAAAGATAGGAAATTACCCAAGACTCATCCTGCTTTTTCATCATTTGCTAGGTATCAATTAACAACTCAGAAGAGGTTCGTTAATACCAGTAGATACCCGACAGGTTGGAAATGCATGGAGGAACAAGTACGATTGGATGCCTTAAATGCTTAATAACATAAGTATATACAAGCCAATGGTACATACCTGTCAGCCTCGAGATGAAAAGCTGTATGCCAGACCAAAAAAAAAAAAAACACCCAAAAAAATCTTACACAAAAAATGTATTAACAAATTATAGGCTATGCGATACAGTTTTAAAACAAGAAATGACATTCTGGGGTTATCCAGGTTTCTGGTGTTATCTAGTCTTGCTTCTTCCTGTCCTGGAATCCCAAGCATGATTTGCTGCTTTCCTTATATATTGTTGAAATGGTGTTGAATTTCTGGTCTAGATCATCAGTCAATGTCTTTTCCTGACTTTTGGCAAATTGATATCGCATCTCTATATCCGCAAAAGCTTTTCTGGTAAGGGGGTCCTTCAATTTGCTGATGTCAAACCTTTTCTGTGTAGTTACATAGAACTTAAAAATTCCCAGCAAAAAAGTAATTAGACCTCTTACTCAGACTACAAATCGTGTTTCTCTGTCAACATGGACGGACATGTTTCAATCTGCTCTCACATTTTGCATTATTAACGCAGGAAGTATAAGTCACATTTCGTGGATTTTTGAATCAGTGTATGGGTTTTTAGATGGTGAAATTTTTAAACATTTATGTTAATTTAATGTGAAACATTTTATAGAATACCATTGAAATATGTATTGGTTTTTTTCTCTATGCTATTGGAGGATGTTTGCAACAATGACTACAAGACTCATCCGTTTGTGACTTTCGCCAAAGCAAGAGTTCAGTTGTTGGTCAAGCGTTGCTGTTGAGCATCATACAATTTTCCCGGTATACAATGTTCCTCACCAGTAATAAAAACCCCTGTGGAATGTAACTAAGCCATGCTTGGAGGAAGGCGTTAGTTTGCAGCTAACAGTGGGCCCCAGGGATGCTTGTTTAAGACCAACAACCATAAAAACCTATGCTCTGAACAAAGAGAGGGCGGTTCACGTAAAACTTAAAGGTTGTAGAACTGGGTCCGGTATAACCTTGAGGCTGTCAAAGTCACGGAAAAGGTGTTACTATTACATTCCAGAGCACCTTTCAGTACGAGTCATTTCATATAATTGTCATTAAATACTACAAATCAGGACTTGTAGAGTCAAGAACAGACATAAATGGTGCACAAGTAGAAGATGTTATAACAACACCACATCTCAAAGTTCACCTTTATCACACTAAGAACAAATTGATGGCCCAGGGAACTGCTGCAGCAATCGAATCATGGTTAGAAACAGAATTTGTAGAATTGAAAGAATCTGCAAACATTGTAACTGATGTTGAGTTACAAAACACTAAAATGGACTCTGTTGTATCTATGCCCCACTTGGCAGTAGACACAATGATTCCAGGCATAAATGACTTTACTACCAACAACGACATTCTCGACATCAGCTGCAACCCAATTTCTCACACAAAATCAGAAATTCTACTTCCTGCAGTATTCGATATAATAACAAAAACCCCTACAATTTGTAAACCTATGTTGGCCATCGAATACCCCACGGACCATGAAAATATACGAAAAGCTGAAACTGTATCTCTTAAGCAACAAAAAGAAGACACCATGAAGTTACCTGTGCCGTGCTGCCAGGAGCTGATGTAAAATATGGAGGACACTTTACGAAGTTTAATTGGTGATCTCATGTCTAGTATACAGACATCGCTCAAGGCCAAAAACGAACTTCTTAAAAGTGAGATAGTATCTCTGAGGGAAGAAAATTCTATCATTAAGGACATCATCGAAAAACTGCAGAGAGACTTCACACTCTATAAGATAAGGCAACCAGATCATCCTCAAACAATGGTAGAAGATTGCAAGGAAGAGACACTCACAAACACAACATATCCTATTGGAGTCAAAATTACCAACATAGTTCAAGTTCTTGGGGATTATTCAACAGAAAATGAGCAGGTATCAACATCCCCACCAGACAACGTTGCAGTGCCCAAAAACACAATTCACAAATCTCAGACCCATCACGACAGACCACAAAAAGAACACCACAAAAGGCAGCAGCATAAATCAAATCAAAAACAAAGTGAACAAATAAGTAGTAACATTACACATATTATAATTGGTGACTCCCTCTTGAAAGGTATTTATTGTGAAAGAATGTCCACTACAAGAGAAGACATCGTTTCAGTTATGACAGTGCCATGGGCTGGTATTAAAAAACTACTAGAAATAAATAATAAGTTTGATATTAATCACAAGATAACAAAAACAACACTACACGTAGAAATTAATGATATGATGAATGAGCACAGCTAGGCCCCTCAGGATTGGTGACTACAGTAAAACAAAAATTTCCCAAAGCCTCCATCTTTATTTCATCAATCATACCACCATGCTATGGGTTTCAACGTCACATAGCGGACCTTACAACACAAAACTACAGAACTATTGTAAACAAAATGGCCTTGGCTTCATCAACAATACACCATTCTTTACATCTAACTCAGGAGCACCTAAGAAACGACTCTACAGAGATCAAATTCACACATCCACACTGGGAAGCAGCATCCTGGCCAAAAACATAAAATATCCAGAAAGGACGCAACAAGACAGCTCAACCGACATAGAGAATGCTAAAAAATCCACTGAGACATCAACCTATAATCACAATACATCACACACCCTACCTGCCCCTCAAAGAAGCACACATATTGCAAGCAGACAGCCTTCCAGCTATCACAACGTCACTTTCAATCAGGAAGCTGAATCTTATGATACCATGTTTCCCCCCATTAGTCACAAGGCAGCCCCACTCAGATACCTCTGCCAACAGTATTCCAATGTCCCAGGCTCAGAATACTCCTACCAACGCTAAAACAAAGACAGAAGAAATCAGAGATCACCATGCTTCCTCCCCTAGTTCTTATCATCGTACTCAGTGGAACCCTGAACTTGTCTATCTGATGCAATTCAGCCCTGCGTCACTTAGACAAGCATTAATGATGTCTGCCCAACGTCACCCCTATTATATGCCCGGCAGAGAAATCAGTTATTGATGAACAAACACTTTGCCTCACTACATCTCTGTGACTAAAGCCTTCAATCTTTTTGAACATTTGTTGATATTTTATACAACGGTAATAATCAGGACTTTTACTAGTTGGGATCATTCTCAATTTATCGGTTAATATCCTCTAAAATTTTTCTTTGATTGCTTATTTTGTTACAATTTAAATTTCTTATTATCACGCATAGCTTTAATTTGTTAGAATTAACAGTGTTAAGGTGTGAAGTGTTGTATACTTGTCTGACTTGTGACAATTATTAATTTCTTCCATCTCTCGTTTAACTTCACTTTGTTGCGTTGAGCAGTTCTGGTGTGATATGTTGTATGCCTGATTGTTTTGTGACAATTTTCATATACTCAGTTGAAATTGTTTTTATTAGTTGTATTAATTATTTTAATACTGTATTTCCTCCAATTTCTCGTTCCTTGAATTCCACTTCCTTGGTGACGGCGAGACGCAAGCAAAAAACAAGAGACAGGTATAACAGTTTATATTTCCACTTCCCTTAATTTTCGCCGCAGAAATGACTTAGAGACAGCAGAGATAGAATGTGTATGGTTGGAAATAAAGCTACCGAATCAGGGCACATTTCTGGTGGGATATCTTTATCAAAATCCTAGTGCAGGACTTATCTGGTATGAAGATTTCACCATAATGATGGACAATGTATTTGCCACAGTCAAGGAGGTTGTTCTTCTTGGTGATTTCAATATTGATACACACAGTTCAAATCTAACATGGAAAAATATAATACTTTCGTTTAACTTACAACAAATAGTTAACCAGCCTACAAGAGTTACACAAGCATCATCCACACTAATCGACCACATCTACGTAAGTTGCACAGAAAACGTAGAATGCTCTGTCCCTAATATTGCAATGAGTGACCACTATCCTGTATGCTGTACATGGTCAAAGAATAAATGTAAAGTTCCCAAAAATAAACATGCAAGTATTAAATTTAGAAGTTTCAAACATTTGACTAGGGAATTATTTTTAAATGACTTGCTAACTGCACCTCTTGCCCGTGTTTACCAACTTCCTGATCCGGATGACGCTATTGCTTACTGGACAAAAATGTTTTATAGTGTTTTTGACACACATATACCAGCTAAGGAAATTCGCGTCAAATGACAATTAAAATCTCCGTGGATCACGCAGGAAGTGTTGGAGGCTATGAGGCAGAGAGATCAAGTGCACAAAAATAAGGACCTCAACACATACAGGGTATACAGGAACAAGGTTCAGTATTTAATTCACAAAGAAAAGAAAAATCATTTTAGAAATATGGTTCAGAACAAATAAAATAGTAAGGAAATATGGAAGGCAATTAACACCTTAGCGAAAAAACGTAATGCACCAGATTCATTCTCTTCCAACACTTCATTTACTTGCACAGACTTCAGCAATCACTTTCAAGCAGAAATAAACAGTCTGAAATGCGCAATACCACCTTCCTCTAGTGACTTAGACAAACTTTCAGCATTCTGTGAGAACAAATGTACAAACTCAGTTCCTCCCGACATTCTGTTTATGACAGTTAATGAAGTGTATAACTATCTAATTGGCCTGAAAAATAATAGCTCATCAGGGCTTGACGGAATTATTAATCGAATACTACGTTACGCCGCACCAGCTATTAGTGATTCACTAACTTATATATATAATCAATGTATCGCTAAAAGTTATTTTCCTTCGGCCTTTAAGATTGCCAAAGTATATCCTCTCTTCAACCCTGGCTTGTCAGATAACAGTAACCTTGGTAACTATAGACCAATTTCTCTTTTATCATCACTTTCTAAACCACTAAAAAAACACATACATTAAGCAACACTACTGTACCTAGTTAGCAATGACTTGCTAATTGACAGTCAGTCAGGGTTTAGACAAAAGCATTCATGCCACTCAGCTCTAACTAAGATGATAGACAACTTGCACCTAAACATAAATAACGATAACATATGTGAAGCAATCTTTGTAGACTTTAGGAAAGCATTTGTAAATATCATTAAAACAAAATGTATGATAATATCAACTAGACAAACATTACAAAACTCACTGAAAACAACACTTCAGCTCTACATTGGAACCTCTTTAATTGAAAATATAAATGAAAATAAAACACTAAGATTCATAATTGACCAACATTTAAGTTGGAATTCGCATGTACAAGCACTGACCAAACAAACGGCACAAAAAGTTTACCAGTTAGCTAAAATCAAACATTTCCTAGATGAGAAGACATGAAAAATGTTCTATACATCCCAAATACAAACACATCTAGACTATTGTTCCTGTCGTGGAATATTCTAATCCACATATATAAATTATCAGGTAAATATGAAGCCTAACAAATACATTTAATAAAGAAAAGAGCAATGGTAAAATAACAGTGCTGTCACAATGACTGTACTCGAAATCCCCCTTGTTTTCTGCTTCGTCTGCAAATTGTAACGCTTTCACGTTGATAGTAAAAGCCTACTATATTATTACCCGCTTTCTTCAATGAAACGTGTACTAAACTTGAGATACGCACGCTGAACAATGACCTAAATTTAATATCTCATTCATTCCATTTTATACACGGCGTAACTAAAAGACAGATAAGCAGGAGAGAGAGAGGGGCGAATGAAGGCAGGACACATGCAACACTAAACACGCGTCGCGCGATACACAATTGCTGCCATCACGCGTGTAAGGCCACATGCACTAACTTTTTTTCAGACGGACAGTGATAAAAACACTAACCTTCCCAGAGTTAGGTTTTAAAAAACCTGGAAAACGCTTATTAGAAAAGATGACATTAGATGGGTTTACGTTTGAAAACATTACAGTACCAAGACAGCACATGTTCAAAACAGGAGGTAGAAGAAATTGCATATTTTGAACGCAGCCACTTAGCTCTTTTAAATTTGTATATTTGGGTTCCTTAGGGCTTGCTGACAAAGAATATGTAAAACGTTACGCAAATAGTCTAGGAATTACCAAATTATAACCAAAATAAAATAGTGGGGGTGCCTGACAGCATGAAATCATTTCTGCTCATAAAATTTTTTTATAACGTGTTTGAAAAAACCTTACGTTACGGAAATAGCCTACCATGTTAACTCCTAATTGATTGGAGCGCAACAAATATAAGACTAAACACGATTGGTCGGGCTATAAATACTATCTTGTGTTGTTATAGGAAACGAATAGAAGGGGTACTTTTTTGAAAAGATGTGTAGACGTGGTTTCATTGGGTAGAGCTGCTAATATACTCGATTCAGAGCGTCTGTTCATTGCCACATCTTGTAATAAACCTACTAAGAAGCAGTGCGTTGAGCACCAGTGTATATTTGTTATAAAATAAAGCCTGGGACATCGGCAGATCGGAGTTGTGCTATATTCATTGCCAGTCAACGAAACTGTTTATTATTCTATGAATTGTGGTAAGCTTGAAATATTCAATATCTTTTAATGAAAATTGAATGTAAATTGTTAATTTATGCCTGTATATATGTGTAGTTCAGTAGCGAACATGATGTAAAGCCTATAATGCTCCAGCCTGAACAGAAGGTGTCGGAGGAAAGTAAAACTGCATGGAATGGCCAAACAGTACACTGACACCTAGATTATTGATTAGACAGAATTAATGCTGGAATTGCAGAGGCGTAGTAACCATTAGGGAGGGAAATACTGGTATAAAGTATTTCAGATGAAGCTGACAGTTGGCCTAACGCTCTGAACTCAATGTTTGTGATGTATTGTGCTCAGTGTAGAAAGAGAGTATAAATTAGTTATGACGTAGAAGGTACATCCTTCTTGTTTTCAGGGACCGTGGTCTTAAAGTTATTGAGCAGCACCTGGTCAGAGCTTTGCTGAAGCCAGAGGTGGACAGCATACTCCTTGGTCCATATAGCAACCAGTGGGGTGGCTCCAGAACTCATGAAAGTAATCGAGCAGAGGAGGCCTTTACTGCAGTCATCACGGAAGATAAGAGAGTGTGGCCATGGAGCTCAACATTATGTACCCCATCTTAAAATGACCTTGTAAAAATAACATTAAGAGGGGAATTTAATTGTTTTAATATCAGGAACTGAGAACATCTCCAATACTAGTTCCAATAAAGACAAACTATTGAAGTCATGATGACAAATACCAACAGAGCTTGAACAAAACAAAACCAGTATTACCTCATATTACTACTACACAACTGACACACATAGGATACTATTAAAAATATATGTCACTACAAGATTCATATTGATAAATTCTGTACATATAACTTGTAATTAAAATTGATTGTGATTCCTGGTTCCCTTTGTATTTGAATCAGGACACATATACATTCATGACAGCACTGAATACATATTGTTATTTGAAAAGTTATCAGTGACTCCTTTAAGATATTCTCATAGAGTGTTATATGTATGTGAGTGTCACAGTGTTGTCAAGTGTGGTGGAATAAATTAAATTGTTTCTCTGTCTGTTGTTGTTATGACTTACACTTCATCATACACATACCCTAGACATATAACGTAGTCATCACACTATTCCAGAATAATTCTGACTGAGGTATACATATGTGGCAGCAAGTAAGGTTATATATAATACACTACTCTTATTAGATATAGATACCTTCACAGCTGATCTCAGTCAGTACACTAAGTCCCCTATAAATATTTATAACATCCCACTTCACCACAGTTCCACAATTTGGGATGACTGCAACATGTCCAACATTAAAAGACTATTCATTACAAAAACGTGCAGTGCGCCTAATTTCAGACAAAAACCTCACACAGTGTGTAGACCCATATACATATCTTAACATATAACCACTAAGAAAGCGCCTTCTCTTCAACAAAGCCAAATTTATACACAATATCTTGTCACAGAATGCTCCAACGTATCTGTGACCTATTTTCAAATACAGCGGAAGACGCAGTCAACGCTTAAATAAATTACACATGCCCAAGCCTAGGCTCAACTTATTTAAGAAAAGTTTAGCTTTTTCTGCTGCTCATCTGTGGAATACTCTTCCACACGGCTTAAAAAATACTCTTAGTACATATTCATTCAATAACAGACTTTTCAAATACATCATGAATGCAGATTATATTACGTAGTCATTCCCCTTCTACCGTAAGGTGTAGAGGTTTGGAAGAGAGAGTGCCAGACTATCCTATTGGCTGTCTTCCTTTTGGCCTGGTTCCATTCTAGTCCTTGGTCCTTCAAAGATTGTCTAATGTGGTCTTCCCAATGGACTCTGGGTCATCCTGGGGGTCTGGATCCCTGGCTCTTTGTTTACCATGCTTGTCGTGGTAGCCGATCTTCTCCCATTCTGCAGACATGGCCAAACCATCTTAGTTGGGACTGTTCTAATGGGGTCTGCAGGGGGTGGGATTTTAGGCCTTGACGTATCGTCTGGTTGCAGACCATGTCTCTTCTTTTTACTTCAACCACCTTCCTCAGATACCTCATTTCTGAGGTTTGGATCTGGCTTTCGTGGGTTGGAGTCATTGCCCATGACTCGCATCCATATGTCAAGACTGGGACATAGGTGGAGCGGTATACAGCCATCTTTGTTTTCTTACCAACCTCTCTCTTGCTGAGGAATCCTCGATTTATGGCCTGAAAAAGTCTCCCAGCCGCTGCTTTTCGAGTGGCCAACTCTTCTTTGATGCCCCCCCTTTTGGTCTACAATAGCTCCAAGATATTTAAAGTGGTCGAGCTGCTCCAGGACGTGTTCTCCCAGCTTAATCTGATGTCTTCTTTCTTCTCATGATATCACCATGGATTTTGTTTTAGAGCTGCTTATGACCATCCCTCTCTTCTCCAGCTCTTCCTTCCAGATTTGCAGGTTGGATTGGAGATGTGCCTCTGATTTAGCAATCAGGGCAACATCAGCAAATGCCAGCTCTGAAATACAGAGCTGTCTCATCTTCACCCCACTGAATACTTTCTTGTTCTCTCCTTACATGACTTTATATGCCACCCTAATTTAGTTATGTTCTTAAATAATTACATAACATCATATGTAGGTTTTAAAGATAATTTTGTCCTGTTTAGTTTTAATTATGATAAGGTACTGTAAATCTGTGTAATTGTTATTGTACTGTTACAATGTTAGGATTTTATTTTATTATAATTTATTGTAATTTTATTATTTAAGTAATATTTAAGAAACAAGTGAGAATAAAAGGATTCAGTATGGAAGACGAGAAAAAGGAAGGGCAGAATGTTAGACTGGCCTGCGCGCCCAATTCTAAACCCTTTGAAAATAAAGTTTGTTCGTACAATTAAGAGTAGTTTATTTTCGACAGAAGAATTTTAATGTGCAGAATGTCTACAGTAAAATAATATGAACAGCCGAGAATACCAATATTAGATTATGTACAGGCATGCAATTCGCCCATATCAGTAGAAGAGGTGTTGAGAATTGTTACGGCAGATTTATTGGCATGGTCTGCTAGAGGTACAGGTTAGTAATTGACTAAACCTTGTCAACGTGAATTTATAGTCCGCCCTAGTTATTCTAATGCCAGACGCATAATCTCACTGTCGGTGTATTGGATTTTCCAACCACGCGTGCATACAGTTATGCGGTTCTGACGACTATGTTTTCAAGCTAGGAGACAAAGGACTGATTTGTAAAGGAATAATATATGAAGTATGAACTGCAACTTATTATGTATAATTCGTCATGATGACCATGTGTAAATTGTTCTTGTATGGAATCGATATAATAAATGTATATGGACTCGAGAAAGGACTTATCTAATCTCTAACGTTAGAATTTGACTGTATTATGAAGTTGACAATATTATATCCCACCTTCGCGTACTTCACCATCAAGAGCACGATCTCATAATTTACTGAGAAAAGACAATGGATAATTATATGTAAACGTAAATAGAAGAGCCAGTATAAACCAGCCCCATTAACAGTGTTAACGGCAACAGTGAGAAGCCAACGGTAACAAGAATAGACACAGCACTGCATGATATAGTAAAATAGTATGCAACCAAAAACAAAAATTAATATGTAAGGATTATTGAGGGTGTAGTGAGAAATTGAATGTGTATAATAAGGTTCTAGCAATACATATTGATAGTAACAAATAAATAGTGAACCAGGTTTCATCCCAAACACCCCAGATTTCACCCCCTCTTTTTTTGTTTTACATGCACAACAAATGCAAATGTATCCTACATTAACTCTTTGCTTCCAAAATTATTATCAGTTGTGTGTGTGTGTGTTTTTTTCCCCAAAGAAATCTGAACAGCAGGATATACCATGTTTTTGTCTAAATTGTTCATGCGAACATGCACTTATTATATATCAAACTGATAGGAAATTGATAGGGAGTCAAGATGTGCAATGTTTCTCCATAGCATAATTGGAATTTATAAAGACACAATTCAAGTAGTAAGAAACACACAGACAATGTTAACAGCAGAATATGAACTTAATGTAGGCAGATTATTGTTGCAGTTAATAAAACTTCCTTTTCTAGTCTTGAAACATCAAGGTAATTCATATATGGCCATACCTACAGTGCGTCCAGATAAGTAGAAATTGCCGGGACCACCTAAAAAAATTCTGCTTATCAGGAGTTTGCTCAGAGCTGGACATTTTGCAGTCAGAATAAAAGAAAAAGTAATTATTTTTACCCTTTATGTACAACTGTTTCATCATTTGAGTGCATTTTTGTACTTTTTCCACTTTTCAAAAGCAAATTAAAATCATAAAGTATAGCATCATGTCCTTTGTTTATACCTTAGATGCAAATACCAGAAAATTTAAAACTCTGTATTTCATATTGAAACATGAAAATCACAAAATATTGCTTTGATAATTTTAAAACAAGTCAAGTATTATAATATCACAAAATATTTTGACAATTGTTTGTGGTTTTAAAAGTTTATCTCTAGCTTTCTCTTTCACCTGTGACTAGTCATTAACTGTAGCTTTTGGTCAATTTCTGTTGGTTTTCCAGTGGCCAGGCAATACCCACTCATCAGCTAAATGTAACATTCCTCATCTCAGCTCTTACTTACTTACTTAGTCGTTCCCCTTCTACCGTGAGGTGTAGAGGTTTGGAAGAGAGAGCGCCAGACCATTCTATCAGCTGTCTTCTTCCTGGCCTGGTTCAATTCTAGTCCTCGGTCCTTCAAAGATTGTCTAATGTTGTCCTCCCAGCGGACTCTGGGTCGTCCTGGAGGTCTGGATCCCTGGCTCTTTGTTTCCCATGCTTGTCGTGGTAGCCGATCTTCTCCCATTCTGCAGACATGGCCAAACCATCTTAGTTGGGACTGTTCTATTTGGGTCTGCAGCGGATGGGATTTTAGGCCTTGACGGATCGTCTGGTTGCGGACCATGTCTCTTCTTGTTACTTCAACCACTTTCCTCAGATACCTCATTTCTGAGGTTTGGATCTGGCTTTTGTGGGTTGTAGTCATTGCCCACGACTCGCATCCATATGTCAAGACTGGGACATAGGTGGAGCGGTATACAGCCATCTTCGTTTTCTTACCAACCTCTTTCTTGCTGAGGAATCCACGATTTATGGCCTGAAAAAGTCTCCCAGCCGCTGCTTTTCGAGTGGCCAGCTCTTCTTTGATGCCTCCCTTTCGGTCTATAATAGCTCCGAGATATTTAAAGTGGTCGACCTGCTCCAGGACCTGTTCTCCCAACTTAATCTGATGTTTTCTTTCTTCTCGTGATATCACCATGGATTTTGTTTTAGAGCTGCTTATGACCATCCCTCTCTTCTCCAGCTCTTCCTTCCAGACTTGCAGGTTGGATTGGAGATGTGCCTCTGATTTAGCAATCAGGGCAACATCATCAGCAAATGCCAGCTCCGAAATATAGACATCTCAGCTCAATTCTCTTAATTGTCGACTATGTTTTTAAGTAAATGTGACATTCATTTTCTCAGGAGACTTAGATTTTGTAGATACTTGGCTTGTCACATTTCTGTGGTAATTTAAAGAAAACCATTATCATGTGATTTATCACAATACTATAATAAAACTGCCAAAGCATGTACATATGCTGTTTAACTTCACTCTGATTGCTAAAACAGTAACAGAAGTCACTTTATGGTTTTAAAATATAGACTAGATCAGCAGCAGGCAACTATGTGATGTGAGGATCTACTTTATAAACACTGAGCTCACTAAAGATCTGCCTTGATACAATCATATCTGTTTCAGGTTCCAGAGTATAAAAAATGTTGAACAGGTGCAGCATATAAGCAACGTAACCCTCTTACTGCAATTCTTTCAACAAGGCATTGAAAGATTGGTACTAAATTATAATTTACCAAATGATAACGTTACTTCAAATAAAGGATGCCAATCTTATCTTATGTAGTTCATAAATAAAGTGAATTTTAATAAGTCTTCTCATAGGATATCAATGGAAACACAGAATAAGTACCTTTAATCCTTGGGATATCACACTTTTAAATACCTTTGAGAAAGAGTGAGTCCTTAGTTTGCTATTGTTTTTTTTTTATTTCTATCATGTAAAGGTCTACCAAATCATCCTGTGATCTCCTTTATTTTTAAGTTTGGAGATAACTTTGAGGATTAGGGTATGTTCACTGCTGGTGTGAAATGCATTAAACAGATGTGGGGATAGGGGAAGATAGTAACTGTGGGTCACAGAAATATTGAAAGTTATCAAGTGCTAGCTGTGTGTACACATTGACAAATGTGTATTACATACATATTGGGGCAACAAACATGGCTCGTTATTCACAGCTAATGGTTAAATCACTAAACTCCAACACAGAGATACGATATCCGACGACTTTATGTCACAAACTTGAGTATAACACAATAACACAGGCAGACTGCCGCTTTGGCCATAAATCATCACATAAGAAAAGCACAATGTATGATGTGCATAATTAGAACAGCATCTCATGGAACAAATTTCACAATATCTCCATATATTTTCTATTTTTCTTCAACCATTTCGCCTTCACTCTCCACGTAATCTCTCCTCGCTCTAATCCCTCTCTCCAATCCTTTTTCACACATGACCCTTTTCACGCCTGACCAGTCTTCACCCCTTTTCATTCACAACAACTCAGTCATGCCCATGAACTCGACATTAGCACTTACTGCTATTAATGTATTCATGCCCACAGTCAAACTTAACAGTCACTCACTTCCACTCACCACTTACATAAACATATCTAGCTCCCACCGGAGCATGAGTACTGACATTCATTCTATAAACCGTTCGTGACAAAAGTGAAAAAGGAAAGGAGAGAATGAAGTAATGGGAAATGAAAAAAGTATTTATTTAAAAAAAACTTTTGTTTATGGTTAATGGAGTTGCACTAGGCCCCACCATTTGACAGTGATTATTGCTGTGAGGTAATGCTGCTTAGATATTGGTGTAAATATATGTAGTATGTCTTCATAGTCTTAAAATGATACCTATTATCTGCTATATTTCATTACCTTCAGGTTGAAAGAAATATGGAATCTACAGAAATGAAGCAGGAAACAGACTATGAGGTATGTCAAATATTTATGTCCCATGTAATTCCCCTGGGTCTCTGAAGAGACAAAGAAAGAATATGCCTACTGCACTCTTGAGCATGTCATACAAAGTGACTTGTGGGGTTGTGGGTGGGGCTGACTACCTCATTATGTTAAACAAATTGTCACAGACTCCACTGCTGCAAGTGTATGTGAATGCTTGGTGCAGGCTTCTAACAAGTGGTCCAGCTGTAATGGTGGCTGTATGCTCTGTTAGGAGCACAAAAAAAAGATGAATGAAAATACTGACATTTGGAAGCTTTCAAGGATGTCTTGGTATAATGTAAAATTCCTGAGAAAAAATAAGAATTTTTTTGCAATATGCTGGACATGTAAAGAAATTATTTTAAACAATTTTACGTGAGCATTTTCATAATTTATATTGATCTATACTGGGAATTTGTTCACTGAAGTCTTAGTTAGGCCTAATTATATGTGTTTACTTAACAATACAATTTTTGACTTGTAAGAAACTAAGTTTTTTATTTTTTAATCAAGGCACCAAAGAATATTAAAACAAATGTCCGAACTGTAATTGTAGGAGAAAAGCAGGATTTAAGTTACTGGTTTTTTAATTTTACTGGTCAAATAAAAGAAGTTAGCAGGTTCCGATTAAAACTGGGAGGGGGGGGGGGGGGGGCAAACAGTTGCATGTCTGAAATATCTTTAAAACTTTATGACTTGACAGCCGGCATGGTTTAGGTGCCTTACAACTTCCGCTCCCTACTGCCACTCTTTTCAGTAAAACGTTTACAGAGATTCTCACCACACACAAACCAACGAAAGGAAGGGGAAAACATTTTCTTGTACAGTTATGAACTGAATCAGCTTCTACAGAAGAGAAGAATTATGTTAAAGAGGGCTTTGGTGGAACTACCTCATCTGTTATGGAGCATCTAGAGCTACAAGTAATACCTGACCATCTTTGAGGGAGAAGAAATTCCCACAAAACATTGTTATTGTTATAAAGAATTGACATCATTGTACTCCGGGCAAACCCATAGGTGCTCAATCTCCATCAGTTTATGTCGAAGAGTGTGAATGCTAACTGTTTCTGTGGCTTGCTGGCTGTAAATACGATGGATGCATTTTCTCATACATCCATCTCTACTAGCTTTACGTTTGATGCCAAATGCCAACAGTCTTAACCTTGATGATTCATCTATTGCAGTGTCATTCTCTAACAAGCAATCATTAATTGTGGCTAATATAGTTGCAAATGGAGAATCATTAATTGTTCTCAGTATATCTCCCTTATCCATATCTAATGTCCCCACTATGTTTGCTCTCGATGCTAGTCTGTCAGCTCTTTCATTACCACATACCGCAGCATGACCAGGACAGTATATCCACACCAGCTCTTGTAGACTGGAAGCTTCTATGAATGTTTTCCGTTCATGATGCAACCAACCACTTTGAACCTTTTGAAGCATGGACTGAGAGTCGGACACAATGATAGCCTTTGTTAATGAAGTTTCAGTTATCCACCTTAAGGCTGCAGTAACAGCCTTGACCTCCATTCTCATGCTGGAAGTTGTTATCTTGTAAGCCCCACTATGTTCAGTGACAATTCTGCCCTGTACCCTAGCAGAGAAGCCCCAACCAGATTTCTCACCATGGATCACAGACCCATTGTCTACAAATGCATCAAGAAAAAACGTAAAGAAAGACATCTGATCAAGTTACCCTATATGAGATTTAAAAGAGTTCACAAATTACTGAGGAATTATGTTTATATCAAATGTCAGCAGAATGGAAGGAAGGTTATCTGATCAAGTTACCCTATATGAGATTTAAAAGAGTTCACAAATTACTGAGGAATTATGTTTATATCAAATGCCAGCAGAATGGAAGGAAGGTTATCTGATCAAGTGGCTAAAGAAGGGAGATTTACAAGAGCACACAAATTACATAGGAACAATATTACTATCAGTGCCAACAAAAATATTAAACAGGATCATCTTTGAGAGATTGTGACAGTATAGGATTACTACATCGGATTAGCACTATGGTGCTGCCACTTATTATAGTTAGTGTAAGAATACTTTAGCAAGATTTAAACACTAAGTATTTGAACGTAACTAGTTAGTTAATAAACGCTAGACCCAAACCTAGGATATCATTTCATTGTGTACATGAAATGACGTCATCAAAGTTTGTGTGGTAGCAATACATGTAAAGAAACGGAAGTTATTTTTTTTCAAGGGGAGATAAGAAGGAGAGAGATCGTGTTTGAGCACGGGATGGGCGAAGTCAGTGTGTGTTTACCATCTTGTAAGGCTGATTTGCTATGTGATATTTCATGGAAAGATTGGCTAGTATATTACACAAGAACAGGTACTTATGAACCCAACTGAGGTTATCAAAGTGTGTAGACAGTAAATAAAAGTAATTATTCATATTTTACACCAGCCTGATCTTATTCTCCTGAGCGTCAGTAGCCAGTGACCTTTGTTTACATCAGGTAATCAAGCATAGAGTGCTACCATATTTACGACGATCATACAGCCACACACCAACACAGACGAGTCTCCTAAGAACACATGGGTTTATTACAATTTACATCTGTAATCACCAACTCTGGCAGTCGCCAGTAACACTACAGAAGAATATTGAAAGAAAATACTGTCACCAAATTCACCTGTCACAGAACGTTTATTTTCATTCTTTTCTCACCCTGTTACACTAGACTTGATTTTGGTGACACCGCCTTCCGCTCCCTTCCCCGGTCACATAAGACTTTATTGGTGCCTTTGGACCAGTCTTTAAATCAACAGGACACACTGTGACATAGCTTTGTTGGTGCCGTTGGCCAACTCATCTCCGCTGGTGTATTTTTATTGGTGCCCGTGACCAACTCGTCTCTGTTGGTGCACCCATACTACAATGGAAATGAACCAGCCGCAGCTGGAGCACCAGTTGGTATTGTTGCAACAGCAGAACCAAGAACTACAGCAACAGCTTCTGCTTCAGACACAGCAGGCAGCATCGCAACAACCCCTACCGGACTCTGATAATATTCATACTGCTACTTTGAAGAACATAACGGACACTTTGTGCAATGTTACTCAGTCCGCACATTTTCAGAACATTGCTTCTATTGTTACACCTTTTGATGGGGACCCCTCATGGTTAAAGAAGTGGTTAGTGGACATAGAGAAGTACGTCTCACTTATCCCTACAGCTACGGATGAAGACCGTAAAAGGGTTGCTTTTTTGTCGTCTCAGTCTCTGGTTACAGACTTCCTTCAACGAAGATTTAAGGACTTCCCTATGGAGACCTTCCCCTCCCTGAGAAAAGTGTTAATCCAGCGTTATTCTCCAGTGACCGATTGTCAGCACGCTTGGTCTCTTCTCCGTCTCATTCATCAGGAGAAGCACGAACCTGTGCAATGTTATGGTGACCGGTTGCTTAATCTGTCTGAGGATGCTTTCTTGGAAGATTCTATGCCTTCAGCGGATCTAGCCAAACATCTTGTTGGCATCTTCATTGACGGTCTCTCTACAGACTCGCTCAAACTTCATCTGATTCGAAAAGACCCTCAATCCATCAATGAAGCCATACAGTGGGCAGTAGCCAAAGAAAATGTGAAGAAACGTTTTCAGCAGCGTTTGGGACATGACCCTCGAGTAGAACCCCAAGAAGAACATGAACCGATGGATGTGAGTCATTATCGCTACACTTGGCAAGGCCCACCTGCACAACAACGACCTGTTGCTCCTCCGTCAGCAGCCCATTCCAGTTATCAACATCGATCGCAACATCATCGTAGTGAACAGGCACCTCTGATACATCAGGTATCTATGATTACTTGCTTCACCTGTGGTCAGCCTAATCATATATCTAGGAACTGTGTACACCAACAACAGCATCTTGTATGGCCACAAGCTAACACCCAGCCGCAACCACGGAATCGCCAGCACAGTCAGGGACAGCCTCACCAACCTTCCTGGCCTCCATTCATAGCCATGCCACCCCGTCAGAGACCTTCAAACTCTTTTTCCCGTGGACAATCCCAACCCAGACCTCTTATGGACCAGGGAAACTACTGGAACACCCGTTAGCAAGGACCGTACCGGGTGCATTCAACAATTCCAAACGAACACCTTGTAGAGATAGGTCCTTTTATAGAAGAACAACATTTGCTTCTCCACATGTTTATTTTTCTTCTCTGTCGTCTTCCTCTCCTGTTTCTTATGTCTCTCCTCCACATGTAATTCCTGATCCTTCCTCATGCCTTATCGCCATAGATAAGAAAAGCTACCGTGCGCTCATTGATACTGGAGCCACAGTAAGCCTTATTCGTGAGCAGTTATTTTGACAGCTTCGCAGGCATGTTAGTTTTATTCCCTCTTCTACTCCTCTGGCCTCCGTTACTGGCCAACCTCTTCGTTCTCTTGGCACAGCAGTCATACCCCTCTGGATTGGTTCTCAGTTGGTTGAACATCTATTCATAGTAACAGGAGGTATGACTCAGAATTTTATTATTGGTCGTGACTTCCTTCTCGGTCATAATGCCCGAATCTATTTTGATTTAAAGCAGATCCGCATCAATGGTGAATACATCCCTCTCCAGGATGATATTCACATTGCTTCCCTGGTGCGTATTACTGCTCCTGTAACTTTAAAACCTCATGCTCTAACTATCGTTAATGGTCGGGTCAAACGATCCGATTATGTCTCTTCTGGCCACACTGTCCATGTAGAACCATTACCTGATACCGACATAAGTGATGACCCTTGCATCAATGTAGTGGATGGTATTGTTCAGGTATCTACGAAGCGTGATTTCCCTTTGATGCTCCTTAATGCCTCTGGAAAACCTACCACTATTCAGAGAGGCACTGTGGTTGCACAGTTGGCATTACATTCCTTGCCTCAGCATGCCTCTATTCCTCCTCCCACTTGCTGTCCCTCTACTGCTCCTTCACATTTAATGGGCGGAATAAATCTTCCTCTCTGGTATCCCACGACCGTTGGTGCAGTTACAAATGCGCGTTTACCACATTGTAACTTCCCTCCCCAGCACCAATCCCTTTCCTCTCCGGCTACACCCCCTCATTTTGGCAACAGGAATGATTATCGCCGTCTACCTACTCAGCCTCTCTTCCCACACCTTTCTCCTCCTCCTGTCTCCTCCTCGTCAATCCCCCCTACACGACTTGCCCAGTTGATGGAGCAGTTGACAACTGACTCTCCACATGCTACTTGCATCCGTCAGTTTGTGAAGAAACATCAAGACATTTTCGCTCTTTCAGATATGGAGCTGAAACAAACATCTACTGTAACCATGGACCTTCACACCACCACTGAAGAGCCTGTCTCTCTTAAGCCCTACCGCACTCCATTACATAATAGGGAGATTGTGGAAAAGTCAATTGCGGATATGCTTGCCGCAGGCATCATAGAGAGATCTCGGTCATTGTTTGGATCACATCGCTGACTGTTGTGAACGAGTCGCCATTGAGGCAAGCCACCTACTCTTGACGCCCATAGATAAATGTTAAGTCCCTCTTTCTGTATGCCTTTTTTGGGCCTTAAAGGCAACGTACATTCCCTTTGGACTATTGAAGGGCATGCAATATTTTGCTTTGGCCTACGTTGACAATATCCTTGTTCACACTCCGGGATCCCTTGAAGACCACTTACTTCATGTAGAAAAAGTGTTTACACGCTTGAGGGCACATAATGTTATGCTCAAACTGAGCAAATGTGCATTCCTCCAGACTGAAGCTAGATATCTTGGCTTTATCGTTAATCAAGATGGCGTCCGACCAGACGAAACCAAGGTCCAAGCCATTCGTGACATGCCTCCTCCTACCTCTGTCCGCCATGTCCGTGGTTTCTTGGGCAGTTGTTCTTATTATCGGAAGCATATTGTCAATTTCTCTAGAGCTGCCGAGCCTCTTATTGCTCTCACAAAAAAGTATGCTCGCTTTCGTTGGACAGATGCTTGCCAACAGGCTTTTGACTATCTTAAGTCTGCTCTTACCAGAATTCCTCGTTTGGCCTATCCAGACATCCGACGTCCTATGATTTTGTATAAGGACGCTTCCAATCGGGCCGTTGGTGCTTGTCTAGTACAGACCAACGTATCGGATGCTCCTCCGATTATTCCCAATGTGCCAAATGAGTTACCTATTGCGTTCCTCTCGCACGCACTCAGTCGGTCTCAACAACGATGGACCGTTACTGAAAAAGAAGCCTTTGCAATTCATTATGCATTGCAAAAGTTAGACTTCTATCTTAGGGGTACTAAAGTTATTATTCGAACGGACTATAAGCCGCTGCTTACCTGGTTGTCCAAAACTTCAGAACAGCCCCGCAAGCTCCAGACTTGGGCTCTGAATCTTCAGAGTTATGATGCTACAATAGAGCATATCCCAGGGGAATATAACACCATTGCTGATCTCCTATCACAGGTCCCATACAATGCTTGTACTGATATCTGTCCTTCTTTATCGGATCCCAAGGCATCATCAGATCTTGATGATAATGCTAAGGAGATATTGGTTATCAATTCCAATCAAACCCCTCCTGTATTTTCTCATCACGATACTGTGGATACTAGCTCTCCAGATGAGCTCCTCTCGTCTTTCACGGCAAAAGAACAACTTCAGGATCCTGAACTCCTGAAGGTTCGCACTCAGTTACTACGTGATCCTAAATCGATCCCTAATTACACTATCCTTACTTCTGATGACATTCTCTACTGGATTAATCCCAAACAGCCAGATCGTCTTTTGACTTGTATTCCTCGCCATCTTGTCTCTCGTGTCCTCCATGCGTTCCATGATTCTAATGGCCACATGGGGAGAGATAAAACACGCGATATTGTATCTAGACGTTACTACTGGCCCTCTCTCTATAAGGACATTGCTGAATATGTTGACTCTTGTAGGACTTGCAAGCAGCGCAACATGCGTCCTCTGCGCATCCCTACTCAGCAGATGACTCCGACTCATTTCCCTATGGAATGCGTCAGTGTAGATCTTTCCGGTCCTTACACCCTCTCACAGTCTGGGAATACCCATGTCTTACACTTCGTGGATCAGTACTCTGTCTGGCCCGAGTGTTTTCCGCTCCGTGGTTCTTCCTCCGAGGACGTTACACAGATTTTCCTTATGGAGTTCGTTCCTCGCCATGGCTATCCTAAAACTATCCTTACAGATAATGGAAAGCAATTCATTGGTAGGCCTTTCCATTCCACTCTAGTTGATCTGCATATTGACCATAGAACGACCAGTTACTATCGGCCTCAGTCGAATGGTCGTAATGAGAGGATGCATAAGACTCTCCATGACATACTCTCCAAACTTACTTCTGATAACACGCAGTACTGGGATTTCTTTCTTCCCCAAGCTTTAGAAGCTTTGCGTGTCAATGTTAACGACACTACAGGTTTCTCGCCCTTTTATCTCTTGTATGGCCGAGAACCACGCCTACCCTTAGATAATCTCCTTACTCCCCAACAAAGATATATGGGTGATAATCCCATTGAGATTATTCTTCGTAATAAACGTTAAGCCCACCAGAGAGTTCACCATAATGCTCTTAAAGCATTTCAGAAGCGTCAACGGTTACATGATAAGGGCGCTCACTTGCCATCTTTCACTATTGGTGACCTGGTGTGGTTTCGTAAGCATGTTCGGAACTCCAAAATTGACGACCATTGGGTTCCAGGCTATAAGATTGTCGAGCAAACTTCTCCAGTTACCTTCGTCTTGTGGAACGAAGAGCGTCACCACTCTACCAAGGCTCATGCTACTCAAATTAGAAAAGATGAGCAACGACCTTACACTATTCCTCCTCCTGCTCTTCGCACTAGCCGACCCGTCCATACAGCTACCCTCCAATATAACCCTTCCTCCTTTTCCTCTTCATCCTTGTCTGCCGACACTCTACCCTCCATTCCACCCCGTCTCCTCTGTCCCTCACCCTGCTCCTCCTGTGATTGTTCCACCCAATTATTTAAGTGATTCCTCCTCTTCCGAATCCGATAGTTCTCCTCACGATGTAGTATATCGCCTCCGGTCTAGAGATGTCTGTGGAGTTGCGAAACCTCCTACCTCTTCAGCCCTGCTTTCACCTCCTCCTCACTCCCAGATGGTTAGTCGTCTACGTCATTATCGCTCCTGTTCCGTATCTGAGGATGATATCCCTCCCCCTGAACTATATGCCCGAATCCACTCCCGTCAGGATCGTTTTAACGCGTTTCACTCCATTGTCCCCGGTCCATCCCATGCTTCAGATATGCATGATACCATAGTTCCTCCTTCCACCGCCGCAGCTACTGTCCATACCTCTCCTCCTCCTTCTGTACACCTTTCATCTGAGTCCGCTCCTCCTTTTCCCCTACCTACTTCTGACCTTGATACTGTCCCTGATTCTACCTCTTCTGACATCGATACTGACGTTCCTCCCCCTCTTCTTCGTTATCCTACCAAACGTCGGCATTCCACCTCCTCTGGAGATTCTGCCCCCCTTCCCAAGTACCTTCTGCAGCCCACTGCCCATGTCCGTACTCACTTTTGTGATCTTCCTCGCCGCCGTCAGCTTCCTTGGGTACCTCCTCCAACCCCCCCCCCCCCTTACCCCACAGACACACCGTACATCGCGTAGTCCTCGCCGTCTTCCTCCGATCTGTCCAAGCCCTCCTCCCTAACCCTCACTTTATGTCCCGTCCCCTCCTGCAGTCCTTGCCATTTCTCCTCATCCTCAACAACCTCGCTGTGATGAACGGTTGAACACACGAGCAATCGCATGCATTGATTCCTTAAATATCCTTATAAAATCGTTAACCAGTTGACCTTTCTTTTTTCCCCCAGATGTCGTTTCCAGTTATAACTTATTTGATGATCCGTTTGTCTTTTGAGACACTCCTCATGCCACAGGATTAACTCCTCCTTGACCAGCGTTAGCTATATCATTTTTGTACTTAAGATGGCATATGTGCTGTTGTAACCGCGTATACCGTGAGTTTTCAGATATAGACTATATTAACATAAAATAAATTTTTATAGAAACAGAAGATAAAAGAAAATCTCAACGCAGATGTTTAATTAAACCAGGTTAGCTTCGAAACGCCACGCATTATTTTAGGCCAAGCTTCGCTTCAAAACGCCAAGCATTAATTAGGGTAGCTTCGCTTACGCCAAGCATTGGTCACATGATTTCCCACCAATGGTTAAGCTCAGTTCTTTTTCTTCCCCCCGGAATGAACGAGAGATGAAGCCATTTTTTGATCAGTAATGAATTTAGAGCGGTCGAGACAAGACGTAATTCTCTTTGCTCAGTGATATTCTATAGAGGAGATTGACTTCGCACAATTAAAGCAACTGTGTAACTTCGAAATGTAGAATGTTATATTTTGTGAATTCACGAGAAACGTAAGTAGTGCTAAGAATTGCATGCAATAACTGTTAGAGCCCACAGTCATAACTGAAACGGAGCTACGCTCGAAAACTGGGTAAAGAATTGTAAACCCAGGCATATATCTGAACCTTTTACCAAGAATGAAGGTCCTTAAGCTGAGAGAAAGTCAAACTAAGGAATACTAATGAATAAGAGAAAGTTTGGCTCTTCATTGAAATGAAGAGATAAGAAAAACGTGAAATCTAGACCACATTAACAAATAAACGAAGGAACACTAGAAGGATAGAGGAGCCACGCCATGTTTTAGCAACTTGAAAAGATTACGAGATGCAATAAGGAATATAGCATCATTAAAATAATGCATTGACTTTTTATGCTTGTTTATTAAATGTCAACATGCTATTATGCAAATTTGGTGTGGTTACCATTTGACTTAACCCAGTTCTTGTTGGAAATTGAATAAACATTTGTTTCATTGAACACAAATGCTGTTGACGAATCATATGTTTGCAGTTAGCCATCATACAAATTATTAAAGGATCATGCCAAAGCTAATCGTTGCAGGTGCAACACAAATAATAACCATATGCTCTAAAAATAAAACATCATAGAGGATTGTCCCCGAACCTGGTAAATTCCTGTAAGTCTGTAGAGAGAAATCATCACCTCTAGCAGGCTAGCTAGTAATCAAAATCTAATACTCTCGATTCAAAACAGCAATCCCCACTACCCTACACGGCCACACTGTCATGACCTTATGATTATTGTTTTTTTAATGGGTTGATATTTTTGTCACGAGCATGGTCATGATTTGTTCACGATGATTTGTGAATAACAAAGAGATTACCATTAGTTCATTTTTTTTCATCCGCCACTTATATTGGCATCAGTCATGTTTTTTTATCATTCCATTTTTGTTTCCTCCATGTCGTTTAGACATAGTTCGATTTCCGGATTTTTTATACCGGTACATTTCTTATGTGAATTTACTCATGCCATTTATTGCCTGTTAGTTTACTACATACTGATGTTCCTATTTTGTGCTTCCGCCATGTTCGGCGTCCGCCATTTTTTTTGGGTTCCCACTATTTTTTAATTGTTTGTGAGTTCTCCACTTTTAGCGAAGTTACCTCGCTTTGATGCATTAATGATTTGTTTTTTTTTCCATGACTTTAAGTAATGTTTGTGACTTAATGGTCCATTGTTCATTGATCCCTATGAGTATTTTCATTTTTTGCCATTGTGTCATTTATGCCTCTCGACATACATTTTGTATCTTTTTTCCATAACTATTAGTTCTTTTAATTTTCCCCATCACTTCTTTGTTTTCTTTATTTCATTGTCCATTCCCCATTCCCTTAACTCCCATGCTATTGTATTCCACTGATGTATATTATCCCATCACCTACCATATCCATGATTGATGTTTTTATGTATATTGACATAATAATCTGGTGGAACTGATACATTACATTTTCCCCTTAGGTTCTTTTTGTTTTAGGGTTAGTTTTCAGTACTTCCTCGGAATATGTCTTTCTTCCGGGATACATTTTGGTGGCCCCGGGCGTATGTGACAGTATAGGATTACTACGTCGGATTAGCACTATGGTGCTGCCACTTATTATAGTTAGTGTAAGAATACTTTAGCAAGATTTAAACACTAAGTATTTGAATGTAACTAGTTAGTTAATAAACGCTAGACCCAAACCTAGGATATCATTTCATTGTGTACATGAAATGACGTCATCAAAGTTTGTGTGGTAGCAATACATGTAAAGAAACGGAAGTTATTTTTTTTCAAGGGGAGATAAGAAGGAGAGAGATCGTGTTTGAGCACAGGATGGGCGAAGTCAGTGTGTGTTTACCATCTTGTAAGGCTGATTTGCTATATGATATTTCATGGAAAGATTGGCTAGTATATTACACAAGAACAGGTACTTATGAACCCAACTGAGGTTATCAAAGTGTGTAGACAGTAAATAAAAGTAATTATTCATATTTTACACCAGCCTGATCTTATTCTCCTGAGCGTCAGTAGCCAGTGACCTTTGTTTACATCAGGCAATCAAGCATAGAGTGCTACCATATTTACGACGATCATACAGCCACACACCAACACAGACGAGTCTCCTAAGAACACCTGGGTTTATTACAATTTACATCTGTAATCACCAACTCTGGCAGTCGCCAGTAACACTACAGAAGAATATTGAAAGAAAATACTGTCACCAAATTCACCTGTCACAGAACGTTTATTTTCATTCTTTTCTCACCCTGTTACACTAGACTTGATTTTGGTGACACCGCCTTCCGCTCCCTTCCCCGGTCACATAAGACTTTATTGGTGCCTTTGGACCAGTCTTTAAATCAACAGGGCACACTGTGACATACCTTTATTGGTGCCGTTCCCGTCCACTCCCACGGCCACAAGATTAAACGAGTCCATAGATAGACAGCTGAGAGATAAACAAACAGGTTTTAAGCAAAACAGATCCTGTACAGACCAGACTGCCACATTGAGAATAATAGTGGAACAAAGTCTGAAATGAAACTTGTCTCTTTACATAGGTTTTTGTGGACTATGAAGATGCACTTGACAGTGCAGACAGACAATCACTTCAGAAATTGGTGAGACATTATAGAGTCCCCCTGAAGATCATTAACTTAATAAAGGAAACATGAATACATGATATGCAGAGCTCTTCATGGAGAAAGTTTTACAGAACTACTTGGGATAAGAGATGAAGTGTGACAGGGATGTTTCCTGTCACCATTTATCTTCCTATTGGCTATAGATTGAATTATGAAAACATTGACCTCAACCAACAACTTTTGTCAACAGAAATGGTATCCAGTGATTAAACAACTTGATAATGTAGATTTATCAGATGGCCTGGCTCTCCAGTCCGATAGCCATAATCAGATGCAAGACAATGAAAGTGCTTGGTGTGAGTTTACAGCAAGTAGGTTTGAATATACACAGGGAGAAAAGAAAGATAATAATAATAAATGCAACAAATGATTGTAACCGGGTAGGTTATTATATCAATCTTCTATTTTCATTTATGTGTCTTGTTTCACCTTCCACTTTGTTGGGGCGTGAGTTAAGAGATATTCTCTGTGCTGGTTTTTAGTTCGCCAGAGGTGGCGTTTGGCTCACTTGTTATATTGGGATCCAGGTTCCTTTATATTTTAAGTCCTTCAAAATGCCGATGTTGTATTGAGAGTGTTAGAGTCTGTTAGATAGGGTAAGAGTGGAACATGCTCTTTACAATTCAGTCAAACATGTTAAATCATCAACGGCCTGTACTTCGCAAAGATTCATTTATTGTTTAGAAAAATGCAACTTTCAATTCAAATTCCAACAAAAATGCAATACATCATATGTACAGACATGTACGCCGGCGGCATTCAATTTCAGATCAGTCAATGAGGCATTATGGATTCAAAGTTCATGGTTTTACTTTTCATTTTGTTTTTGTTTCTTTCTCCTTTTTCCCTGATTCTATCTCAAGGGTTGGTGCTTCTTATGCTACCCGGGTTATTCTTATGCTTTATCTATATTTCCACATATTCTCTTGGCTGCAAGGAGATCTATCATGTTTTTTCTTTTCTTCAATCTTCGAACATGCATTTGTTCACAGATATAGCCAAATATCTTGGCAATCATTAGCATGAAATATTTGTCATATTTACAAAAATGTCAGAAATAAAATGATCATATGAACACATGATCGTCCTAGAATGCACAACACTTATTAATTTCTTGTTGATTCCTCGAACAAGAAAAATTGAGCTGGACGAAAACACATCCTTCTACATCGCTCTTCAAATCCAGACTGCTTGCCCAGCGTCTTTTCCAGCCGGGGAAAAGCCTCTGAGCTTAATTATTGGACAAAAAAGATCTCGTGTCGAAGCGTGACATTTTGAACGCTATGCTGCCCTCAATAAAATATACCACTGAGTTAACTTTTTTTTCTTTTTTTGTTATATTGGTAAAAAATTTTAGGATCTGTTTCTAAGGAAGTGGTAGTTTTATGTCAATCTGTATTTTATTTGGCTTTGGTAAAAATTATAGTCTGTTTCTGACCAAATAACTGTATACACGGCCACATATAGAATCCGGGACCCTGCAAATGTATCCTGCAGGGAGACATTTGAGTACTATCAATATCCAAAACTAATCCCTAAAATTTTCTGAGTCCAAAAAAAAAATTTTTTAGTCCAAAAAAGAAATTTTCAAAAATTTTCAAAGTCCAACAATTTTCAAAATATTTCACCTACGTCTTAAACTTGGGCTCCTGTATATATATATATATATATATATATATATATATATATATATATATATATATATATATATATATATATATATATATATATATATATATATATATATATATATATATATATATATATATATATATATATATATATGACCGTCATCCCTTGACTAAACCTTATCAATAGACAATCATTCCAAAAATTTCCTATCATCTCAGGGTATATGCCCAAAAAATTTTATTGGCAACCCTGGATCACAAAAATGTATTCTTCATCAATAAAATCTATAGAGTTGCCACTCAAAAATATACACGAGTGGGAACCCTGAACAATCTGAACAAATTTCCAATTACAGTTTTTATAAAACAATCTTCCTAAGTGTATCAAAATACAATTTACAAAAATTGTATCTAAGTTCATCATCTCATCTCAACCCGTAACCCGTCATGGGTCGTAGGGGTGCCATGGTGGAAGCATCAGCAGACAGGGTCCTCCACTGCTCTCTATCCTCAGCAATGCGTACAAGTGTGGAAAAACCGTGTCCTACCCATTCTTTGATGTTATCAGCCCAGGATTTCTTTGCCTTCCTCTTCTTCGTTTACCTTTGACTGTTCCCTGGAGGATCGTTTTCGAAAGGGAGTCATGACGAGTTACATGCCCAAACCAGGCAAGCTTTCGACGTTTCACTATTGACAAAAGTGGTTCTTGGTGGCCTGCATAGGTGTTTATGTTCTCTCTAACATAGACATTTGTTTTGTGCTCTTTATAGCAAATGCGCAAAATTCTTCTATAACATTTATGCTCGAAAGCCTGAATCCGTCGCTTCGTATCTGCAGTGAGTGTCCAGCCCTCACACCCATACAAGAGAATAGATAATACAAGTGATTTGTATAATTTGATCTTCACAGGAAAACTGATGTTACTTTTCCAGATCACATTCAGCCTTGTCATGGCAGCTGAGACCATCTCAAGTCTTGTCTTGATTTCTTTACTTGAACTTCCATCACTACATATAGTGGACCCGAGATATTTAAAGGTGTTAACTTCTTCTAACGTTATCTAAGTTAGTAAGGAGAAAATGTTATCTCATATCCTTCCTGTTATGATCTCTTATCTCAAAGTATTTCAAATTTTCCATGCTATCAATTCCTCTTGGTGCTCCAATTTATATTCATGTAATACATTATTAGATATCCGTATGGTATAAAATATTTATTTTCTCAAAATATTTTCTAGACATGTCTCATATTCTATACCATGGAGAATGTACAATATATTTGGTTCCAAATTACTAGGTTATCCTTGGTGTTGATCCAGTCCATGAAGGAATCAAGTTATGTATAGGTACTCATGTATCATATAATCACTCAACTATCCGCATACATTTAAGACATCATCAAACATTTCATTTATACAAATTATCATTGAACCTTAATGCAGTGATCATCATACTAGTATAACAACAACATGTTATCATAAATGTATAGAGTGGGAAACATTTTCAAATTGGACCTTGTGTTACTTTGTTCCCTATGATGGGATAACTTTCCCGGTGCGCCAAACAATGTCCATGTGATCAAAGGATCCTTATATAAAGTATGCAATTTCTCAAAGTGATCAACGTTATCTCCAGGTCCGTATTATAAGGATGATCCAGGTTAATTAAAAAACTGTTAATTAAGTCATCTGATTAGTTACTGATTCCTTTTTTCTTTTCTTTCTCTCACCTTCATGGTCAATCAGGTATGAACATATCACCTACTATATATGTTGAAGCCATATTTACTACAACAGTGTCAGAAATTACAAAACCAGACAAGTATGATTGTTCAATGAACACATCAATATATTACAAGAATCGACCAATTTAAAAAAAAACAATTTTCATAACAGCAGGGTGTTTACTATCTGGGTTCTTATGTTATATTTAAATGCTCCATATTTTCTAAACTCTTTCTATATATCTGTGTATCCATCTCAGTAGAAAATTTTCCATATTTCCTTAGGTATCCTTGTTATCTTGAAGTGTCCATCATTTCTCCGTCATAATATTTTAATGATGATCCAATCTATAATGCTTCGCAATTATTCTTGTGCTGCTCCCGATTCCTGATTATTCTATGTCCATGACCTATTTATTTCATACTATATGTGGAATCAGTCAAGAATACAATATCAAAACTTGTGATAACCATAATTCAACATTTGGATATGTTATCACAACTGAACAAGGGATAATTATTTTGTACATATTAACAAAGGTCGACACGAAATCTGCCTTCGAGGTCGAAGGTTTGTCAGATTTATTTTTGTGTCTGTAACATCTGCTTTCAGACAGATGGGCATGCTATAATTCTTAACCTTAAAAAATTCTCAGTCATTCACTACACGATATGGGACATTTTGGGTGGGGGTATCCTATGTCAACTATCATATGTCAAACTGTGAATGATCATCATATTTTTTTATCTCCATCCTATGTGTCTGTAACACAGTATCTGTGGTGGGGGTAGGTATCCTTCTCAATATATGTATTCTCTTTTTCTTTTATATATATATATCGTGTGTGACCTGAACACAAATTATCCTTGGGAAGCACATTCTTTTAAGTTGATGTTTTCTTCAGGGGTGAACAAATCGTAGTCTGTCAAAATGCATCAGTCATTCTTGACTTTCTGTCACATTATGTCATTTGGTAAGACAGAAATATTAAAGTACCAAACACATCTCATATACATTATACTTAACATTTGGTTATACATCATAGAACAATGCTCATACAATATAGGCATGTGCTACTAATTCAGGGGTGAATATCATCTCCTGCACGGAGGTATCTCTTTTCTATATTCTTCTGGGTGCAACAATATTCTTCCATTATTTTAAATTATTTTTCCTTATCAGCATTTTTTCTTTGGTGTGTCCTGAACACCTGTAGTTCATGTATGACTATCTAGTTATCCTTCCATATTTTATATTTCCTTGTCGTGTGTGTCCGTACACTATGTTTTCAATATTCAGACAACATCTTCATCTGCAATTGTATATTTATTTAGTCTGTCTAAGATTAACCATCATTTATCTCTTTTTCATTTTCTGTCTCCGTAGCCACAGTGAGGACAGCAATATTCCATGTCTAACATTATTCTCAATGGGATTTACTATTACTTATGGCTCACCTTCTTTCTATATCTCATGAACAAATCTCAACAAATGGGACCCATATACAAAATGCAAAAAATCATCGGTATTATATGTCATAAACAGTGTCGACAAAGACTATCAGGGGCAAGGGCAGCATATGTAAATGCTATCAGGGGTTTTACTGGCATAGGTAGTATGAACAAAATACTGCTGGGGTATCATCCGCATAGTTGTCATGTGCAGATATCATGCTGTCAGGGGGTATGACTGGCAGAGGCAGTATGAGCAAAGACTAGTTGCTCCCTCCGATGTGGTGATTTGTTTTTCTTATCTTTCTTTTGTCTCAGCTGCTATTATCAAGGCAGTCAATGTCATATGGCATGGGCCTATCATATCATGTCATTTATCATATGTGAAACAATGTGTAACAAACAGTCATCTGTTTTCATCAACATGTGTGAGGGTGGCATATACAACCATCTGTAATCAAATGATAAAAGTTTACAAAATGTTTCTTTTCTTTATCATTCTCTTTTTTTTTTTCAGTTTTCTCTTTTTTGTCTTTTTTGTTTTTCAAGTCTATTTCGTTTTCTTTTCTGTGTTTTCTCTTTTTTATCTTTTCTGTTTTGCAATTCTTTTCTGTCTATATATATATATATATATATCAAAATTTTCAATAAAATGACAATAAGAAATTTCCAAATATTCTAAACATGAAATACTACCAATGCTTCTAAGATCTGGGGTGTAGTAACAAACCAACATTGTTAGCATTGCTCCTGTCTTAGAGTTAAAATCTTGTCTAACTGTGATTTACTCATATCTCTGGGCAGTGAGAGTGTGTCAAGTGTGTTCTGTCATTTTTATTCTCATTTTCTTTTTTTAATTTGAGAAGTTATTTTAAGGTTAGGGTTTGTTAACTGCTAGTGTGAAAGGTATTAAACAAATGTGGACCCAAGGGAGAGATAGGAACTGTGGGTCACAGAAATCTTGGAAATGAGGGTGGGAAAAAAGGCAGAAATGGAAAGTGACAAATTGTTTATTTTTAAAAAAAAAAAAAAAGCAAATCTCTATAACAAGGGTCCTCGACCATTATGGTACAATTTGCACATTTTATATTAACTAATAGAATGAAAAGCAACAACCAATTTTTGGGACCCACTTATTGCATACTTACTTAGTCATCCCTCTTCTGCCGTGAGGTGTAGAGGTTTGGAGGAGGGAGCGCCATACTATCCTATCGGCTGTCTTCTTTCTGGCCTGGCTCCAGTCCAGTCCTCAGTCGTTCTGAGATTGTTTAATGTTGTCCTCCCAGTGGAGTCGTCCCTGGCTTTTAGTTTCCCATACTTGTCATGGTAGCCAATCTTCTTCCATTCTGCAGACAGGGCCAAAGAATCGCAATTGGGACTATTCTACTTGAGTCTGCAGTGGCTGGGTTTTAAGGCCTTGCCATATCCTCTGGTCGCTGACCATATCTGTTCTTGTCACTTTACCATCTCCCTCAGATATCTCATTTCTAAGATTTGAATCTTCCTTTTTTGTGGATTGTAGTTATTGCACATGACTCGCATCCATAGGTCAAGACTGGAATATAGGTGGGGCATTATACAGCCATCTTCTTTCTTGCTTGCTAACTTTTGTTGAAAAATCCTTGATTTTTGACCGGAAAAAATCTCCCAGCTGCTGCTCTTCAGGTAGCTAACTCTTCTTTGATGTCTCACTTCCAGTCTATAACAGCTTTGAGGTAATTAAACTAGTTGACCTGCTTCAGGATCTGTTCTCCTAGCTTAATATGATGCCTTCTTTCCTCTTATGATGTCACCATGGTTTTTGTTTTGGAGCTGCTGATGACCATCCATCTCATCTCCAGCTCTTCCTTCCAGACTTGCAGGTTGGGTTGAAAATGTGCCTCTGATTTAGCAATCAGGGCAACATTGTCGACTAATGCTAGCTCTGAAATACAGATCCATCTCATCTTCCAGTACCCCACTGAATACTTGTTGGTCCTGTCCTTATATGATTTGATGACATGGTCCATGAGGAGTTTGAAAAGATGAGGTGACATGATATCACTTTGTCTTAACCAGTAATGGTCCTGAACTCTTCTGACTTATGGTTTACCACCCTCACTCATTAAAAGAGGGTGTATTTTTACAACACTGTAATGTAGAGTATATAAAAGGCCGAGTAACTCATTTAACAATACAGGTTGGTAACCCAGTGTTGCAGACACTGATTAAGTGGGATAGAGTATCTCCACTAATGTCACAGGGTTCTTTACTACACTTTAATGTTGAGAAGGTGGTGTGAATCTTCCTCTGTTGTATTAGTGAGTGGTCTGGTCTGTAGTGCTTCTTGTTGTTTGGTAATGGCTTCTCTTGACTTGATGGTGTGTTAGGAGGTGTTTTGTGAAACTAGGCAATGCCCACGATATTACAGACTGCACAACACATCTGGAACACCGCACTTAGATAAAATGTTCTTGGACACCTGGCATAGACGACTTCTACAATTTATTCATGTAACACAAGATACTTCATCATACGACACATTCCATAACAGTTTATAAGATACACGTCAAAGTTAGCCAATATAAAATTTTCGCACTTCAGAAATCCTACTGGTGATTTCTAGGAAAATATGTAATGAATTTTGTGTGGACAGCACATGTAAGACTGTCATCTACTTGTAAATAACGGCTCGGCTACATGAGCCACTGTTCATGGGTGAATACACTCTCGTAGTTAATAGGTCTGTCACCAGACATGTCCCATACAATAAGAACCCGTGGTTTCAATGATGATAATGTACTTCATTTATATTTAATTGTTCTCTAAAGAACATACATTCTGCAATCAGCCATCACTGGGTGAATTACACAGCTCCTACCTTGAGCTTACATGTATTTATCAAACTCCAATAGAATTCTCATGTTAGGATAAACATAATCAATAATTTTTATTAATTATTGCACATACATAAATGAATGGCAATGGCCACACACACACACACCTCCAGAGGGCAGACGCCTCTAATTCTCTCAAAAGCAAAAATCACACTGACTGTTCCTTTGTTCTACCAACATTGTCAAAAAAATACATGATCGTTGTGAACAGTTTTTAATGCACGGATTCATGAGCCATCATGTCATGACTATTTATGAACGCTTCTATGGGCCTTTCTCATTTGTGTTAAAACATCAACAACAATGGTATGTGAACATATATTCAAAGTTGAGAGGGTGTTTTGAGGTGCAAAAACTTTGGTTACAAAGTAGACAAAATATCCAAGCTACTCCACACCCCGAAACAATTCTCAACACCCAGAATCTGAAATGCTCAGGGAGGGTCATGTTTTGGTTTTCAGAATACGCCCGAAATATCACCAGAAGTAGCCCCAAAATATCACTGGAAGTAGCCTAAAAATTGCCCCACTTAAATTATGTAGTACAATTTATTTATCAGAAAAATATTTTTGTTTAATTTCGAAAATAAACTTTGTTAAATACCTGCAGACATGTACATTCAATGTTCTAATCACTGTCATCAGCTTGGTGTACGCCAGTAAACACAGTAAAAACGAAATCTATGTTGATTACCTCCAGACAGAAACTCCTAAGCTGCACCAAAAGATCGCTACAGCTGCACGCGGAATCAATACAAATTGAATATGTAACAGAACACAAAGTTCTAGGGATCACGATTGACCAGCACTTAACGTGGAACTCCCATGTACGGAATTTAACCAAACACTTAGCTCAAAAGACGTACCAGCTAGCCAAAATAAAACACTTCTTAGATGCAGACACTAGATTATTGTTCTACACCTCACATATACAGACACATCTAGATTACTGCTCTACACTATGGGATGGTTGCCCTGCTTCCACCTCAAAGAGATTGCACTCCCTGCATAAGAGAGCAGTACGTCTGATCACTGATGATCACACGACACCACACACAAGGACAGGAAAAGAACCCAAAATACTGTCCCTAAAAAAAAAACTTCTCTACAACAAAGCCAAGCTGACTAACGCAATCCTATCTAACAATGCCCCATCGTACCTACGATCATTGTTTCAAACCAGTAGAAGAGAGGGACAACAATTACATCAGTTACGTCTGCCCAAACCTAGGATCGACCTGTTCAAAAGGAGCCTAGCGAACTCTGGAGCCTACTTATGGCACAGCCTTCCACACCACCTAAAAAGCCTACCTACACAACATTCATTTAACAAAGCACTTTTCAAACACTTCCTCAACACTGATTATCTACACCCATAAAAACAGCATTTGCCTGTCAACATCGCATCCATAGGTCAACATTTCTTTTCCTCTTTTGCTCGTTTTTTGTGAATAATTTGTTTTATATCCATGTAATTTTATTATTTTCATTTTAAAATATTATTATATAATGTAATGTATGCGAGAATGTACTCGCATACCACTGTGCTTTAGGAATGTGAGTTGTGAGAATGTACCTGCATACCACTGTACTTTTAAATGGAATGATGTATATGAGAATAAGCAGATATTACTTTTTTTTTTTTTAACTGTTCAAAGACTTTACCTGCTACAGAAGTGCGTAAGAAAGTGTTATTATTATTATTATTTAATTTTCCACCAAGAATGTATGAATATAAGCGAGAATGGGTTTATGTAAGTTTTGTATTGATGATTGATGACGCATTCAAAAATACAGATTAATTGTAGACAGTTTGACCGCATGAGTGAGTGTTGGTATATATAATTATTTATTTTTATTTATTTTTTTTGTTTATTTTATTTTATTATTACTTCTTTTTCCCCAATTACTATCTTGTTTGTTTTAACAGAACAAACCTACTCATTTTTTATTATGATTGCATATTGTTAATGAATGCTGTTATGTTAACTTTATAATGTTGCATGCCTTTAAATTAATGCTTAAAGTATCATGTGGGAATGAAAGGATATGGTATTCAAGATAAATGAGAGTGGAAGGGCAGAATGTAAGACAGGCCTGCGCACCCAATTCTTAACCCTTCGAAAATAAAGTTCGTTTCTTCAATCGTTCGTTCGTGTCAGACATCTGTTGGTGGACCAGAACAGGATTTTCAGCTCATGAATAGGCAGTAAGACAGATGGCCTTATTGTAGATTTTACCCAGTGTCATCTGTCTCATAAACTATGGTTTCTATCTAAGCAGTCTTTCTTAAATTCCGTAAACTGCCAAAACTTCATCATTTTTTCCTCTGTGCAAAGTTTTCTTATCTGACATTAGTATTTGGTCATTGTGACGTAGAATGTAAATATTGATACAGAAATCTGACAGCCTTTGTTTTCCCATTTAGTGTCTACCATTTGCTAAGCCAAACCACACAATTTTCTGATTGCATTACTCATATCTAATCCACGCCATTTTTCTCTTGAGACGTAAACAAACAGACGTTTACCCATTTCCATGACCTGCCAGCATAACAGGCAGTGAGCCCTGATTTGCTTACCTAGTTTCTCACGTGATTTGATCTGCCAGTCACTGTACATCAGTCTGATCGCACATGGGATAAACACTTATCCTTCAGATACAGGGGAACTCTGACTCTGGTTTTGCATTTCATCTCGAGAACGCGCGAGCGATTTTGAAAGAAACTCCGTTAGCGGGACGATGTCTTTTGATGTCGGGCAAAGCCGGGACTGACGAGATAAATGGAGGCCATCAGAGAACTTTTCATCTGGTCCACAGTTTCTCAATCCTATGGTTCACACGTTAATGCAAAATTAACACCATTAGGGATCTGCGAGCAAATGAATTGATATAAGCAGTTGTCTTTTTAAACTCACTGATCAGTGTCGCTCAGAATTTTTGATAATCTAAATGCGTTATTCTAGAACCATTATGAGAGTGCATTAATAGCTTTTCATGGAGATTATTTCCTTTCTGATCTGTGGTAATAAAAATTGGCATTTACGTAATTTAATGTGTTAAGTTTACCATTATAATTCACTGATTTCTAGCATTAAAACTAGTGAAATAAATAACTATTTTTCTTTGCCATGTTCTTTGCTATTTTTCTTCACACACCAGAAGATACGGCTTAGTGATTGATTAAGTGTAAGCGCGACTATAGTGACCGAATAGGATTCGCGGTGTATTTCATTTCTGTGTTGTATAGTAAGTGACTTGTTATACCTTATGACTAAACTAACAGGCACTGACAATAAAATAACTATTAACAACAGACGATATTATTAAGTGCATGTAGGGATGAGTAAACAATAGTTAACAGTGGGAGATGATTGCTAAAGCATGCACAGAGGAGCAGGAAGCTGCATAGCTTGGTCCGAATCTCAAGCGCAGCTCAGGCGAGAAAAAAAACAACTGACCGATATAGTTGTAAATAAAGTCACTGTGTGCCCTTTTAACTTTAAGCAGGACTGCCAGAGTGGGAGAGAGACCGTCATGCATTTATAGAATAGTTGCATTTCTTTTCATAATGTCTTGTTTATTTCTCACAGACCTGACAGGGCAGCCAGCGGTTTTTGTCTTGATTATTGTCTTCACTACTGATGAGATTTATGCTGTCTTCTTCGTGACTTTCTAGTCCATAAGTCCATGTTGTGAACAGGACTGGCTAAAAGACACATAAACATTTTTAATTATTAAGTTTAACTGGACTATCAATTCCCAGATATTTTTTTTTCAAATTTATCAGCCCTCGGGAGTGGTATAAATAAAAAATAATATTAACATCTAACTTTTGATGGATGCAGCACTAGATTTATTCAGAAAGTTGTGTGGTTTCAAAATTGGCATTCACCATAAGAGCCAACTGATAGGATTTACCATCATCATCATTTTCACATTTTGTAACATTTGTCTCAGCAACCAGATGCTTAGCAATATGGGAATTACTTTTCTCTTTTTTTCAACTGTGAACGTCCAGAGCACGTCTTGCTTCAGTAACTATTTGTGGTGATATCGATTTCATCCACGTAACATTAAACTCCAAATTTGGCATCTACCTTGTAATTATTATTCGATATATAGGCTGGACTTGGGCCATCTTTGGGCAAACCACCTGACAGTATATGCTTAGGGACTATTGTATTTTATTCAATGGATGCCAACACCACTAGTAGGTAAGCGAGATTGTGTGTGGCCACAGATGACAGAGTGAGAGGTAGAGAGAGTGAATATTTTCCTTTGTTATAATCATTGTACTAACTTCTTTTTTTTTAATATTTTGCTAAACTGAGTACTTTACTGAGTAGTAAATTAGTGGGGAACTTGTTCTTCATATCTTATTCTGTAACTTAGTGCTTATCTTTGACCTTTGGGTCAAACTCATTTGGGATCCTTTCTCTACAAGGGGAGTGCATTTATTCGGTTATTTGCATATATATATGTAAAGCTGATTTGATTGATTTCTCTATATGTTTGATGTTGTAAACAGTTTAATGATAATAAACAACAAAAATAACTTACATGTGTGTGTTGGTCAGACCCATACCCAATTAACCATAGTTTTCATGTTGTGTGTGTCTTGCTGTCACATAATTGTGTGTGTGGGTGTGTTAAGATAAACTTATCTTTCTAGAGATAAGGGGTTGAAAGAGTGTTTTACACGAAAATATAGTTGTATGGATAGGCTGGACTAGAGAAACTATTCAGTCCAGAGACAACTCTTCTCCTTAATTATTCACTCGTGAAATCTATTTCTTACACTTTTATCCTCACCTTTTTACCACTATCACCTCTGCTCAGACGGGACTATAACTATCTTCTAACCTATCTAATAATATACGACAGTCATCACTGTCTGTGTAAAACTTCAACAACTTGTCTGCATTTCCTTATGTCATATGCTGTGGTAGTTCCTACTCCATATTCTTCAGCAAGATGATGCTCAGAGACACCACAATCAAGCTTCTGCAATAACTCTACCTTCTGCACTATCAAAAATGATTAATGCTTTCTTTTCTTATTCCCTCTGCTACCCACTGGAGTATCTGCAGCTCATTTCAACATTTTCACAATGAAATTAAACTCACACAGTTTAAGTTACAAAATTAGCTCACAAATATCCACTCAAAATGATGAAATAAGCTCAGAAATATTCACACATGGCTGAAAGTGGTGCTTAGACACAACTAAATAGTTGCGTTTGAAAATTGATATCACATTATAGCACATACATCAGCTTATACTGCGCTTGCACTTCAAGAGGATGAAATTTAATAAACCAAACATTGTGTGTGTTCAGTACCCTGCATACCAGTTAAAAATAATAATCATTTTTTTGTTGTTTTTAACCCTAGTAGCCTAAAAGTCAGCCAAAACACTTTTCAGTTTTCGGTATATCTTGATTTTTGGATGTTCGGATTATGGGTTACACACCTGTATTGAAATCATCATCATCATCATAACCCTCCACTCCCAAAGGAGCATAGGCCTTCAACAAACACATGCCAAGTCCTCCTGTCACATGCCATCATCTCAAGTTCTTTCCACGTTCTCCTCATCATTTTCATCTCTCTTTCCAGCTCTCTTCTCCATGTGCTTCTTGGTCTACCTCTGCCTCTCTTGCCCTGGGGGTTCCAGAACAAGGACTGCCTTGCAATTCTATCAACAGGTTTCCTCAGTGTGTGTCCTATCCATTGCCACCATCTTCTTCTCATCTCTTGTTCCACTGGCACTTGTCTAGTTCTTGTCATCAGTTCCACGTTGGTAACCTTGTCATACCATTTTAATCCCTCTATTCTACGCAAGCACCCATTTATGAAAGTATGTAGCTTTTTGGTTGTTGTCTTTGTTGTTCTCCATGTCTCAGAGCCATACAATAGGACTGACTTCACATTTGAGTTGAAGATTCTTATTTTCTCTGTATAAGAAATAATCAGGGTTAAAAAAAACTCAATTTGATCTTAAATTATTTGATCAAAACAAGTGTATTTAGTATGATCTTTGACACAGAATGTCACTGACCAACTATTTATAGTTATGCAATCATCCATATCAGCATCAGTGATCCACTGTGATCTTTTTAAAAATTGACTTTTTTTTGTCGAAATTATTCCAGAAATTCATTATTATATAAATGAGATTTTAAAACATCACTATTCTGAAGTGCCAAAATCTTTAACTCAAGTTCTTCTGTCGTAGCTTCCTTGAGCAGTCATATTTGTATATGGGTAAATAACAGAAAAATTACAGGGATGATCTTGATTAAGATACAAGTTTATGGCTATTGCAGCTGCATTAAGCCACACAATTTAACAATAATTATTGCTTGGTGTTGATGGTATTCAAGTGTTAGTGTAATATATTTTTGTTATAACTTTATTTTCTTAATGTGATACCTACAGTAGTACATCTAACACAGTTCATTGCTTTCAGGCTGGAAGAAATGTGGCAGCAAATGACACACGTCTGTTTGCAGAAATAAAGCAGGAAACAGATGTTAAGGTATGTACACTATTTACAACATTGTTTAGAAGCTTTAATAATGTGGCTTGGATACTGTTAATGCTCAGAGAAGAAAAATGTATATTGCAATATGCTGCACCCATAAATAATTTATTTTGGACAGTTTTAAGTGACCTTTTTCAGAATTTATGGTGGTCTATACTAGGTACAGTGCAGACCTGATAAGGAGAACTCACCAGGGACCCAAGAAATAGTTCTTCTTATCATAAATTCCTCTTATCCAGATAAGAGTTCAAGCATATGGTAATGCATTTACAACGTACAATACAATAATGAATTAGCGTTGAATACGACAGATGTATGACACAGAAAATATGTAAATCACCAAAAGTGTTAATGTACAAAGTTGGCACAAATATCTAGAGAATAACAGTACTTTTTTACACTTTGAAATGAAAAAGCTGCAATTTTCCTCTGTATCTTAGTACCCGTACTTGAGTTAATAAAAATGTCTTTCCATGACATCCTTAAATTCAAAGAAATGATAAATTAAATCATCTTGGCATCCAGCCTGCATTATATACATGTTAGTTTTATCCATGCAATTTGAAACTTCCAACTGTGAAATAGTTTGTACCGTTAACCTACAGTCATCATTATCTCTAGAATTTGTACACTCTTAAATGATAAACACTCTTAAATGAAAAAGTCTAATTTTCCTCTGTACCTTGGTACCTGAGTTAATAAAATGTCTTTCCATGGCCTCTTTAAATCCAAAGAAATGAGAAATTAAATCATCTTGGCATCCAGCCTGCATTATATACATGTTAATTTTATCCATGCAATTTGAAACTTCCATTTGTGAAACAGTTTGCACTGGCAACCCACAGTCATCATCATCATCTCCATCTAGGTCAGGACTGGAAAGGACAGAAAATGAATTTGTTGGCATACACATCCCTAGAATATCAGCACTGGCAAGGCTAGCACTACATGTAGTATTAGTAGTAACAATATCATTGTCAATGTTGACAAAATCTTCTGCTGAAATGTTCAGTTCCTGATATTGTCGATGAAGCAAAGGTTCCACAGAAGTTTCAATTATAATACTGCCATTACAAGTATTTGATACAACCATGTTTTCATCATCTGTATCATCTCCAACTTTAAAGCCTGCTTTTTGAAAACAGTTTGCAATAGTCACAGGTAACACTTTACCCCATGCAGATTTCAACATAACAATAGCGTCCAGAAGGGTTATCTTGAAGTCTTCAGAAACCATGTCTGCATCAATGTGACCTACAAGTTTGGACAACATTGCTGACCTATAATAAACCTTCAGATTTTGAATAATACCTTTGTCACAAGGCTGAAGTTTGGATGTTGCATTTGGTGGTAAAAATAAAAGTTCTGTTGCTTTTAGATTTTGAACATTTATGTGGGCTGAACAGTTGTCAAGCACCAAAAGAACTTTGCGATGTTGACGTTCCATAGAATGATCAAATGCATGTAGCCACTTGGTGAAAATGTCTGATGTCATCCTGGCTTTTGAATTAGCTGCATAATCAACACACAATTTTTTCAAACCTTTAAAACAGCGTGGATGTTTGAATTTACCGATTACAAGTAATGGCAATTTTTCTGAACCATCCATATTTGTACACACAACAGCTGTGATTCTTTCTTTCAATCCCCCCCCCCCCCCCTCCCCCCCCCCCCCCCCCCGCCCCCCCCCCCCCCCCCCCCCCCCCCCCCCCCCCCTCCCCCGGTGACACTTTTCATTTCTGAAGGAAAAAGTCTTGTCAGGCAGCAATCTCCAAAACAATCCAGTTTCATCAACATTAAACACATCAGCGGAATTATACCTACTCATGGCTGGTTTTAGCACCTCCTCCGTCCATGACTCAGTAGTCGTTTCATTAACAGAATGCCTTTTCCCACACAAAGCTTTATAAGTAATATTGTGCTGTTTTTTAAAATGACCCAACCAGCCAGGACTACATTTCCAGCCAGTCCGACCTTCCAGAAGTGCTAACTCTTCTGCCTTTGCAGTTAATATAGGTCCATTTACAGGAACATTTGCTGATCTCGCCATGGTGAACCATTTTAGGAGTGCCGTGTCAACTACATCACACGCCGCTTTTCGGTTCTTCATTCTGTGACAATTAACTTGTCCACCATAAAACATTTTTCTGTACCGATCCTTATTTTTTAATGATTCCTGAAAGCGTTGATTTTGGAATGTCGAATTCCTTTGCTATTTCCATTTTCTTTTTGCCACTATTTTCCACTTCTTGTAAAAGCTCAATATTTCTTTTCAAAGATATGGATTTTAACTTTCCATCCATTTTTAGAGGGGAAATAACTCAAATTCTAACACCGACGAAGCGTGGAATTTCCGAAACTAGCCGAAAAGTTGTACAAATGTCCAGGTACTGTATTTGAAAAAAGTTCGCCTTAAGCAGATCAAATTATATAGTCGGGACACGTTTAATCATTTGGCATATCCGAAAATTCGTGATAAACGGATTCCGCTTAACCGGACATTTTTTCAAAGACAAAGAAGAAAAATTGCCGGGGATAAACAAATTGTTCTTCACAACAGAAATTCACCACATCCGAGATCGCCTTAAGCGGTCTGCACTGTATTTGTTAATCTAAAAATCTACCTTAACTTAAGTTCATGACTTGTAAGAAACTCAAAGGCACCAAAGAATATTAAAACAATTGACTCAAATGTAAATGTAGGTGAAAAGCAGGAATTGAGCTGTAGGTGGTTTATTTTTTATTTTACTGATCACGTATTGAAGGTTAGGAGGTTTCACCAAATCCTAGAAAGGTAGGGGGGAATTGAGGCAACTGCCTTTATAAAACATCTTTAAAACATTGTGACTTGACAGGAGACAAGATTGAGGTGCTTTACCTTGTCCCCTCTCCACTGCTGTTCCAGTTAGACCCTGGCAAAAAATATTTGAAGAAGTGTCATTGACAGGGACTGGAATAACCTGAACGGCTCCTGAGCCGACCCAGCTCTAATGGTACCTCCAAAATCGGCAAGTATCTGCCTTAATGGTGATAGGACACCTGTCATTGTACAGGGAAAAAAGGGATGCTCATGTAAAATCAGTCTCAGGTTAGACTTATTAACCAGAGATTTTGCCTCGAGTAATAGCGGGCTTACGATAAAGAAAAAAAAAAAAAATGAAATGTGATATACTAGAGCAGGTTAATTTTATTCTGACTGCCACATCATAATTTATTCTGATTGAAATAAACAAGAAAGAAGGATCAGTCCAATTTTATAATGAATGTGGTGTGGCTATGCCCAGTGCAAATCTCATGAGACAGCTTTTGTGTTGGAAGCCTGTGGGAAAGTTAGTAAGGACAAAAGTGGAAGTAGTGGCAAGGAAAAGACAAAAGTTAAAGAGGTGGCCAACATGTAGTATGCAAGAACACACCATATGATAACAGGAAAGGTAAGGTTTCTAACAGTGTGCAAGGTGTTGTGTAACCCTGACAGCTTATATTTTATGATTCTGTTAAGATGGGCTGACATACAGATTCACGCAACATAGATTGAGAGAATAAATCAAGCCAGGACAATCCAAGGTTAATTTGACATAATAAATCCAACAGAAAAATTTTCAGAGCATTTCAGGCATTACTTCTGACATCACATATCCAGTACCTTCTTTCATGACCCTAGTTACTTGTACTGCACATATTTCCATTATTGTGCCTGGTTTCATAAACAGCAGTTACATTGTTACAGCCTGAAATTTGACTAATTATCCCACTGATAAATGAGAGGCCCAGCCTGCTTTGGGATTTCACAGTCTTGAACGTTATTAATAAAGTACGCATAAAATAGACATCTAGTCCTTCTATCGCATTGGCCAACTTTGAGTCTCCCTCCGACATCACACTTTTCACTCCGACATCCTTCACAATGCTTTTTGCTTCTTTTATAAAGCCTGTGCAACAATAATTTGAAGAACCCTCTGTCAAAGAAACCCTATTTCTTCAATGATCATGCACTGCTTACAACACAAGGCACCTTTTGATAAGTGAAAACCCATTAAAAGACAATGCTTCTAATCAAATCAGCTAACGAGCCTTGAAAACTACACCGATATCAGAGATGCAGAAAGCTGCTAGATTACAGACATTGTCCTATAGAAGAGATACAAAAAGTATGATCCAGATGGAAAAGTACAACAGTATGCCAATGCACCGAATGAAGGCAAGACTAGATGATCTGGCATTTGGATGTCTAAAACGTAGCAGCTTTGTCCATCAGGGAAAAAGACTTACAAGACAGCATAAAGAAGACCTATCCATGAAGACAACACCACTGAAGCCCACCCTGTACTATGGAAACAGGCCAGCAAATTAGTACATCAATCAGTGGTCTCAGAATTGGATATCTTCTTCTTCGTTGGTCCTTGAAAGGACCTTAGTTGCATTGTGTCCATTTACAGTCTTTTTTTTTTTTTGATCCTTAGCCGCCGACCGTCAAAGCAGTCAGTGGCCATCACACCTATTGGCATCTTGTAGGGCAACAACAAATTGATTCCACTTTGCTCGGTCGGTGGCCATCCTTCGTACAGTGCCCCAATTGGGTTCATTCTTTGCATCTCAGCCTCCACAGTCCTCTGCCAAGTTGTTTTTGGTCAGCCTCTCTTGTTTTCCTTCAGGGGTCCAAAGCATAGCTGTTCTTGTGATGGCATCGAAGTCTCTTCTGAGTGCATGGCCAACCCAGCTCCAGCGACTGCCAGCTATGATGATGTGCATGTACTCTTGCTTGCTCCAAGTAAGCAGATCTTGGTTGGTGATGGTATTCGGCCAGAAGATTTGGTGAATTTTTCTTAAGCATGTTGTGTAAAAAGAGGACAATTTCAACATTTCCTTCTCTGTAACTCTCCAGCATTCCGCACCATAGAGAAGCACAGAAAGCATACACCTCTTATATAATCTCAATTTTGTGTTTATGCTGTATTGAGAGGACTTCCAGATGTTGTTTAGGCTAAAAAAGGCTGTTCTTGCTTTGTTCATTATATTGTTGATGTCTTTGCTTGCTTGAGTATGATCCGAGAAAGCTATCCTGAACAATCATGGATACTTGCCTACATGGATGAATCAGCAACAAATGCCATTAAGTATGGAGACACCGGTATCTTTATCTCATGTCCTGACAACCACTATGAGACTAGGCATATTCCCACTGGTAAATTCATCACGACAGCATAGGGACAGGAAACAAGATGGGCAGAGCACTTCAGAGAAACTCTGAACAAGGAACCACCAGAGACTCAATTGAATGTTCCTGAGGCTGAAAACGATCTAGATGTAAATACAGACATTCCACGAAAAGATGAAATCATCACAGCAATCAAAGGGTTAAAGAACGGAAAAGCTCCTGGTCATGATAACTTAAATGCAGACATCAGAGTGGAACAAAGGAATAATTGTCAAATTGCCCAAGAAGGGAGATCTTGCAGACTGCAATAATTGGAGAGGAATCACTCTTCTCTCCGTTCCCAGCAAAATACTAGGCAGGATAATTATACAGAGAATTTCAAAAGCAGTAGACCACAAACTGAGGAAAGAACAAGCAGGATTTAGAAAGAACAGAAGATGTGTAGATCATATATTCACTCTCAGGAACATTATAGAGCAGTGCTCAGAATGGCAAAGACAGCTGTACATTAATTTCGTTGATTTTGAAAAGGCTTTTGACAGCATACATAGGGACAGTTTATGGAAAATACTGAGGGCTTATGGAATTCCAAGCTGCATAGTGTCAATCATAAAAAGCCTCTATGCCAACTTTACGTGTAGTGTTGGGCAGAGCAACCTAACCTTTGAGGTGAAGACAGGAGTATGACAGGGATGCCCCCATATCAACCACTCTATTTTTAACAGTCATAGACTGGGTGATGCATCAGACAACAGAGGGCAGTCCAAGAGGAATAAGATGGACTACATTTTCTACATTGGAAGATCTGGAATATGCAGATGATATTGCACTACTAGCACATTCACATCAACACATCCAGGAAAAAACGGATAGACTTAATAAGTTTAGCCAGCAGGTGGGCTTGAACATCAATTTAAAGAAGTCGGAGGTCATGACGCTCAATGTGAGCAACCCTGAGCCCATATCAGTAAGGAATCAGCAACTGGTTCAGACAGACACCTTCACATACCTAGGATGCTTAGTAACACCAAATGGCGGGGCAGGCATAGACATCAACATCAGAATGAATAAGACAAGAACAGCCTGTTTTAACCTAAACAACATCTAGAAGTCCTTTCAATACAACACAAGCACAAAATTAAGATTATATCGGAGCTGTATGCTCTCTGTGCCTCTCTATGGTGTGGAATGCTGGAGAGTTACAGAGAAGGAAATGTCGAAATTGTCCTCTTTTCACACAACATGCCTAAGAAAAATTCACCGAATCTTTTGGCTGAATACCATCACCAACCAAGATCTGCTTACTTGGAGCAAGCAAGAGGACATGCACACCATCATAGCTGGCAGACGCTGGAGCTGGGTTGGTGTCGCAAAATTGGTTTCAATACATTGCAAACGTGGTCGAGTAGTTTACAGTTAAATTCACCGATCGATTTTCATAAGACCGGCCGCTTTCAAAATGGCGGTATATCGGCAAAATGTAGATGAGACATCGAAATCGGCAATGATAAATAAAAGCATAATGGAATCATTATGAAAAGGATTTCACATTTTAGTCCAGGAAAGGATTGTGTACAACTGTATATAAGAAGAAACGGTAGGAAGTTATCATTTACGGAGATATATGCATATTATGGCTACCCACAGTTACGCTGAAAGCCTGTAAACCCACTTCTGTTCTAAATATTAAAATCAACAAATAACAGTTTAGGAAATTACATGGATAGGAATATAGAGATATATCGGCTGTATAAAACAAGATAAGAAGGAACAGTATGGATACTATATAAGCCGAGGATGAGACAGGAGAAGTTTCAGTTAACGCACAGATCGAGTGAAATCGCTGTTTCGAAAAGGGGTTTTCAGCCTAGTCTTAAGCTGTAACGTCACTGCTCTACGATTCGCCCGCGCTGGACTTATAAATATGTATCGGTAAACTGAGAGGCACACATCGAAAGAGGTTTGAGACAGACTGATGACGGTAGAGAACGCCACTACGCTAAATCCATCTGAAGTGTGAGCGGATCGCCAGAAGTTTCAGTCAGTGTCTGGAGTCTGAGGGTAAGCGAAATTAGGATAACTACCGTGTATACTATTTTCTTTTATTTCAGGTTCATATAGCCTTCGCGAAATATGCCTGTATAATATTCATTGATATAATGTATTGTTATTTTAATATGATTTAAACATGTGCTTGGTGGAAGATTGTGGCTTGTACAAAAACGTATCACAACTAGCCCCACAGCCTAATGAAGATAATATTTATCATTAAATGCTGGATCTCGTACGAAGATAAAGGCAGTCCCATGGCAGAGATTGTCATAGGCAAATGAAGTGTTAGAAGCTTCATCATGGAAGATACCGCTTTTACGAGGTTAGGTGACTAGTCCCCTTCCTCGCTGCCTTTTCCTTCCCTAGTTCGAGCGCACAAACTGAGTGCCATTTACAGCTGGTAAACTGGAGTGTTCCACAGCCATTTTCAATTCAACAACTATGGAATTGTACTACTGAAGAAAGCGACCTGATTGTTTGTTCAGTCGGGCACTCACTTTATTTATTTGTGTATTAGTTTTGTGTAGATGCTAAGAGTGGCATCAGTAATTAAATTTGTACATGATATGGTTTGGAAAGATCAAAGTATAGATAAGTAAAGGATGTATAGGAGCAGAATAAACCAGATGATGTGTATTACTGATATTTTAATATTAATTCTGTATCATTGACATGATGTTACTTGCTATGACTGTATAACTTTGACATCTGATGACTGACTAGTCTGACTTATGTGCTAGTCAGTTACAATTAATTGAAATGTTAATACTTCTATATCACTGAAATGATGTCCTTACTTACTATGATTGTATAATGGTGACATCTGATGACTGACTGGTCTGACATCTGTGCTAGTCAGCTACAAGTCTAGCCAGATACTAGCCAAGGCTGATATGATGTTTCAGGTTTCATGAAATAACTCAAACCGGGACTGTCCAGTATCAGAAGCCGGTGTTGTTCATCAGAGGCAATCCCACAAAAGTGCAGGACCCCAAAGAGAACTTCACCTGGTCATTGGCATCCCTATAGTTGGGTCTACCAAGTCTGAGATCTACAAAGGACATTTCAGTGTCTGCATTGTATCAAGTTGAAAGATAAGTGTCATTTAAGAGGGA